>JAABKJ010075445.1:162624447-162896632 GCA_011634705.1 Andricus grossulariae | reverse complement strand
GTTATATTGTTAGTTAAAAAAATTATTTTTGAAGCAAAAAAATACGAATTTTAACAAAATAGTTACATTTTCAACAAAAGAGATGAATTTTCAACTAAAATAAAGAATTTTCAACAAATAAAAAAAGACTTTTTAACCAAATTGTTGAATTTCCTACTGACTAGATTATTTTTCAACCAAACGAGATGAATTCTCCACTAAAAATTTAAATAATAGTTGATATTTCGACCTAAAAAGATTTTAATTTTTAATTTAAACAAATAGTTTAAGTCAACCAAAAAAGGCGAATTTTCCACAAAATATTGGAATCCTCAATATGTTAATTTAATTTCTACCGTAGAGTGGTTCAAAAATTCGACTTTCGATTTTTGGTGATCGATCTCTGCCAATTTGTTCGTTTTTTGTTAAATATTTTTTAAAATCTTCTCAAGATTTAAACTATTTGCAAATCTTTTCAAAACTTCTAAATATCTTTTGAAGTAATTGAGTTTTCTTCAAATTTCTTTAAATCCTCAAAAATTTTCCTAAAATCTTCTAGATTCTTTATCGGCATATTTTAAAATCTTGAATTGTTGCCTTCATTATTGAAGAATTATTTGTTATTAAAATTTATTAATTGAAAAATAATTTTTTTAAATTCAAATTTTTCATTTTTTCTGTTCCAGATAATTTTTTTTAACTGAAAAGTCATTTACTTTATTTTTGGTTGATAATATATATTTTTTCATTGAAAATTCAACTGTTTAATCGAACATTAATTATTTAAATGAAAATGTCACTATTACATTTTTTCTGAAAATTTTCCTTTTTAGTTTTCAATTAACATTTGTAATTTTTTAGGGTTGAAATATCAACACTATTACATTTTTCGTTCAGAATTCATCTTTTTTCGAAAATTCAACTTTTTTAGTTGAAAATTCAACTGTCATAACAAATTCGTAATTCCGGTTTTAAATTAAACTATTTTATTGAAAATTCAAGTATTTTGTTAAAAAGTAATCTTTTCTTGGTCGACAATTCAAATGTTTTTTTTAAAATGTCGTCAATGTGGACAGAAAATTCATCATTTTGAATTGAAAATTCAACTATTTTTATTCTATTTTTTTATGTATAAAATTAATTTTTTTATCTAGAAATGTAACTTTTCCATTTTTAGTTCAAAATTGATCTTTTTAAGGTGAAAATTCGGGTTTTGCGAGGTTTTGGCGCTAATTATAATCTTTTTGCGTTTTTAAAATTCAAATTTCTTCTTACACATAAAATACCACTTTATACTAATATTACAAGTTCAAATAAACTGTTTGAATAATTTATCATTGTTGTTAATAATGTTCTCTTAGAATAATGCTTGCAAATCGAAGTTTCTTCTGAAATTTACAACTATTTGTTAACTTTTCACATAGGGTGGGTTAATAATTTATTTAATTCAGCAAAAATAATTATTTAAACAAATTTTAATTGTTCATAACTATTTTCTTCTTTACTAATGCTAGATAGGTGCGGTTCCTTCTGAAATTTTTAACTTCTTACCCACTGTTTACTTAGTAAAGTAATAAATAGTGCGAGTTAACAAACATAGTTGTTTTAACAATTTATAATTGTTTATAACTTAATTATCAATAAGAATTATTTTTTAAATAGTATTTTACTTTTTTAAGTAAGTTATTTTGGCTCTTTTCGCAAGGTTTGAAAAAATTCATTGAAATAAAAAAGCTGTCTTACACAAGAGATCAATATAGATAAAGATAGTCAATAACAATGAAAACATCATTCAAACAATGATTTTTGCACAATTTAATTAATTAATTAATCACACCAAGTGAAAAAAAGACAAATAGTTCAAAAAATTTTTTTTAACTGCAACTCTCTACCATTAGCAAAGACAATATTATCAACAATGAAAATAAATTGTTCAAATAATAATTATTTTGGTTAACTTGAAATTATTTCCACTTCACTTCAATTAAAATGTGGACAAAAGTTAAAAAATTCAGAAAAAACCCGCAGCTTTCTAGTATAATTATAGAAAAAGATGGCTATAGACAATAATAATTTGTTTAAACAATTATTTTGGCTATAATTATTTAAATAATCACTCACTTCTAGTGAAAAGTGAACAAAAGGTGGCAAATTTTAGAAAAAATCGCAATTTCTAGCATTATTAAAAGGTAATATTATTAACGATAATGAGAAATTGTTTAAACAATTATATTTGTGAACATTTTTATCTCCAATTGAAAAGTAGACAAAGAGTGAAAATTTTGCCAAAAATCCGTGACTCTCTCTTCATTCCCTGAAGTTTGCCATGGACATAGATTTCAAACTTTTGTAAATTATTATAAACAAACTAAGCTTCTGTTTCAGAATCCAAAAATACCTTTGAAACAAAAAAGGCGTATCTATATATTCGAAGGTTTTTTTCGGTGTTTCGATTGGATGCTTGGTTTGTTTATAACAATTGCAGAACATTACAAAGTAATTTAACTGTTCAACAAATCGCTTTAAAACCGGTTTTTTGATTTCTGTATCAGTCTCTTGGTTTATTTATAATTAATCAGAAAATTTTGAAATCTATATCGAGGGAAAACTTTAGGTTCGTCTCTTTTCCCCTTTTTTAAAGAACTTATCTGCTTTTCCCTATTTTCGAGGAGGCTCCCCTTTTTTTGGTACTGAGAAATGAGAAATTAAAAAAAAAAACGAAAAAAGTAGTATAGCTAGACACCCGTCTAGCTATACTACTTTTTACCCACTTACCGACCCACTTACCAGCACACTTACCGACCGAGCAAGGTTCTGTTCCATGCTACTAACTAAATGTAACTACCTTGTTGAAAATCAATTTTTTGAACTAAAAATTTAACTATTTCAGTAGAAAATTTTTAACAGGAAATTTAACCATTCTATTTTTTGTTGAAAATGTATCTTTTTTGGATGAAAATTCAACTATTTGGTTGAAAATTTATATTTTTATTTAGAAATTAAACTAGTTGTTTGCAAATGTGAAAAACTTTGTGAAAAGTTCGCCTTTTTGTAGAAACTTAATCTTTATGGTTGGAAATTCATCTTTTTGGTTTAAAATTCAACTATTCCAGTTGAAGATTCATCATTTTAGTTGAAAATTCGTCAGTTTCGTTTAAAATTTATTCCTACAACTGAAAACCCGTATGTCCATTTTTGGTTGAAAATGGATCTTTTCTTGTTCAAAATTCAACAATTTGGATGAAAATTTGTCTTTTTTAATTGAAAATTCAACTATTTCGTTTAAAATCCACGTATTTTGTTTAAAAATCCATTTTTTTGTAGAAAATTATCTTGGTTGAAAGTTAAATTCTTTTGTTAATAATTATTTTTTTGTTTGTTGAAGATTCATCATTTTAATAAAAAATTAATTTCTTTGGTTAAAATATGTGCTATTTTATTGAAAACTTTTTTTTTCTTTGGAAGAAAATAATTTTTTTTTGCCAAAAATTTATCTATTTTGTTGAAAATTTATTTCTTTTTTGCTTGAAAATTATTATTTATTTAGACTGAAAATATGACTATTATTCCAGTCGAATATTCCATAAAGTTAAATATTCATTTTTTGACTAAAAACTTAATTAATTATATTTTTGGTTGAAAGATTATCTTTATTAGTTGAAAATTCATATTTTTTGGTAGAAATTAATCTTCTTGGTTGAAAATTCATATTTTTTTGTCAAAAATTCAATTATTCTACTCAAAGATTCATAATTTTAGTTGAAAAGTCATCTTTCTGGTTTGAAGTTCAACTATTCCAATAAATGATTTACAATTTTAGTTGAAAATGCATCACTTTGTTTGAAAATGTAACTATTTTGTTGAAAGTTAGTTTTTTTTTGTGGAAAGTAATTTTTTAAACTAAAAAGTGAACTATTCCAGTAGAAAATGTAATTATTTAGCTGAAAATCCATCACTTTGTTTGAAAATGTAACTATTTTTTTTAAGTTATTTTTTTGTTTGTTTGAAAGTTAGTTTTTTTGTGGAAAGCAATTTTAAATTCATCTATTTTAGTTGAAGAGTCATTGTTTTATTTGAAAACTCATCTTTTTAGTTTGAAATTCAACCATTCCAGTTGAAGATTCATTATTTTAGTTGAAAATTCATCACTTAGGTTGAAAATTAATTCCTTCAAATGAAAATTTGAATTTTCATTTTTGGTTGAAAATTTATCTTTTCTTGTTAAAAACTCAATAATTTGGATGAAAATTTGTCTTTTTTAATTCAAAATTCAACTATTTCGTTGAAAATTCACATATTTTGTTAAAAATCGATTTTTTTTGTAGAAAATTATATTTTTAATCAAATTTTTCTTTGCAAGTTAAGCTTCTTGTTAAAAAATTCTTCTTTTCGATTAAAAATTCAAGTATTACAATTAGATATTTATCATTTTAGTTGAAAATTCATCGTTTAGGTTGAAAGATTAATTTTCAACCACAAAAAAAATGAATTTTCAACAAAAACAAAATAATTCGAATTTTCAATCAGAAAATATAAAATTTCTACCAGAAAAAAAAACAACAAATTTTCAACAAAAACAAAAAATAATTAGAATTTTCAACCAAAAACATAAATTTTCAACCAACAAGATTAAGTTTTTACCACAAAAAAACAACATTTTCAACCAAAAACATACATTTCCACCCAACAAGATTAATTTTACACCAGAAAAAAACCCAGAATTTTCAACAACAACAAAGAATAATTAGAATTTTCAACCAAAAACATAAATTTTCAACCAGAAAAAAGAACAGAATTTAAAAAAATAAAAAATAAATAATTAGAATTTTCAACCAAAAAGATAAATTTTCTACCAGAAAAAAGAACAGAATTTAAAAAAATAAAAAATAAATAATTAGAATTTTCAACCAAAAAGATAAATTTTCAGCCAAGAAGATTAATTTTCTGCCAGAAAAAAAACTGAATTTTTAACAAAAACAAAATAATTCAAATTTTCAACCAAAAGATATAAATGTTCTACCAGAAAAAAATCAGAATTAAAAAAAAATAAATAATTAGAATTTTCAATCAAAAAATATCAATTTTCTACCACAGGAAAAAAACAGAATTTTCAACAAAAACAAAATAATTCGAGTTTTCAATCAAAAAGATAAATTTTCAACCAAGAAGATTAATTTTCTACCTGAAAAAAAACAACAGAATTTCCAACAAAAACAAAATAATTAGAATTTTCAACCAAAAAGATAAATTTTCTACCAGAAAAAAAACAACAAAATTTTCAAAAGAAAAAAATAATAATTAGAATTTTCAACCCAAAAGATAAATTTTCAACCAAGAAAATTAATTTTTTATCAGTAAAAAAACAAAATTTTCAACCTAAGACATAAATTTTCAACCGAAAAGATTAATTTTCTACCAGAAAAAAAACAGAATTTTCAACAAAAATAAATTAATTAGAATTTTCAACCAAAAAGATAAATTTTCAACCAAGAAGATTAATTTTTTACAAGAAAAAAACAACATTTTCAACCAACAAGATTAATTTTCTACCAGAAAAAAGAAACAGAATTTTCAAAAACAACAAAAAATCATTCGAATTTTCAACCAAAAACATGAATTTTCAACCAACAAGATTAATTTTCTACCAGAATAAAACAACAGAATTTCAAAAAAAAAAAAAAAAAAAATAGATGATTAGAATTTCGAACCAAAAACCTAAATTTTCAACTAAAAAGATTACTTTTTTACCAGAAAAAAATGAATTTTCAACAAAAACAAAATAATTCGAATTTTCAACCAGAAAATATAAATTTTCTACCAGAAAAAAAAAATTTTCAACAAAAACAAAATAATTAAAATTTGCAATCAATAAGATAAATTTTCAACCAAGAAGATTAATCTTCTGCCAAAAAAAACAATTTCAACCAAAAACATAAATGTTCAACCAACAAGATTAATTTTCAACCAGAAAAAAAAATTTTCAACAACAACAAAAAATAATTAGAATTTTCAACCAAAAACATAAATTTTCAACCAAAAAGATCAATTTTCTACCAGAAAAAAAAACAGAATTTTCAACAATTAATATATTTATATAAATTAAAGAGATTTATAAAAAATTTTATGGTATTTTTGAAGGTTCTAAGGTTTTTTCAATAAATTAAAAGGATTTAAATTTTGTTTTAATTTTATGTTTCTTTTCAGATTCTACGGAATTTTCAATAAATTAAAAAAAATTGAAGGGATTTCGAAAATTTTTATTGTGTTTTTAAGGTTTCAAGGTTTTTTCAATAAATTAAAAGGATTTCAAAAAATTATGAAGATTTTAGGTTTCTTTATATATTTTGAGGAATTTTTAAGAAATTTCAAAAAATTGAAGGGATTCCGAAAAATTTTATGTTATAATTTTGAAGGTTCCTAGGTTTTTCCAGTAAATTATAAGGATTTTAATTTTTTTCAAATTTTAGGTTTCTTCTTAGATTCTAAAGAATTTTCAATTAATTTCAATAAATTAAAGAGTTCAAATTTTTCAAAAAGATTTTAGATTTCTTTTTAGATTCTAAGGAATTTTCAAGAAAAAAAAAAATTAAAGGGATTTCAAAAAATGTTATGGTATTTTTAAAGTTTCCAAGGATTTTTCAATAAATTAAAAGGATTTCCAAAAATTATAAAGATTTTATGTTTCTTTTTAGATTCCAAGGAATTTTGAGGAAAGTTTTCAAAAAATTGGATATTACAATAAATTTGATAAATTGGATATTCCAATAAATTGAAAGAATTTGACATATTTTAGGTTTTTGTTTAGATTCCAAGGATTTTTAAATAGATTTCAATAAATTAAAGAGTTTTCGAAAAATGGTATGATATTTTTAAACATTTCAAGGAATTTGAAGAAGATTACGAAGAATTTCAAATACTTTTGGATATTTTAAAAAATATTCTTAGGAGCTTGCAATAAATTTCAATAAATTGAAGGAATGTCGAAAAATGTTTGGGTACTTTTAAAGGTTCCAAGGTTTTTTCAATAAATTGAAACGCTTTCAAAAAATTATAAAGATTTTAGGTTTGTTTTTAGATTCTAAGAAATTTTCGAAAATGTTCAATAATTGAACGGATTTCGAGAAATTGTATGGCATTTTTAAAGTTTCTAAGATTTTTTCAATAAATTAAAAGGATTTCAATTTTTTGAAATTTTAGATTTCTTTTTAGAATCTAAGGAACTTTCAAGAAATTTCCAAAAATTGAATATTTCAATAAATTGAAAGAACTTTAAAGATTTTATGTATTTGTTCAGGCTCCAAGAAATTTTAAATAAATTTCAAGAAATTGAAGAGATTGCGAAGAATGTAATGGTATTTTTAAAGATTCCAAGATTTTTTCAATAAATTAAAAGGATTTCAAAAAATTATAAAGATTTTAGGTTTCTTTTTTGTTTCTGAGGAATTTTCAAGAAATTTAAAAAATTCGATATTTCAATAAATTAGATAAATTGGATATTCCAATAAATTAAAAGAATTTCAAAGAATTTTAAAGATTTTAGTTTTTTTTTAGATTCCAAGGAATTTCTGATAAATATCAATAAATTCAAGGGATATTGAAAAATTTTATATTTTTTTTTCAAGATTCCTCTTAATAAGAGTTTTATTTCACTACTCACTTCTATGTACTTAGGATTAAATATATCTATATTTCCCACACTTGAATAGTCAGATTTGAAAAATTCAAAATGTCGCATCCAATATGGCGAACGAGTTTTCAAAAAATTAATGGATTTTCATGAATCTTGGCATCTGAGGGGTTTTTGGCGCCTCTGATAACGAATCTGAAGTCAGATTTGAGAAATTCAAAATGGCGGACGAGTTTACAAAAAATGAATTTTCATTAAACTTGACATCTGGGGGTTTTTGGGGTCTATAACGAATCTATAACGAATCTGAAGTCAGATTTGAAAAATTCATAATGGCGGATCCAATATGGCGGTGGAGTTTTCAAAAAATTAATGGATCTTCCTGAAACTTGGAATCTGGGGGTTTTGGGGTGCCTGGTCACAAATCTGAAGTCAGTTTTCAAAAATTCAAAATGGCGGACGAGTTTTCAAAAAATAATAAATTTTCATGAAACTTGATATCTGGGGGTTTTTGGGGTCTCTGATAACGAATCTGAAGTAGATTTCACAAATTAAAAATAGCGGATTCAATATGGCGGACGAGTTTTTAAAAAATGACTGGATTTTCATGAAACTTGGAATCTGGAGTTTTTTGGGATCTCTGATATAGAATCAGAAGTCAGATTCGAAAAATTTAAAATGTCGCATCCAATACGGCGAACGAGTTTTCAAACAATGAATAGATTTTCATGAAACTTGAAATCGCGGGGTTTTTGGAATCTCTGATATAGAATCTGAAATAAGATTTGAAAAATTCAAAATGTGGGATCCAATATGGCGGACAAGTTTTCAAAAAATTAATGGATTTTCACGATTCTTGGCATCTGAGGGGTTTTTGGAGTCCCTGATAACGAATCTGAAGTCAGATTTGAAAAATTAAAAATGACGGACAAGTTTAAAAAAAATGAAATTTCATGAAACTTGACATCTGTGGCTTTTTGGGGTTTCTGATAACGAATCCAAAATCTTTTCTTGAAAATGTATATCTTCGAGTAGAAACTTGACCTTTTTAATAAAAATGCAACTGTTATTTGTCAATTGAATTATTTTAATGAAAATTCAATTTTCAACGATATTGTTGAAACTTCGTCTTTTTGGAAAAATTCAACTGATTTTGATTTATAATTCAACTACTTGATTCAAAGAAGAAATACTTTTTCAAAAATTCATTTTTTATAGAAGATTTATCTCCTTGACTGGAAATTCAACTATTTTGTTGAATATTCGTCTTTTTGGTATTAATTAATCTTCTTCAGTGAAAATTCATGTTTTCCGTTGAAAGTTCAAATATTTGGTTAAGAATTCGATATTTTTACACAAAATATCAGAAATTTGAAACATACTAATTTGGACTTAATATTAGTTCCTACATTAATTTTATTTAAAAGAATTTATTCCACTATTTCCGTGAGAAATCTCCTAATTTTTAATCAACAAAATACTCAAATAAATCGTTTAGGAAATATTTTAAATTGCTATTATCAAATAGAATCTCTTCCAGAGCCACTTGTTTTCTAATTATTTGGATTTCTGTTTATGATTCATAAAAAATTATTCGAAACATTAAAAAAAAGGGCGGAAAAGGGAAAAATTGGGTACGAATGTTCGATTTTAGGTCTTTTAGGACACTTTTTAAATTTATGGTTAAAAAGGGGAAAAGTGGACCTGACGCAACGTGACGCAACTAACGCGCGTTGAGTGCGGCCTTCCTGTTTGTTTGTCATGCCGTGGCATCAATTCTCGGAACGTTCTAAATCCAGATTGCTTATATCCAAGTTCCAGTGTATCCTTAGAAATACGTATTAATTTTGTTGTGGATTCGAAAAAATTTGGGGGCTATATACACAAAAATTCGGGACAAACATTTTCGAATCCATTTTTGGACAGATTTTAGCATATTACAAAAGATTTTCGATTTTTTCGGTTTATAGTTTATTTATGCAGAATTGTTATTTTTGTATACTTCCATATGAAATATGAGTGGTCTGAAATAAATCTTTCCTCTTTAATTTCTCTACTTTTTACATTCATTCCTATTCCATAGGTCTTTTAAAACTAAGTTCAAACAATCGACAACTAAAATTGAGTGAATGTCAATCCTCTTTTGTTAAAGCTGCTTTCGAATCTTGTGTCGTTTTTCTAAAAATTTAATTTTTTTAATTAATTATGCCATTTTTTACGATTAAAACAAAAACTTTTCGTTCTATGAAGAAATGATTCACTACAAATTCATAGCTCTTTTTCGGTTAAACAATTATGGTCAAATAACCTTCTTTCGTATTTTGAATAGTTTTAGCGAAAAATGGATTTTTTTATTTTTGATTAATTTTACCTCGCGAAATTAGCCTTTACAATTAACTTTCCTTACAAAACTATAATATATCTTTTAGGTGATAGCATATCTTATCAATTATTTAGGAAAAATAGGTTTTGGTATGTTAATTCAGTTTACATTAGAATAAAAGCTTAAATTACATAGAAAGATAGAGGATAAGACTTATCAGGTTCTAAATGCAAATTAAGGAATAGAAAATTGCAGACGTTTGCAAAATTTATCTCCTATTGGACTAAAGTTGGAGTAAAAAGATTTAAATCCTTTCTAGAATACTGAATTCGCTTCTTCAATTTAAAATAATTTTTTTTTTTTGAATCCGGTTTCCAGATAGGAGAGCTTTCGCATATTAGTTGCTACTTTATTTTATTTTAATTGAAGACCAATATTATTGACCCAAAAAAATTTGGTAGTTACATTTTTGAACAAATAGTTGACTTTTCAACCCAAAAAGACGATTTTTTCAAAGTGAAGTTTAATTTTCAATCCGAAAAGTTTCACATTCGTCCAAAAAGGATGAATAACGACATTCTCGGATTTTCGGCAAAATAATTAAACTTTCAACAAAATAATTGAATTTGTTACCAAATAGCTGAAGTTTTAACACACAAAGATGAGTTTTTAACCAAGATTATTAGTTTTTTACTCCAATTCACGAATTTTCAACAAAAAGATTAAGTTTCTACCCAATAGTTGAAAGTTTTTTATTTTTAATGAAATAGTTGAATTGTCAACCAAAAATAGTATTGTTAAATCTTCTGTTTAAAAAATTATTTCCAACATAAAAAAAGAAATTTTTCAATTAGTTGAACTTGACTGAAAGAGACGTATTTTTAGCAAACTTGTTGAATCCTCAACGAGAATGATTAATTTTGAAAAAACAAAAATGATTTTTTATCCAAACAGGCGAATTTTCATCAAAACAGTTTAACTTTCTACCAAAGTAGTTTAATTCAGTTGAGAATGCATCATTTCAGTTGAAAATTCATCATTTCAGCTGAAAATTCATTTTGTTAAAAATTCCTTTTTTTTAGTCAAATTCGACTGGCTGAAAATTTTTTTTTGTTTGTTTGTTGAAAATTCGTATTTTTTTACTGAAAATATCTTTTTTGAAAAAAATGAGCCTTTGTGGTTAAAAGTTAATACTTTCTTATTAAAAGTAAATTGCTTGGTTGGAAATTCCTCTCTTTTGTAAAAAGAATAAACAGATTATATAAAAATATTTATTTAAAAATGAAAATTTAAAGTTAAAAATTAGGTTTTTCGCTGCAAATTGAGCTGTACCATTTTCGTCTATTTGGGTAGAAAATCCATCTCGTTTGTGAACAATTCATATTTTTTAATAAGAATTGAACTATTTTGTCAAAAATTCGTCTTTTTCAGTTGCATTCAAATAATGATAATTCCTTTTCTTTGTGAGTTAAAAATTAGTTGTTTTTTTTTAATTACAAATTTAACTGTTTCATTTTTGGTTCAAAATTTTATCCTTTTCAGTTGAAAATTCAACTAATTGGTTGATAATTCGTCTTTTGGGTAGAAAATTAATTTCGTTTGTTGAAAATTCATCTATTTGGTTGACGATTGAATTATTTTGGTAAAAAATCATATTTTTCAGTTAAACCTAACTGGTCGATGATTAATTTACTGGGTTGAAAATTATTATATTAATTATTGATAATAATAATTATTAATTAATATATTAAAGATTGTACTATTTTTTTCTAAAAAAATAATATTAATGTTCTTCAAACATTTTAATGCTTCTAAAGATCATTGTCACTTTTTCTTTGGATTTTTGTTAAAAAGATTTTTTTTTTTTTTTTTAAAGATTTTTTTTCTTCTTGGGGTTCGGAACATGCAGGGACCAATTTTCTATTTTTTTCAGCGACATTCTCAAATTAAGACACTGTCTGACTTAATTAGAAAATGTCACTCACAATATTTCTTTTTATAAAAAAGGAAATGTTACATATAAGGGGCCTTCCAAAAACTACCTTACCAATAATGATATAATAATTGACTTAATAATTTCTAAATAATTGCTTAATAATTTATTAATTTAACTTAATAATTTATTTAATGAGTTTAAAAATCACTTTCATATTTTAGAATTCACAATATTTCCCCTAATCCCCTCTTTTCCCATTTCATGTATTATTGTATTTTGTATTTTTTGGTTGAAAAGTCGATTATTTGACTAAAATTTGAACACTTCTGTGAAAAAATTAACTTTTTTTAATAAGGATTCATAAGTATAGTTGAAAATTCAACTATTTGCTTTTAAATTAACTTTTATGTTGGTCGAAAATTCAATCCTTTTGGTTAAAAATTTTACAGCTTTGTTAAAAACTTCATTTTTTTTTGTTAAAAATAATTTTTTTTATCAGAGTTCTTATCTGAATATTCAACTAGTCCATTATTTGGTTGAAACTTTATCCTGTGAATTATATAAACTAAAAATTCAACTTCATGGTTGACAATTTAACAACTTTGTTAAAATTTTTTTTGGTTAAATTTTTTTTTTAGCTGATACTTTATCTATTTCATATTTGGTTAAAACTTTATCCTGTGTATTGGATCATGATTAACACCTGATCGCCCCTCCAGCTTGATTGCCCTTGATAATTATGTGCTATTTCGTAAGGACAAAGATGAGCGCAGAGGGGGCGGAGTCGGCTTATATGTGCCACCGAATGCCTCTTACGGAACCGAACCTAAGTCTGAAATACTTGCTTCTGTACCGAATTATAGTAAAATAATTATTACAGGTGACTTTAACACAAACTGAAATGCTACTAGTAATCACACTAAATACTTAACAGATATTGTGCAAGCTTCAAATTTATCCTCCGTTCCACACAATACCACTCATCACACAGACCGATCAGGCACACGCATTGACCTCATGATAGCTGACGATCTGGAAAAGTTAGACTCCTACGCCCAGCATTTCATTACATTTCTCTTGAATCACGATCTTTTTCATATTGATTACAAATACACTTCTGATCAGCCATTAAATAAGTCTCAAAATCAAATACAAAATCTCTCGAAGGTGAATGAAGTAACGTTTCATGAGCACCTAATGACTTACGATTGGCAAAATCTCATTCGCATGGTAGATATTAATCGCAAAATTAACCTCTTTTCCTCTTATTCAATTTCAGCGTTTGATAGGTTTGCGTCCCTACTTATTCCGCATAAATATAACAAATCTGCCCCTTGGATTATAACTTAAATGAAAAATCTTATGAAAAAACGGGATAATACGCGCCGACTAGCTGAAAGAACAGAAAATCCCGTTATTCATGCTGAATTTTGCAAACTAAGGAACTTAGTGCGGAAAAAAATTAGAGATTCGGCCAACCAATACAATTTTAACGCTTTAAAAAACAGAAATAACAGCGAAAATATTTGGCACTTGTTGAGACGATCATTCCTTATTCCACCTAAGCACGAATAGGCTGTTAATTATTTTTCTCTCAATGAACAACTTGAAGTCTTTCTATATTTACCGCCTTGTAATCACCTATTACCATGTCCTATTGATCCTCTGAGCTCAACCTTCAACGATACTGATTTCTCTTTTTCAGACATAACACATGAGATTCGTATGGACAAGTTAATGGAAATCAAGTCAAATACCCTTCCATCTGATGGCATTTCCATCAAAATAATTCGACTTGCTCTATCTGTCATTTTCTCAATACTACTTCATATTTACAACTCTCCCCTACAAGTCGGGATTTTCCCGGATGCTTGGAAAAAAGCGATTATTCGCCCAATTCCTGAGATTGCGAGTCCAGTTTCCCAGACAGATTTTAGATCGATTTTTATTCTATGTGCAAAAACGAAACCATTGGGAAAGATAGTCCACATGCAGCTTACAAAGATTCTCGATGCTAATAAGTTGAATGATCCTTTGCAATCGGGCTTTCCGGCGAAACACAGCACACTAATGGCTTCCATAAAGGTGACCACTGACTTTAAAATTGCTATTCATAGGAGGGAGATCACGATAGTGGTCTTATTTGATTTTTCAAAAGCGTTTAATTCAGTTAATCACGAAATTCTTTTACGCAAACTCAGAACGTTTAATCTATCCAAAACTTTAATTGCGTGGTTTGAATCATACTTAGCAAATAGATCCCTACAAGTAGTCAATAGCAAAGACGAACGGTCTGAATGGGCTAGGATTGAAAGATTCAAAAATAATTTTAAATTTGAAAACATTCAAACACAATTGAAACGAAATTTAGATTTTTTAATATTTTATAATCAAATGTGAAAGCTTTTTGATTATTTTAAAACGTTTCCAGACGTTTTTAAAAACTTCATAAGTTTCCTGGGAATATCTGAAGCAATTCTTTATTTTTATAACAAATTTTGAAAGAATATGGAAAATAAATTCAAAACATTAAAACAGAATTTCAAAATTGTCAGAAACGAATCCGTAAGATTTAAAAAAACATTGGGAACAATTGGAGCGAGTTTGAAAGATATTTTGGAATTTGAAAAGCTTTGAAAAGATTCACAAATAATTTTTAATTTTAAAAGCTTCGACAAGATTCAAAAATAATTTAAAATTTTTGAATATTTAAACACATTTGAATTAAAAATTAGATTTTTGAATATTTTGAAATAAAATGTGAAATCTTTTTAACGACTTTAAAAGGTTTCAAGACATTTAAAAAGAATTCTCAAGATTCCTGGGAATATCTAAAGCGATTATTTATTTTGATAACTAGTTTTAAGAGAATATTAAAAATGATTTTAAAACATCAAAACAGAATTTCAAAATTGTAAAAACGAATCTGGAAGATTTAAAAAATTTTTGGGAACAATTCAAGCCAGTTTGAAAGATATTTTGAAATGTTTGAAATTTTGAAAAGATTCAAAAATAATTTTAAATTTGAAATCATTTAAATACAATTGAAACAAAATTTAGATATTTCAATATTTCAAAATAAAATTTGGAAACTTTTCACGGATTTTGGAAGGTTTCAAGACATTTAAAAAAAATTCTTAAGATTCCTGGGAATATCTGAAGCAATTTTTCATCTTGATAACTAATTTCAAGAGAATATTGAAAATGATTTCAAAAAATTAAAACAGAATTTCAAAATCGTCAAAAACGAATCCGGAAGATTTTGAAAAAAAATTAGAACAATTCGAGTCAGTTTGAAAGATATTTTTAAATTTTGAACATTTTAAAAAGATTCGAAAATAATTTTAAATTTGAAAACATTCAAATACAATTGAAACAAAATTCAGGTTTTTGAACATTTTAAAATAAAATTTGAAAGCTTTTTAATGATTTTGAAAGGTTTCAAGACATTTTATAAAAATTCATAAGATTCCTTGGAATATCTAAAGCGATTCTTTATTTTGATAACTAATTTTAGGAGAATATTGAAAATGATTTTAAAACATCGAAACAGAATTTCGAAATTGTCAAAAACGAATCTGGAAGATTTGAAAAAAAAATTGGGAACAATTCGAGTCAGTTTGAAAGATATTTTGAAATTTTAAAAGCTTTGAAAAGATTCGCAAATAATTTTTTATTTTAAAAGCTTTGACAAGATTCAAAAATAATTTCAAATTTGAAAACATTTAAACATATTTGAAATAAAAATTAGATTTTTGAATATTTTGAAATAAAATTTGAAATCTTTTCAACGATTTTAAAAGGTTTCGAAACATTTAAAAAAAATTCTTGAAATTCCTGGGAATATCTAAAGCGATTCTTCATTTTGATAACTAATTTTAGGAGAATATGGAAAATGATTTCAAAACATTAGGACAGAATTTTAAAATTGTCAAAAACATAATAATTCTGATATTTACCAATTCTATTTGATGAACGGATTTTAAATTCACCCTAAAAAGCTGGACTATCCATGAACAACTATGTTTGAAATGTCAGCTCTTATTATAATTAAAAATTCCTTGTTTCAGATACAAATTAATTTTTTTCAATTTCCCTGTCCTAAGCCACAGTCCAAATTATCTTTAAAAATTCCTCGTTTCAAGTTCAAATTGTAACTTTTTAGAAAATTTGTTGTTCCAACACAAAATTATTAGTATTTTTTTTTAATCTTTCTGCCACGTCAGAATTATAATTCTTTTTATAAATTTACTCTTTCAAGACAGAATTGTTTTATTCTCTGAACGATTCTTTATTGTATGCAATATTTGTATGGATATTTTTTTCATTTACGAGCTAGTAAAATTAATCCTAAATATTTATTTTACGAATTGAAATTTCCTAAATGCTATTAAATGAAGACTTGATGAATAGAATTGTTAAGAATAAATGACTAAACGAAAAAAGCTACTAGTAATTAAAATTCATTAGAAATTAAACCGATATTTCTAGCCACCCTAGAGGCGAGGCGTGAATAAAGCAAGGTAAAATCGACTATCTGTAAATAATTTCAATTTCCTCATTTTGAAGCGAGGTGAGTTTGAGAAACGTTATCTTCTTGGAGGGGACTTAGCCGATTCATCTGTGTCGCAATCGTCTTTTAATTGTTTGGATAAAGATAAAAATGTTACAAATACGCCTTGTTTTAATGAACTTTTCTGTTGTAAGAATTCTACACAAATTTCTTTTCTACTTGTCCCCATTTTGTTAATTTTCAGCTTTAGGGATTTTGATGATCGATTTCGTAACAATAAATATTTTCTTATCAAAATTAAAAGGAAAATGTTCATTCACCTCAACTTCTGCTAGAAAATTACGTATTTAAAAAAACATTTCCTTCAAATAGGTATTTTTTCATATTCTTTTGCAGTAATTTTAAGTCTACTCAACTTTGTTCTTGTATGCATACTTTGATGAACGAAATCATCATATAACAATAACAATGTTTGTTTATTCTATGATTCTTTACAAACTCTAGTTGAAAATACATTTTCAATGTAAAGTATTTGAAAATGCAGTTTTGAAGACATACAAGGAGATGATCAGTGTTGGGATATATTATGAAATTTCAAATTTTAATTGTAAAAAAGCAAATTTTGTTTCTGAAATACCTGAAAAAACTGTTATAGCTACATAATTTCACATAGGAATTCAATAAACATTCCAATCAATAGCAAAAATTTGGATATAGTTTATTTTTTCGTAAACAGGTCCCCATCAGAAAATATTTATAAGGCAAGTTATTATCGAGTTGACTCTCAGATAAGGAATGTATGAGATTCAACAAAAAATCCTGAATCTGACTATCTCCATGTTAAATATTTATAAGCTAAGAGCGTCTCAAATTTAAGCAGAAATTTATAATCGTTCCATTTTTAATGTTTTTGACTTAAAATTGCTTGAAACAATAAAAGTTTGAACATATTATGATTTATTGATTCAATCTCTTATTTAGAAAACTGGAAATTATAGCTTAAATTTGTATGCTTCAACTAGAAATTTCAAACTAATGAATTTATAAAAGCTATTATAGTTTTCGTTGAGAATTCATCCATTTTGGTTAAAGATTTAACTAATTCGTTGAAAATTTAGGAATTTCATAAAAAATTCGACTATTTGGTATAAAGTTTAACTTTTTGTTTGAAAAGTAACTTTTTTGTTGAAAATTCTTTTTTTTTTGTTTGAAAATGCAACTGTTTTGTAGTAAATTTGTCTGTTTGGCTTGAAAATTCAACAATTCGGTGGAAATTTTTTTCAATCTTTGTTCAACATTCGGCTTTTTCGTTTCAAAATTTGGCTCTTTTGATAAAAAATCTAATTTTATTCTTTGAAAGTTCAACTAATTTGGTAGGAATTAATCTCTTTTGGTTGAGGATTCAGCTGTTTTTTCTAAAAAAATCGTCTTTATTGGATGAATTCAACAGTGATTTCAAATTAAAATCTTTTTTAGCTGAAATAATATTAACTATTATATTTTTCGTTGAGAATCAATTAATTTTCGTTTAAAAATGGTGAAAATTGGACTATTTGGTTAAAAATTAACTTTTTTGTTGAAAATTCACATCTTTAGGTAAAAAAATTTCTGTAGAGGGTTAGCCTTTTTTTTGAAAATTTATTTTGTTTGACAATTTAACTTACTTGGTTAAAAGTTGAGCTATATTGTTAAAAATCCAGTTGCTTGGTTAAAGATTCATAAATTCATCTCTTTTGTTAAAAATTAACTTTTTTATGAAAAATTTAACTATTTTATTGATAATTCGACGAATTATTTGAAAATTAACTCTTTAGTTGAAAAGTTAACTATTTTGTTTCAAATTCGTTTTTTTTGGGGTAAAAAATCAACTATTTAGCTCGGAATTAACTTTTTCGTTCGAAACTTATTATTATTATTATTATTATTTTGAAAATGACAAAAATCAACTATTTCGTTAAAAATGAACTTTTTTGTTGAAAATTTAATTAATTTATTGAAAATTCGACGAATTAGTTGAAAATTAACTCTTTTGTCGAAAATTTAACTATTTTGTCGAAAATTTAACTATTTTGTTTCAAATTCGTTTTTTTGGGGTAAAAATGCAACTATTTGGTTCGAATTTAACTTTTTTGTTGGAAACTTAACTCTCTTGTTGAAAATTCGTATTTTTGTTTGGAAAATGACAAAAATTCAACTATATTGTTAAAAATTAACTTTTTTGTTGAAAATTCGTCTTTTTGGTTTGAAAATGACAAAAATTCCACTATATGGTTAAAAATTAACTTTTTCGTTAAAAATTCAATCAATTTATTGAAAATTCGACGAATTAGTTGAAAATTAATTCTTTTGTTGAAAATTTAACTATTTTGTTTTAAATTCGTTTTTTTGGGGTAAAAATGCAACTATTTGGTTCGAAATTAACTTTTTTGTTGGAAACTTAACTCTTTTGTTGAAAATTCGTATTTTTGTTTGGAAAATGACAAAAATTCAACTATATGGTTAAAAATTAACTTTTTTGTTGAAAATTCGTCTTTTTGGTTTTAAAATGACAAAAATTCTACTATATGGTTAAAAATTAACTTTTTCGTTGAAAAATTAATCAATTTATTGAAAATTCGACGAATTAGTTGAAAATTAATTCTTTTGTTGAAAATTTAACTATTTTGTTTTAAATGAAGAATAAAAAGTGTTGGCACGAGGAAAGTCAGGAAGAGGGTCGCCATTAGGTACACACTCAAAGTGTGATCTCATACCTGCAAAAATAAATAGAATATTATTTTTTTCTTGAATTAATTACACGTATGTGAGTATTGAATATGTGCTATTCCTCAATGGGAATTTATAAATAGCTGACAGAGCATGAGAAATTTATAACCTTTTAAATGCCGTAGTTCTTTGAATTTTAACTTGGTCGAAAAAATTATAATTGAAACTTTTGGTAGAACTCTTTCCGAGAAACAAGACTTTGACCTGAACTCTTGAGACACTCAAAATTTAAAAATTCAAACAATTTATATAAGGAAGGATCAGAACTCTGAATTAAACTTTTGGATCACTAAACAAGAAATTCGTAAAAATGTTCCAATTTTCAATAAAAAGAATAGTTTAGTTTTAAAAAAGTAAGTTGCTGCCGTTTTTCTTTCTCAAACTGTCCAAAACATTCTTTTGAAATGATATCAAAACATGGAACAATACCAAAGCTAAAACTATAAAACAATAATACTAAATATATAATTTGTTCATGATGAAATATGTGATAGATAAACAAATGTATTAATTTTCAACCCAGCAGTTGCCTCCCTGGCCGAAGGGGATGAATTTTTGAACAGAATAAATCGATTTTCAACCAGAGAAGAACAATTTTCAACAAAGAACAGTTAACTTTGACCCGAAAATGAAACAGTTAAGAAAATTATTTCTCAACGAAATAAAAAAGTTATTTTCAGAAAAATTGTTAAACTTTCAAACAATTAGAAGCATTTTTAACTAAAATAATGAATCCTAAGGAAAAAGTCTTTTTAAGAAAAGAGTTCAACGTTCAACGGTACATTTGAATTTTCAATCAAACTTGATGTTTTAAGTATAAAGATATTTTTCTTTCACAAAAAAGTACGAATTTTTACGACACAGTTGCATTTACAACAAAATAATTATATTTTCTACCAAGTAAATGAATTCTCTAGAAAGCATGGGAAATGAGGTGAGGGCAAGTTGGGGATGTGAGAAAAAATGAGCGGAGGGGAATTATGGGAAGTAAGCGCAAATGAGCGGAGACCTAGTGAAAGTTATGGAAATAAGGGCAAATAAAAAGAAATGAGAAGTCGAAAAGCAGTGGCAGTGAGCGTGAATAAGGAGTGCCAGAATGTGGGGAGTGAGGAATAATGAGGGGAAGGTAGGAATGAGAAATAGGATAATGAGAACAGAGTGACAAGAGGAAGTGACAGAAAATAAGGGTAGAGTTAATATAGGAAGTGAATGAAAATAAGGGAAATGAGGGAAAGCAAGGAACGAGTAATAAGGGAAAATGAGAGGAGGGGATGTAGGAAAATGAAAGAAGGGTAGTGAAGGAGAGGTAGGCGGAGCATGAGAAGCGAGCGAAGGGAATTTAAGGGAAATGAGAATAGGGAAAAGACCAGACGAAGTAGTAGAGAAAGTAGAGAAAGTGAGGGGAAATGAGAAGTGGGAAATTATGGGAATAAAGGAAAATTAGCGAGAAGAAGCAGATAAAATATTGAAAGTTAGGGACGGTAGTGAGGGAATGTAAGGGAAGGGCTAATAGGTAGAGCAGGTGAGTACGGTAACTCTCCCTAACTCTTCTAAGTCTCCTAACTCTCCAAACTTTCCGAGCTCTTCTAACTCACCTAACTCTCCTAACTCTCATCACATTCCCTAACTCTTGGAACTCTCCTCACTCTATCAACTCACATAACTCTCCCAAACTCTCTAAACTCTCCTAACTCTCCAAGCGTTCTGAACTCTCCAAACGTTCTGAACTCTCCTAACTCTCCCTAACTCTTCTAAGTTTCCTAACTGTAAAAACTTACCGAGCTCTTCTAACTCACCCAACTCTCCTAACATTCCCTAACTCCTCGAACTCTCTTAAATCTATTAACACACCTAACTCTACCTAATTCTGCCTGACTCTCCTAACTCTCCCTAACTCTCCTACCTTTTTGAAATCTCCTCACTCTCCTAACTCTCTAAACTCTCCTAAATCTACCCATCTTATCCAACTCCCCCAACTCTCTGCACTTCCCGAGCTCTTCTGACTCACCTTACTGACCTAACTCTCCTAACATTCCCTGACTCTTCGAACTCTCATAACTCTATTACCACACCTAACCCCGCCTAACTTTCTCAACTCTCGTAACTCTACACTTTTCGAACTCTCTCTAACTCTTATAAGTCTTCTGAATCTCTGCACTTTCCGAGCTCTTCTAACTCACCCAACTCGCCTAACTCTCCTAACTTTTTGAAATCATGAACTCTCCCAACTTTCCCTATCTCTCCATAACTCTCCGCACTTTCCCAGCTCTTCTAATTCACCCAACTCTCCTAATTCACGTAATTCTCCCTAACTCTCCGAACTCTCTAAACTCTCATAGACTCTCCCTGACTCTCCTAACTCTCCTACCTTTTTGAAATCTTTGAACCCTCCCAACTCTCTAAACTCTCCTGAATCTCCCTATCTCTCCTAACTCCCCTAACTCTCCCTAACTCTCTGCACTTTCCGACGTCTTATAATTCACCTAACTCTCCTAACTCTCCTCCCTTTTTAACATTATGAACTCTCTCACTGTCCAAACTCTCCTTATCTCTCATAACTCTACTCACTCTTTTAATTCATCTAACTCTCCTAACTCATCTAATTCTCTCTAACTCTCCGAACTCTTCAAACTTTCCGAACTCTCTAAACTCTCCCTATCTCTTCCTAACGCTCCTCACTCTCCCTAACTCTCCTACCTTTATGAAATCTCTGAACTCTCCCAAATCTCCCTATCTCTCCTGACTTCCCTAACTCTCCGCATTTTCTGAGTTCTTTTAACTCACCTATCTCCTAACTCTCCATAACTCTCCTAACTTTTTGAAACCATGAACTCTCCTAACTCTTCCTACCTCTCCCTAACTCTCCTAACTCTCCGCACTTTCCAAGCTCCTCTAATTCACCTAACTCTCCTAACTCACCTAATTCTTCACAACTCTCCGAACTCTCTGAACTCTCATCAACTCTCCCTACCTCTCCTACCTTTTTGAAATCTCTGAACTTTCCTAACTCTCTAAACTCTCCTTCATCTCCCTATCTATTCTAACTCCCCTAACTCTCTGCAATTTCCGAGCTCTTCTAACTCACCTCACTCTCCCAACTCTCTCTAACTCTCCAACCTTTTTGAAATCATGAACTCTCTTAACTCTTCTAACTCTGTCGAAGGCAGTACGTAACAGAGTCGACCAGCCACCCACTGGCTGAGATCGACAGGTCAGCCATCTTCACTCTAACCGAGAAATCGACACAGGCGACGCGAAGAGTCGAGAAGGTAGGAAGCGGAGAAGAACGCCGGACCTGTCACGTATGTTTCTTGACTTGACGGCGGTACACATGGCGCAACTGGAATTAAAAGACGGAGGAACATAAGAGCCGTAAATAGAATTAAGAGCTTGAAGGCAAAATGGAACTCAATGAGGAGCAATACGCGCAATGTCTTCGAGGTAAGTGGCCTCTTCTTTAGTACTCTCGGGATATCAGTTTCGTTTCTCAGCCTTCACGCGCGGGCGTATCGGGCTGCCATTTTGTAGTAGCAGGTCTCTCTGGCGATCCGTCGGCCATTTCTGGCATTCACGTCTTTTGTAAAGTCATCCCTTTCAATGTTCATTTTCCTTATTTGAATAAATGTTATTTTAGTTTTGTGAACTTTCAAGTGAAATCGTGAATACTTTTCTAACGTCACTTTCTAAAACGATATACTCTTACTCTTTTTATCATATACCTCTTCTCGTGCACGACAGAGAGCTAGTTGGTCAGCCGAATGGTTGCAACGGGGCCGGAACCGACGGGGCTCGGGTAGGTTAACCTATTTGGGGACTGTGAAATAAATACAACGAGCTTCATGGGTTGTTCGTGAGTCGAATGGTGCGACTCACGAACTCGGTATAATCCGGTGTTTCTGTCGCAGCTGCAGGTAAGTGGCATCCTAATTTCACATAACTGAGTTTTTCAATCCTGGGCCCTCCCAGACCAGGACGTGGTTAGACGGTGGTGCACACGAGATACTTGAAATACTTGATTATAATACATATATATATAATTGAAAAATAAGGTTAACAACCAGCGCAGGGTCCCACTGGAAGCAACTGCCATCGAAAAAATTGCACCGGCTCCCAGTAGGACAGCGGTATATCCCACTCATGGCCACGTCTCACAACCACGAGATGGGTAATCACAGGACACGACGAAATCACAACTACAGGCCGGAGAAACCCTCGTGTGTTTTGAGGACACAAAGCGACCCGAAGATGACAGCTTTCTGCATCCATCTCGCAAGTGCCGTGGCATATTTTTGGCACGCGGGTATACCCTTAAGGTTACGAACCAGTGATAGTTTCGCACCTCCGAGAGCAGCTATGACAAGGACAATTACATGTACCAAATATTTTGGATACAGTCGTTGCAGCTCCCTTTCAAGGTCTTGATACCTTTCCTCCTATTCTTTCTCCTTGGCAGTGATGTTGTATTCGGGAGGAGCCGAGAGCGACAAAGATGGTCACAAAGCACTCTTAGGGCCACATTATGTCTGTAGATATACGTCGTTGCTGCGTGGGTGGGACACCCCGATAGTATGAGTTCTAGGTACTCAGCGTGTGTAAGACATGCTCTGCACCTATCGCTTGGAACTTCTTGACATAAAATGCGGTCATGTTATGCTATGGTGGAAATGACACCGCATTGACATGCAAAAATGAAACCCTTTGTACCTGAATTAAGCCCTGATGATCTGAGAAAAGCAAAAGTTTGTTCTTTTGACAATTATATATATATATATATATATATTTGAAATGCCCTTAAACTTGACGCGGTGAATGTAAATGGACGTCGGATTTCGATTCAGTGACCCCAAAAACATATGTCAAAGGTTTTTGAAGTTTGTGGAACGGCTTTTCCTGTGTTTGACCTTGAAATTACCTTGAATTTGACGCGATCGAGGCAAATGGACTTCGGATTTCGATTCAGCGATCCCATAAACATATGTAAAAGGTTTTTGAAGTTTATTGAACGGAATTTCCTGTGTTCGACCTTGAAATGACCCTGAACCTCGAGCGGTGGAGGTAAAATGATCTCGGATTTCAATTCGGTGACCTAAAAAACATACGAAAAAGGTTTTCGAAGTTTATTCCATGGTTTTTCCTGTATTTGACCTTGAAATGACATTGAAGCTGACGTGATAGAGGTAAATAGACCTCGGATTCATACTCAGCGACCCCAAAAACAAATGTCAAAGGTTTTTGAAGTTTATTGCACAACTTTTCCTGTATTTGACCTTAGACTGACCTTGAAACTGTAGAGTTAGAGGTAAATTGACCTCGGATTCATACTTAGCAACCCCAAAAACATATGTGAAAGGTTTTTGAAGTTTATTGCACGGATTTTGCTGTATTCGACCTTGAAATAACCTTGAAACTGACGTGATGGAGGTAAATAGACCTCATATTCATACTCAACGACCCCAAAAACATATGTGAAAGGTTTTTAAAGTTTATTAAACGGCTCTTCCTACGTTTGACCTTGTGATGACCTCAAACCTGAAGCGTTAGAGGTAAATTGACCTCGGATTTCAATTCAGCGACTCCAAAAACATATGTAAGAGGTTTCTGAAGTTTATTTCACGGCTTTTCCTGTATTTGACCTTGAAATAACCTTGAACTTGACGTTATGGAGGTAAATAGACTTCGGATTCCAATTGAGCGACCCCAAAAACATATGAAACAGGTTTCTGAAATTTATTGCACGGCTTTTCCTGCATTTAACCTCAAAATGACCTTGAAACTGAGGTAATAGAGGTAAATAGACCTCGGATTAATACTTAGCGACCCCAAAAACATATGTAAAAGGTTTTGGAAGTTTATTGAACGGCTTTCCTGTATTTAACCTTGAAATAACCTTGAACTCGACGTGATGGAGGTAAATAGACCTCGGATTCATACGCACCATCCCGAAAACCAAGTGAAAGGTTCTTGAAATTTATTGCACGGTTTTTCCTGTATTTGACCTTGAAATTACCTTGAACCTGAAGCGTTAGAGGTAAATTGACCTCGGATTTCAATTCAGCGACTATAAAAACACATGTGAACAGTTCTTGAAGTTTATTTCACTGCTTTTCCTGTATTTGACCTTGAAATAACCGTGAACCTGACGTGATGAAGGTGAATAGACTTCGGATTTCAATTTAGCGACCACAAAAACATATGAAAAAGGTTTTTGAAGTTTATTGCACGGCTTTTCCTGTATTTAACCTTAGAATGACCTTGAAACTGACGTGATAGAGGTAAATAGACCTCGGATTCATACGCAGCGACCCCAAAAACATATTCGAAAGGTTTTTGAAGTTTATTGAACGGCTCTCCTGTATTTGACCTAGAAATAACCCTGAATCTGACGTGATGGAGGTAAATAGACCTAATGTCTGAAAATACTTATCTCAACATTACAAAATTTAGTTTTTACAATTTTATTTTAATTGTAAAATAATTGTAACTGGAAATTAATTGTAAATAATTGTAATATAAATTCAACAAAATTTATTTTTATAAAGACTTATCTCATGATTTTAAAAGAATAATACAATGTCTAAAGGTAATTCTTTATATTATCTTAATAACTAATGAACATAGTTTTAGAATATTTTTTTATTCAGTCGAAAATTCATTTTGTTAATGTTAAATTCGCCCGCTTCTTATTGAAAATATATATTTTTTTTTATTGAAATAGCAATTATTACATTTTTCGATGAGAATTTACCTTTTTTGCCTGAAAATTAAACCATTAGGTTGAAAAAAAAAAATTTTCTTATGGTTAAATTTTGATTTGAAATATTTGAAATCTTAGAAAATATTGCGAAATTTTCTCAAGAATCTCAGAAAACTTATATTTATTTTTATTTTTGAAATTTTATTCAAAGTGTGAAATCATTTTAATTGGAAGTCAATTGTGAATAATTGTAAAATAAATTTAATTTTTAGAATATTTTTCCTTAATTCTACTTTACGGTCAAACATGGTACAAGAAACTGTCGTGAAATTTGAAATAAAAACTGTACTCTGTATACATTAATTTTAAAAACGGAAAATATTAATACCTTTTATCAAAATTCCTAAATGTTATTTGAATATGATACACATTGATTTTTATTCAAAAAGCTCTTGTAAATGGTTGGTCATTTTAGAAATTTGACGACATTTTTGTACCATGTTTGGCCGTAGGGTCAAATTTCATGCAGTTGTTTGTCAGAAAGTACCACACATTTTTTAATAAAAATCATTTCCACACCACCTTGGGAGTAGAATTTGAGGCGAATTTTGTTATCAAGGTTAAAATAAGTTTTCTAAAAAATTTTAACTAAATTGAATTAATGATTAATGATAATTTTCAGGCAAAAAAGGTTCATTGTCAACAAAAAGGTTAATTCTCAACAAGAAATGTGATAATTGCTATTTCAGTAAAAAAAAATGTTGAAAATATAAAAAAAATTCAAATTAAAAAATTTGTTAGTGAAGAAAAAAGTAAAATTCAACAAAATTATCATTTAAGGCGAACAATATTTTTGTAGAAAAAATAAAAATTTCGAATAACCATTTATCTTTAAGTGTATTTATTTTTAAGTTTGTAAAAGGTATTTTTCCTAATTTCCAACCAACAAAAGATGATATTTCAACGAAAAATGCTGAAATTTCAAGGAAAAATGTAATAATTGCTATTTTGATAAAAATATTCTAATTTTTAATTAAAACCAGTTAAAATCAATTTGAATAGAATGTATTTTCAAACAAATGAAAAAATTTTTATATCAAAAAATTGTTTGTGAAGAAAACAGGAAAATTGCATCGAATTGAGGCGAAAAATATTTTTGTATACAAAATATAAATTTGGAATGACTATTTATTTTTTAAGTATTTTCTTTGCCTAATGTAAGGTTATATACATATAATTTTCACATGATTCTTGACGAAATTTCACAAATTTTTTCAATATTTCAGATATGTCAAATAAAAATGTCAACAAAAAATATAATTTTCAATTAAACACTCCTCTGGGGTGGGCGGGTGGACGACAGTAACTGGAGGGTCTTGGAAGAGTCGAGATGGGTCAGACAAAAACTGTTTATTTTCTCTGACCCACCTCTATCTCCGCTCTGTACTTCTCCTAGCATTAGATAGTACTCGTATTCGGTCAACAATATGCTGCCTGATGGTCTCACCAGATGTTATGTAGTCAATCACACACTGAGTGCGGGAAGCGTACTGCCTTGCCCAGCCTATCATTGTGCTGAGTTGATGCATTCGTCCTCTGGTCTTATAATCAATCGTTGGTTTTGTTTTACGGTTTGCATCAGCCAGAGCTAACTCTGCATTATACACACTACTATTGATAGTCCAGAGGTCGTGTTCTTCGCAAAAATCTACACGAAGCTCGTCATCCAGTTCATCCAGATCTTTGGGCTTGAGAGAAGCCTGAATGTTGATGTTATCCGCATCCTGAAGAGGATCCATGTACCGGGCGATATTTTAGAGTATGCAGCCATATCCTTGCATGCGGGGCTCTACAATTACGGACAAACGCTTTTTCTAGCTGCTCGTGGGAACAACAATAATACCATTAAACTATTAAGAAGTTGTAGATGCGGTTCGAAACGATCGAACGCGCAGAGCACCCGACAATCGATCGCCAAACAGTGCCGATTAACCTAGAGTTCGGTGTGCTGAAAATAATAATTTAAATGCGCGTATGCACACTCTGTGGTGCCAGAAATACAGGTTCCTCTCAAGCCCCAAGATCTGGCTGAAATGGATACCTCCTTTTGTGACGATATCTCGAAGGAGTCCGACCTCTGGACAATTAATTGTTCAGTTTATGATGCTGCGAGATCATTGACTGATTCAAATCGAAGGCTAAAACCGACAATGTAACAAAATACCAAAAGACGGAAAAGATGGAGGCATGAAGGTGCATCCACACAAAGTGAGAGGCATAGAGAGATGAATGCGCCTATGGAAAACTAGATTTACTATCTTATCTGTAAATTATCGTGTGACAGCGAACAACGTCACCTTCCAGAGAGACGTCTTTCAGGACGATACCCTGAGCCCTTTGCCTTTTTGCATCACAATTTTGCCTCTATCTCTCGAACTGCGAAATTCTTCTGGATACCTTTTTGTCTACACTAACCATCGCGAGCATAAGGTCAGTCGTATATTTTGTATGTATGACCTGAAGGTAAAAGAAATCCTCGAACTTCTATAAATATCGCCAAGAAGTACACCAGAGAGATTAGGATGGACTTTGAATTGGAGAAATAAGCCAAATTTCATCTGAAGGAAGGAAAGATTGTTGTCGTTCCCAAGGACCATGAGCTTGTGGATATAGGTGTTATCAGACATCTTTGGATGTAGGTCGTTCCGGCATGATTTGGACAACTAGATAGTATGTGTCCTAACTGCTCGGGATGTACATTTCACGCCCTGCAGCTATCATCGGGAATGTCTTGGCTCAAAATTTGGCCGTGGTACGTTAGAGTGGAAATGACAACTTCTTGACATGCCAAAATGAAGCCCTCCGTGCCCGACTTCAATCTGGGTGATTTAAGGAAAGCAAATGTTAGCTCATACGACATCGACAGATCCTCCACATTTCTGTGGAAGATGCCGTGCACCCCACTCCAAATTCTCCATAGTACACAACATGGCGGACCCCCCACTCCAAATTCTCCATAGTGCACCTTATCTACTGCTATGTAAAAATTCGTAAGATTTTGAAAATTCCTAGTTCCAAATCAGAATTTTGTTTGAACTTAGAAACTTCTTTTTCTTTACATAACAATTTTCCAGAATTGGAAACTTCCCTCTTTCATATTTTAGGAAAAGGGAATTACTATATTTCTGAATTATAATAGAAAATGTTGGGAAGAAATATAATTCTGATTTGAAACAAGAAATTTTTTGAAACAAATGTAATCATAACAGGGAATTTCTGTAAAGAATTATAATTTAGACTTTGGGATAGGGAATTCCTGTGAAAAATTATAATCTTCACTTTTGAACAGAGGATTTCTGTAAAAAATTATTATTTAGACTTGAGATCAGACAGTTTTTGTAAAAAATTATTATTTAGAATTTAGAACAGATAATTTTCGTAAATAATTATTATTTGACTTGGAGAGTTTTTGGAAAGCAGCGGGAATTTTTGAAAATAATATTAATTCTGATAAACAAAGGAAACTAAAAAAGAAAGAAAAATTGATGGGGAGAAAACCGAGAATAACGGAGAATTTAAAATCATATACTCCATACTGAAAAAGTTTAATAGGACTTCATGAACAAAAAATTTAATAATTTTCAGTTCGGTTCTCGTGTCCTCAATTTGAGGAATTTCTTTTATATTTCATCAAACGCTTTTGATAGAAAATCTAGCAAAATAAATAATCATCTTGGTCGGAAGTGCCTATCCAATATTCTGAAGCATACAATTTGATGACCATTTGTCCCGAAAAGATTTCATAGAGTTTCAGTGAAAACCTGTTGATAGAAAAGCATGCGATTTCTCAACCAACAGAATTTTCTATGAATAACCTAGATGCTGAAAGATACAGAATTCGATACAAGTATTGTACTAGCATGATTTGATTGAATTTTAACATATATATGATAATAAAAAAGTACAGGATCTCTATATGGATAGAATTTGTTCAAAAGGTCTATCGAATGTGCTGATAGAATTTCATTTAAATTCCAGTTCTTGGTAGATTTTCATTGAATTTTTTCTGAATGTGCAGAATTTGATTCAATTTCATATTTTCACTGGATAGAGAGTGTATCAAATTATATAACTTGAGTATACCTTCTTTCCAGTGGGCTGGTCGCGGAGTCATAAAATCGTGTTTGAATCGCCGGAATACTCAAGAACTATCTTAAAATATGTGGAAGTATTCGGCGATACCCCGGAATACTTCGAAATACGTTGTAATACTTACTCTCTAAATTTTAATCAGTTAAAATCTAACTGATTTAATCAGTACAACAATATTCAACTGAAATATCAGTTATTTTTCGGAGTCTGGCTGATAAAATAGTTAAATGGAACCAGCCGAACATAACCGATTGGATTTGTCAGTTCAAGTAACTAATACTTTTCAGTTATTATTTCTGAATAACTGATTTCTTAGGAAAAAGGTCAAACTTCTGGGAACAACTATTTTCAAGGTGAGTTAATTTAACATATACTTGTGAGGTACACAAGCGTTTTTGCAATGTAAACGTGACATTAATGTAACCATTGTAAGACATAATGTTATGTCTCGTCTCAGTTTTGAGACGCAGCCAGACATCGATGTCTTGAAGACGAACTCAAGACAGCACCAAGTCAAACTCAAGTCGAAGCATTTTTACTCGGGAAGAAACGTTTTCAGGGTGGCCTATTTTTATCATTTTTGTCTCCCGGCTTTCTCTCGCTTCTCCTGCTAAAAACTAGTATTATCTCCTGCTTTGGAAAAAAATATGCTCTCTTTGTGAAATCCACACTGTTTCACATATGAAGAAATACAGTTGTCTATGAGCATCAGCAAACTTTGTGCAAGAAATCGATTGGCTGTTGAAAAAATTATTCAAGTGCTATAGGAAAACTTTAGTGTCTGATAAAAGAAAATACAGAGATATTTTTGCCGTATAACAACTGTCAAAGTTTTTGTGTTTCAAGTATATTTAAATCGCTTATAATTTTATAACTTTCAATTTTTCTATAACACTTTTCAAAATTCAACCAATGTAACTTGAATTTCAAACTCAAACTTTATGAAAGAGAATTATTAAACACTCACAATCCAAAATAAAAACTTAGTGCTCAAAAATTGTGAACATTCAGGATTGACAATTTTTTTACATTCTTATTCTTGAGAGTGTAATGTCATCGTCCAAATTTTGATCTCTGGTTTTTAACGGATCTTTACGTTTTGGCACTCACCCAGTCCGAAAATCATAAAATTTTGTCGGTGTCTGTATGTATGTATGTATGTCTGTATGTACGTATGTCTGTATATATGTATGTCTGTATGCACATATGTCTGTCTGTATATATATATATATATATATATATATCTTATGTCTGTATGTATGTATGTATGTCTGTATGTATGTCTGTATGTCTGTATGTAGGGTTACCTGAATTTTGTATCCACGCTAACTTTTGAACGATTTGTCGAACCAAGTCAGCCTTCGATAAACATTTTGAGGGTCCTAAAATGAAGCTCAGGTTCGTTAATCAAATATTTCCAATCAAATTTGACAATTTCAGAGCATTTTCAAAATTTGAAGAAAAAAAAATTTTCAAGTTTCAGAAATTTTTGTTCAAGTTACGTTTAGATGAGAGAGAGAGTCTTAAAAATTATTTCAATGAAATTTTTCATTTTGATGGAAATTCAAAAAGTTATATACTTTTCAACATATTGAAAATTTCAAAAGAAAATAGAAAAAAAATGTCTGTTAGACTAAAAAATTTCAATCAAAATTTGTACTAGATATGAAATATATTTTGAAACTATGTACTTTGAGAACTCTCTTCAAAGTCGAATTGAAAAAAAATGTTTAATTTCACTTTATGATTGTAATTTATGAGGGGTTTGAATCACAGTTTTTGATTTGTGCACTCAAACTGGGCGCATTTTCAGGGCGGCTGAGAATGAAAATTTGTGCAAAGTAAGAAGAAAATATTCAAGTCATCATGGAAAATAAAAATTGTACATTATTTTGCAATATCTGAATAAACCGTGCCAGATCGAGATACCAAAATAAATATAATATACATTAGACATAATAGTGTTGAACCTAATGTGAGGTAAATACATTATCGAGCGCGAAGCGCGAGACGAATACATTTTCGAGCGCGAAGCGCGAGAACCAGCAGTCGCAACCATCCACTCCCCCATTCCTTCGAAACACAAAGCCCAGGTACACAAACTCTTTCACCTCCTGCACCGCCACTCCCTTCCACTTCCACTTCCACTCCCCTCCACTTCCACTCCCCTCCCTTATACCTGCCACCTCCTTTTCTGAATACCATAACCTTGGACTTTTCCGCATTCAGCTCTAGCCTGCTCTTATCCAATTATCTTCTCAACCTCTTCATCATCTCCTTTAACGCCGGTCAGTCCAGCCTTATTTTATTTGACCTATCTGGTTCTTTATCCAGCTCTATGCGGAATATTTCCGCTGTATATATTGCCCTATGCGGAATTTTCTCGGGCTCTATCCGGATTCTTATACGGTGTAATAATTTTGGATTATCTGGTTTTTTATCCGGCTCTATGCGGAATATTTCGGCGGCCCATATTGCCTTATCCATTACAGCAGCTTGAAACAGATAAATAAATTTGCAAAAAAAACTGTTTTATATATAATAATTGCACTTCATTTATTTTTGAAATTACGCAATTGCACGCACGGTCACTTACAAACATAATCGCACGCACAACGCTATGAAAAATCACACCCGCTGGGGATTCGGACCCTACCTAAACAACCTAAATCTAAACCGCACGCTCTAGCTAATTACGCTATTGTATCGCCTGGACTTTGTCGACAAAATCTCAGCCAAGCTTTTTCGCTGAAAAGCCAGGGCTAACGGAGTAATATTTTTTCGTTTTACACAATTTATATGAATAGGTGGATTTAAAAATGCGTGATAATAATATTTAAATTTATTCAATTTAAATTTTAATAGTAAAATGTTTAATTTGAATATTCATTTAATTTGTAATTTCTGTTCAAATTTTAAAGCTCCAAAATTTAGAGGATTTATTACTTTCAGATGTATTATAAGTAGAAAATATTAAAATTTCAGTACAATTTTCCAGCATACAAAAATAATATAATGATTATAGTTATAATAATCTTATTTAGTAAAAATTTGGAAGTAAAAAAACAGCTACAACAAATAAATTATTGGAACATTTCAGTTAAAAAATTCTTCCAGATAAAAAATACTTTAACATAAAATTAATATTCCTAACTAAAAATGAAAAATTTTAAATAATAAAGCTTTTATAAAATTTTACTATAAGCTAGTAATTATTTATTCATTTTTAACAAATTTAAGAATGCACATTATATAATATAATTATTAGTATAATAGTATAATAAATTAGTACAATAAATGACAAACATAAGTAAGTGAAGTAAACGGTGTTTTTTTGTTAAGTAATTTTTTAATTTTATTTCTGGAACAATATTTGAAGGGTTGCAGTGAAAAGCATTAGATAAGCAGAAAAATTTTAATTTTTTAGGAGAGCGAAATAATATTCTGTAAAATCGAAATCACAATTTAAAGTTAAAAACAAAAGTTTACTCCCGAACTGAATTGAGGCCAAAAAAGTATAGTTAGAAAAAATTTCCAGTTTCGAGAAATAAAATGTGGAAGTTCACAATGTTGTAAGTCAAGCATACGGATTGAGAACTCCGAGAATCCAAGCAAATTGCCTACGTGATCTTCCACTCAAATTTCCGTATGAAAATTGAGTTGAAGGTCCTACGTGGCCAATATCTCCAAACTAATTAAAATTAACGTTTTTATTAATAACTGGTATTGAGAAAAATGTAACTAGTTACATTTTTCCTTACTCTTTTACAAAAGTTGCTTCGCTATCACTATCGCTACCGAAAAAAGTAACTGGTTGCCGTAATAAAATAGAAAAACTGAATACTTTCCATCACAGCTCGACTGGAATTTCGGAAAATTTAATCCTCTGTTCCTTGTTGCAGAGTTCAGTAACGAGTCTCTACCTACAAGAGAACATATTCACCTGAATCATTCTCCGGTCAGGTCTCGTTCTTCTTCAACAAGGTCCAGGTCCAGGTCTCCTTCTGCCAATCATGATCTTGATTGCTGTCCTCCGGCCAGGCCTGATTCTTCAGACCCGTCTTCTTCAAGGCCTCCCCTTCCTGTCAGATGCATGGTTCCACCTACTAGGCTTCCTTCTTCTAACGGACGTGGAAATGCACTTGAAGATCTTCACTTGATTCAGCTTATTCCCCGCTCGAATCGAGATCGGATATTTGTACTTCGAAGATACACTTTCCCTGCCGATACACGAATTAAATTAAGAAACAGTAAAAGTTATATCTTTGAGCCTGTGCCAACCCAAGAACAAATTGTTTTATCAACATTCAATGGTGACGTGTATGCAATTTTGGAGAGCACTAATATTCTTGCTGGACTGTATTCACGTGATAATGACATAAGGAAACGGGCAATAATAAACATGGTAAGCGGCAACGTTACCTTAATGACCCAAGAAGAAAGGGATGAAACGCCAGTAGGTTCCAATAACCTAATCACACGAAATTTTCGAATTAACCGGATAAAATGAAATGCTGCACACTACTATTTCAATTTCTTGGTCAAATGTAAAACTACAATATAATATTCTTTGTCGTCCAAAGTTGGATCAAAATGTTTTATGTAAGTTGTCATTTAAAATAATGATAAAAAGTTAATGTATAATGTTTCCCAAGGTCTGAATCTTTTGTATATCACCCAGACAGTCTTTTTCAGGAGCAAAAATAAAAGAAGATGCTTTCCATTCCCATACATTGATATACTGACGACTACCCTACAGCAAATAGCAAATAATCACACAGCGTTGAGCTGCATCAGTTTGCAACAATAAAGAAAGGTTTTTATTAGCAACGGTGAATATTATACGTGCACTTCAACGTACACTGGGACAAAAAAAAAATGGTGTGCACAAAAAAGTCTGGAATAAAGACACTCCTTACAAATAATAACCAGTAGTTTACAACATTTTAAAAAGTGCCGAGTTACCATTTTTTTTATCCATTCGTTCATGAAATTAACAATTACGTGAATAAATAATAACACAATTTTTTTGTAGTAATCGAGTTCTTTGGACCTTTAAAAAATCACTTTCGCTGTCACCAAGTTGATCGAAAAACCACTGGATCTAAGGAACTTCATTACTGCAAAAAAATTTGATTTTCCTAATTAGGGGACAGAAAAAATTTCGAATACCCCTTTAATTGAATTCAAATAAATTTTACCTTAAATGTAGCTTTTTGAAAATAATAAAACATCATGCGCCTAATTACTTAATTGATCAAAAAATTATTGTGTCCAATGAGTCTGATTGATTCGAAAATTCAACTTCAAAGTTATCGAAATTCAAGCATTTTTGGTTATACCTCTCTAAAATGGGAGTGTTTTTAGTTTTGAAAATTTACAATGACAAATTATGCTATTTTTATGTACTACAATGAGAAACAATGCTATTTTTTAAGTTATACAATTAAAGCTTCTGTGATTTTTATGCCTTATATTCGGAAAATCGTCACTTTGGATAATCTAGAATTAAAAAAATTGACTATTGATCTTCAAAATCATCCAATTTAATAATTTTAATTATGCACCCTATAATATTGATGGGTTTTCAATGTTGTAAATTTATAATTAAAAATTATGCAAGTTTCAAGTTTCACAATTAAAAATGCTGTAATTTTGATGATTTGCTTTCGAAATTTCTTCAATTAAGGAGATTTGAAATTGAAAACTGAACTTTTGATTTTAAAAATCGAGAAAACTAACAATTTATATTTATACATTTGAAAATAAAAATAATTGTTATTGTTCAAAATTGTACGATTTTGAGTAGTACATTTAAAAATTTGTTAATGTTTAATTTAAGGAATTGATAAGTAATAATGCATGTTTCAAGTTTTACAATGAAATGTTCTGTAATTTTCATTAATGACTTTTGAAATTTCTTCAATTCGGAAGATTTCGCATTAAAAACTGAACTTTTGGTTTTTACAAAATCATCAAAACTTAATAATTTCTATTTATACATTCATCAAACTAGAATAATTTTAAATTGTCATTGTTCGAAATTGTAGGACTTTGAATTGAACATTTTTTAAATTCAAGAGTGTTTAATTTTTAAATTTCACAATTAAAAATTATGCAAGTTTTAAATTTTACATTTAAATGTTTTGTTATTTTCATGATTTACATTTGAAATTTCTTCAATTTGAGAGACTTGAGGTTTTCCAAATCATTGAAATTAAGCAAATTTTTTTTTTATTCATAAATAGAAGAGTTTTCAATTGTAGATCTTTAAAATTGAACAATTTGCCGAATTTTAAATTGGAAACATCTGCAAAATGGATGAGTTTTTAGTTTTGAAGAGAACAATTTTGAAAATAGAAAGAAAAAATTTGAATTTTTTTTGAAAATTTGTGTAATTAGCTCAAAAAATAGAAATGTATAGAATTTCCACTGGTAGTGTCTTTATAATTTTTGGGAAAAATTATGCATTTCATATGAAAATAAGAAAGAAAATGGGCGTAAATGTTTATATTAATAACACAATGTAATAAACAAAAATTAATTTCATCAAATTCCATTTTCTTAACATTTAAAATAAATATTTTCTACGCCTTTGGGCAATCATAACATGTTGCACACGTATTTATCTTCAGACATCTAGAAGAGTTACTGAATTGGGACGGGATGGAAGATACTGAATGGGAACCCTGGAGCGGACAATCATGGATGGGTATATTGCCTGGATCAGTTACACTCGCCGCTCCCAAGCGACATAAAAAAAGTCTAAAAAAAATAATTTCTCATAGCCAATCATTTATTAATTTTGAAAATGTATTTCTTATTTCATTGTATTATTTGATTTTTTTTTACTTATTTCAAGCTTTACCTGAGCTTTCTATCACAATTTGGAGCTGAGATAAGGTCCTCCTCTTTAATTAACTCTGTCTTGTTTCCTAAATTTAATTTGTCCGAAGTAATCGTTTTAACATCATGATTTATATTAATTAAAATTTAAAAACTCTGACGTTAACATCTTTAAATGGAAATAACATCTTCCAAATATTAATCAGATTAAAGAAACATTCGTTGATCAGAAATGGTACACGTGTCGCAGTTCGGAAATACGTATAGTACTTCAGTGCAAAAAGTTAACCAACGAGAACAAGAAAAATATCTGCTACAGCCTCGGTGGCGTAATTGGTTAACGCTCCACTCATGGATAGTGGCGTTTTCGGTTCGAATCCGGGCTGAGGCAGATTTTTTTCTTGTTTCCTAAATTTAATTTGTCCGAAGTAATCGTTTTAATATCAAGATTTATATTAATCAATAATTATTTTTAAATAATTTTTTTCATGCTATTTTAGGCTCTAATCACAATTTTGGGGATTCTCAGAGAGAAGCAAAAAAGTTGTTAACTTGACCTCACATGCTTTCTTAATATATATAAAAACTTTACAAAATATTTATTGTCTGAAAATACTTATCTCAACATTACAAAATTTAGTTTTTACAATTTTATTTTAATTGTAAAGTAATTGTAATTGGAAATTAATTGTGAATAATTGCAAAATGAATTTAACAAAATTTATTTTAGAAAGAGATATCTCATGATTTTAAAAGGACAATACAATATTTCAAGGTAATTCTTTGTATTATTTTAATGACAAGTGAACATATTTCTAGAATATTTTTCCTTGATTCTGCCCTAGGGTCAAAAATGGTACAAAAAAATGTCGTGAAATTTCAAATAAAAACTGTACTCCCTATATATTACTTTTAAAAATGAAAAATAATGATATTTTTTATCAATATTCCTAAATGTTATTTGAATATGATACACATTGATATTTATTTGAAAAATTCTTGTAAATAGTTGGTCATTTTATAAACTGTACGCCATTTTTGTAACATGTTTGACCTTATGGAATAGATTTTAAGAATGCAATTATAAACATACCTCCATTAATTAGTATTCAATTGAAAATTATGTTTTTTGTTGACATTTTTATTTGACATCTGAAATATTGAAAAATTTCGTGAAATTTTGTCAAGAATCATGTGAAAATTATATTTGCATAACCTTAAAATAAGCAAACAAAATACTTAAAAAAATAAACAGTTATTTTACATTTTTATTTTTTATACAAAAATATTTTTCGCTTTAAATTATAATTTTGTTGGAATTTTCCTTTTTTCTTCACGTACACGTTTTTTGAATTGAAAATGTTGTTATTTAGTTGAAAATACATTATTTTCAAATTGATTTTAACTGCTTTTAATTAAAAATTAGAACATTTTCATTAAAATAGCAATTCTTACATTTTTCGTTGAAAATTAAGCTTTTTTCTTTTAAACATCATCTTTTTTAGGTTGAAAACACTACAAAGAATTACCTTTAAAATTGTTTTCTCCCTTTAAAATCATGGGATATTTTTTTATAAAATAAATTTTGTCAAAATTATTTTCTCAATATTTACAATTAATTTCCAATTAAAATTATTTTACACTTGAAATAAAATTGTAAAAATAAATATAAATATAAGTTTTCTAAGATTTCAGATATTTCATAAGAAAAAAATTATTTTATATATGATTACTGCACTTAATTTACGATTATTATTACACAATTGCACGTACATAGACTTGCACATATGATCGCACGCTCAAACGTTTTAAAAAATTGACCCCGCTGGGGAATCGCACCCTACCTAACTACCTAAAACCTGTCCTAAAACCTAAATCTAGCGCACGCATTAGTCAAGTGAGCCAGCTAAGAAATATGTGTCGTGCTCTGTTTTATCAGTGATTTTTTTACACATATTATATACTAAGAGGTAGGTTTAAAACTGTTTCATTAAAATTTTTTAATTCATCCTTACAGAAGATATCCAATATTTTGTAACGAGTTTGGGAAAAATATTTTGCTTAGAAGTATTAACTCACACATTCATATTCTTAACTAATATTTTTAATAAAAAGCATAGCGTATACGGATCCGAAATATTTTTAATAACGTCATAATTTTCCGTAAATGATCATAAATTTCATAAATTTCCACAAATTTGATAAATCTTCATAAATTTCCACAAATTTATTAAATTTCAACAAATTTCATAATTTTTCCAAAAATTGCATAAATTTCCACAATAATGGGGGGGAGGCGCCCCTGTGACAGGTCAGGTGAATAGTGTTAGTCAAACTCCCACCCCTTTCTTATCAGCGATGTATACAGACGAAACATAACCTCTACCTGTCATCAATATCTCCCTTTAATTTTCTATTATCCGACATATTTCACTAAACGTCAATTTTTTAACTCGTTGCACATAATCTAGAATTGTTTAGAATTCATAATAAATCGTTTGGAATTCAATTTAGTACATGATAAAGCATGCCGGACGAGAAAATTAAAATCCGGCATATTTTGCCGGAACAGAATACTCGACCATTAAAAAATAGTTTAAAAAACGTAATAATATATCAAATGCAAAATCGAAATCACTATTTTGAGATGAGGCAAACGTTGAATAGTGATTTAAATGTAAATTTTTTGCAAAAATAAAATTCTTCTTCCGAGATATGGGGATGCTGAATTAGAAGAAAAAATGTTAGATTTTTGTTAAAAATCTGAAAAAAAAAGAAAATATTTTTTTTTATTATTAAATGATAGTAATTTCTGCAAATATCAATTTATCAATTTGCAAAGGTTGAAAAAATTATTACTATGTTAAAATTGGAAATCAATTGCAACTAAAATTTTATTGCAAATTATTTTGAAATTATTTGATCAAAAAATGATATTTCGAAAAAAATGTATTATTCTACTACAAAAAAATTTTCTAGATAATACAATATTTGAACCTGGGTGGCAAGTACAATTTTAATCGCACTTTTAGTGTTATATGAAATTAAAAGTATCATAAGCATTAAATTCCATAGTAGAAACAATGTAACACATTTTTTTTTTATATAATTCATAAGAATATTTTTAAATTCCTAAAATTTTGTACCAAACAAAAAAAAAGTATTGAAGTATAAAGTAAACATTATGTGTTATGTTTATTTATAATAATTATCTGAAGTAATATTATGATAAAAGAGAAAACATTATAAAGTAATTTCTGACAATTTCACTTGGTAAAATGTCAGTGGCGTAACTACTGTAAAGCAAAACCCCGCTTTGACGCGGGGGCTATGCGCTGTGTATAAGCATAGGGAATAGTCTCATACAGGGCGCTGTCAGCACATAGACTCATATTGAATGGAGGCATCGATTTACCATCGAACATCGTTTGCGTTACATTGAATGTTACTTTGACGCTTTTGCTATTCATCAATTTAAATTTATGAGGCCTTAATTTTTTAATCTAATCATTCAAACGTTCAAATTCTCCAAGAGTAGCAAGCTTCTTCTATCTCAGGAACTATTCTAAGGGGTCTGCAAAATCGAACACTCTGCGGAGTAGGATTAATCCACAAACATTCACTTTGCGTCTTGCTTTTCAATTGAATAACAATAAAGCTGGTCACAAAATGTGATTGCAGGGGGCTACTTTGTTCGTTATCGGGGTTATTGCACTTTTGTTGCCAATTAGTGTACCCCGAAGAACTGTCAAATCCTAACGTGGCGCTCAATTCTAAATTCAGTAGATCAAATTCATCCCATTCCAAAGATCGGACTTAGTATAATATTTTTTTTCGACTTTACAATCTTTCATCGCTTTTTAAATTAGAAGGTAGCAAGGATAAATTGGTGCACCGTGTTCCATACTGTCAGTCACTAAACCACTCTAGCTTTCTTTGCTGTAACCATATTCCACGTAGAATGCAAAAGCACTTTCATTCGAATGTCTTATTAACTTCTTTACACTATTTTCTTTAACATTTTCGCTCAATTTTTTACCTTGTACACTCATTGGATACTTATTTACAGTATTTTTATTTCCTTTTTTACTGGCTACCATTATAGCATCTCCACTATAAAAGTCAGACTGCAATAGTGCTTTAGCGCGTCTGTACATCGTCCTTCTTGAGGCATTCGCGGCAGAAACGTGATTTCTGCCACTGTTAACACTATTTTCAGTTTTCTTCTTAGGACGTCTGCGTCCTTTGTTTTTTTGTTTTTTTTTTGGCTTTTGAGTTTTTAGCCATTCTTCAAGGTATATGAATGAATCTATATGTAATTTTTAAATTTCAGTGACTAAGCTTTCTTCAAAATACAATAAATATAATTTTTTTTAAATACTCACCCTCAGAAACAAGACTAGCTAAATGCACTCTATTACTATAGAATACTATTCTTCTCTAAAACTCACAATATTTTTAATTACTGCTGTTAGTATTTCATAAATATTTCTACGTTATAAAAAATAGAATATTTGTTGCTAAATATATGCTCAAATTATGTCTACATAATTGAATACAGTGGCGGATTTAGAAGTCGTGTGTTTATCTTCAATGTTTGGGAAACATAGAAGGGCGATCGCCCTCTATTTGTCCTTTGTTTCCCAAACATTGCAGAAAGACATACAATTTCTAAATCCGCTGCTGATTGAATATATAATAAGTGTAGTAATATATATATATATATACATATATATACCAGTTTGAGAACTTCTGAGGACGAAGATGGACAAGGATACTGTTGAGCTATACAAATTTACAGGTGTAACATTTCAGATTTTTATAAATTTTATTAATAATATTCTCAAAAAATGAACATATAAGATAAATTCTATGATAATACCCATAACACGATCGTACTCTTCGTGAAAAAATACATCGGAGACGTGTATCGCATTTTGAAAATAAAATTATATATCTGTAACATTATATTTATACTAACGTAGTTTAGAGGTTATATTTCTAGCAATTGATGCAAATATTTTTCCTACAACACTTTAACATTGTTCGGTTAATTTTGCGAGATAAGAAATTTATTTATTTCACGCATTACTACGATTTTGGTATATTGTAGTTTTTGAGTCAATAAATGACAGAAACATGTAAAATCTTTTCTGAAAAATACTTTAGCAATGATTAATCAGCTGATCCAGCAGTATAGGACACTGAGATAATACAGAGATAAGAAGATGAAGGTTTTTGGTTGCGCTTCATTAATTGTTCAATATCTTTGTTTATCAAAATATATTCGTACACAAAGCTGTTCTAGGGGCGCCCAAGTGTCCTCAGGGGCGCCACGCCAACAGGGTCCACGCCAGTCCGCCGCTGCCCGCGTGCCAAAAATATGCCAAGGCACTTGCGAGATGGATTCAGAAAGCTGTCATCCTTGGATCGCTTCGTGTCCTCAAGGCACACGAGGGTTTAGCCGGCCTGTTGTTGTGATTTCATCGTGCCTTGTGACCACCCATCTCACGGTCGTAAGACGTGGCCATACATGTGATTTACCGCGGTTCTTCTGGGAGCCGGTGTCATTTTTGGGTGGCAGTTGCTCCCAGTAAGACGCTGCGGTGGTAGCATCACTATCCCACACAGCTTGATATATTGCTGCAAGATTTCTGCAAGGTTTCTTGTAAGGTTCGCAATATTTTTGAAACACTTAAAAGAAATGTTTCTGAAATAAAGATATGTCCCTCGCACATATTGTGCACAATATTGTATGAAATATTTGTGAAATGTTATTTGAATATTTTAAAAATATTTCATACATGATTTTGAGCAGTATTTATGCAATTTTTTTACAATGTCTCTTGGAAATATTTTTGAACAAGGCAAGTGATATTTTAGTGAAATGTTTCTGCAATATTTTTGCAAAGTTTCTTTAAATTATTTTTAAACATGACAAGTGATATTTAAGTGAAATTTTTCCACAATATTTTAGATTTACTTCAGGAAACATTTCATAGAAATAATTTTAAAACGTCTTTGAAACCTTGTGCGACATTATCAAAAGGTTTCACTGTAACGTTTTCAAAATCTTTCATAAATGATTTCGTGCAATATTTATCCAATTTTTTTACAATGTTTCTTGAAAATATTTTCGAATGAAGCAAGTAACATTTTGGTGCAATGTTTCTGCAATATTTCTGCAATATTTCTGCAAAGTTTCTTTAAATTATTTTTAAACATGACAAATAATATTTTAGTGAAATATTTCTACAATATTTTAGATTTACTTCAGGAAACATTTCATAGAAATGATTTTAAAATATCTTTGAAACCTGTGTGCAACATTGTCAAAAGGATCCAGCCTAACTCGAAAGCTAAAAAACAAACAAAAAAAAAGGAAATTTTAAACCAACTTTCCGTTTTTTTTACCACACTACCCTTCGTGATTGAAAATAAATTAAGTCTCCTTTTTCTCAATGTAGGCCGTAGTTTTGAAATTTGACGTTCATGTTTCTTAAATATTTATGAAGCAAAAATATATCTCAGAAATAAATAAAGAATACAGAAATATAATACATCGAAAGACAAATAATAAAGTACGTAAACGTAATTTATTGTCTTCCCATACATTTTCCAAAGTTTCAGCCCGATATTTTATTTAGAAAAAAGTGCTTAGATTCAGAAAAATATTCAGAAAATTGAAAAAGTGAGGCCGGTAAGGTAGGTATTTATGCGTTTCACATGCCCTTAAGGAGAGTTTGCCTTGTCCCATGGATACACAAGTTCAGAATCTGCTCATTGGAGATGATTCAGACAAGAATGGACAACGCTCCTGAAAAGCAGAATTTATCGTACAAAAATGAGTAAGTCTCACGATTTCCTTCATCTTCATTGATTATAATATTGGAAAAAGATGTTGAGTTAAGACGTTTTACAATTCGTTTCTTTATTTCAATGTAACATTAACTACTGAACCCAAAAAACAGATTTATTCCATACGTAAGAATTATTGATTGACCAAGATTGTTTATAACAATGGGAAATATTTTTAGATTTCAGTCTATTTCGTAGGATTTTCATTTTTCATGCTTTATTAAACATTTTAGCAAGAAAAAGATTTTTCCTATTTGAAAGCGACTATTGAATGCATTTGTCGATCAGAAATGTTAATAACAATGAAAAATATTGTCAAATGTCACTTTCTTTCATCAGAATTTTAATTTAGGGATAAAATGAACAATTGTGCAAAAAAAAATGGATTTTTTCTATCAAAGAGTGACTGTTTAATGCATTTGTTAATCAGCATTATTTATAGCAATGTTGAATATTATTTATTGTCCATTTTTGTTATAGAATTTTCATTTTTGAAGGCAAAACTAATGATTTCGCAGAAAAAATGCATTTTATATATCCAGAGTCGCTTATTTATTAATTTTTTAAATGAATTTTGTTTATAACAAACGAACAAATAATACTTCAAGGTTTGATTTTGATGAAACATTGTTCTCACACGATTTCGCGGGGAACAACGAGATAAAAAGATCTTTCAGGGTTCAATGTACAGCAAAAATCGATTTTATGAATTTGTTTATAAAAATTGAAAGGATTGCCGAAACTTCATTTAAATTTTTAGGATGTGCTAATCGATTGTGAATCTATCAGTTTTTTACCTTTTTGAAGTAATATCAATGAATGGTACAGAACAGGCAGCTCAAATATAAAAATTATGGTTTTTTGACATTTTGCAACTTAAATAACAAATGAACAGAGCCTTTTTTGCAAAATCGGCCTCGACAGACCTCTTTAGAATTTAATTATCTTTAATCTAAAAAAAGGAAAGATAAAATCGGATAAAAGTATGAAACCAATGCAACAAAAAATTAAATAATGCAAAAAAGAACTAAATAATTTATTAAAAAAATCAATGAAAAATTTAAAAAAAAAACTCCCAGCCTTGAAAAAAAGTTATCATCATAAAAAAATGGTAAATAATACGGCTGAAAACTTCCAAATTTTGACAATACCATTGAGGGCATATAGTACATTATGACGTCACGTATTACCGACCATCCCATTTTATTTTTTTCCGCCAATTTAAAAAGAGGGAAATTGAAATATAGTGCTAATTTTTTTTAAATGACAGGTAATATTATGGGGCAGGTCTGTCTGGTCAATTGAGGTTGCTATATTATTGCTAAATATATATATTTTCAATCTTTGCTGTGGTGCAGATTAATCTGCATCATGGGGATTCCCGTCTCAGCCATTAAAAGGCTAATTCAGGGCCCCCAGGTTGGGTAGGTAATCCAGAGCCGCAAAGGCTCCAGAAGTTTGCACCGCTTGTGGTGGACTGCTCCCTGAGGAGCCTTCCACCACTGGCGGTGGGTTAGAAGAGGGTCCTGGAACGGGCCCCTCATTGTTTTTGTTTTGTTTTTTGTGTTTCATTTAAATGTCTCACGAGAAGCTAGGGAAATAAGAAACACCCTCTGCAGAGCCCCGCTTGCAGGGGGCGGGTCTATATGCTATGGGATTCGACCTAGTTTCCCAAAGTCCCCGTTAAAGCACCTCCTTCGAGACCCCTGTCTGTCCGCCTCTACTGAGGGGGGCAGGCCGGGATGTTCAAGGATTTGTTAACCCTGGTACCATTCAGCCCTTGGCACGGCGATCACATCGTAGCTTGGGAGCGTGAGAACTCGCACCCTCGATATTCCAGGAGACTTTAACATTACCCCCTGAAAGGATCGCTCCTTAGTTTACGATTGAAACTAAAAGTACGCATACTATCAAATAAGGATTTAGAACACATTTTCAGCGCTTTCTTGGATGAACAACTTTTGTCTGTTGATTTTTTTTCGTATTTTGTGTCGTTTCCCCAAAGATTGAACACCTTTATATTTGATGTCATTTTTTTAAGATTAAAAAAAAACTAAGCGTTCTATAAAAAAATGATTGATAACAAAGTAGATCTTTTTGCGTGCATAATTTTTCTCTTCTCATCTTCTTGCGCATCTGGCATAGTTTGACCGCAATATCGAATTTTTCAATTTTTCGTTATTTTTTCTAGTTGTTAAAAACAGAACCGTTGACCAAACATTGTGCTTAACGAACTCGATCTTTCTTTTAGGTCCCTAAAACTGTTTAGCAAATTGCAACCTAATCGAATTATTCTTTCAAAAGCTATCCGGTGTACAGACGACAGCGACAGACAGACATAAGCCATTTTAAAGCTATGTATCGCCGTATTCTATAGAATAATCTATATATCACAATTAAGGTGCTAAATATCTCTGTATTTGATGGAATAAAGCGATATATAGGACTTTCAACACATTCCTTTCAAAATAATTTTTTTAGAATTTAATAAATTTAACATTTTTTAAATATCAATTACACATCAATAAATTATTATTAGTATTAATATCGTAAACTGAACTAATAAGGAATATTCTTCTTTTTAATTATTTATTAATTTCCCCATATGACATCATGCTTTTGTGAACAGGACGATCGTAGTACAGCCTGTCGGCCGATGGAAGGCTTTCACCTGTCAAGTGTAACTCGTAAACGACAACGACTTTTCTTGGTAGTCAGATTAGGCTGATGTATATATATGTGTTGTATATATATGTATATATGAAAATATATGTAAGTATATATATGTGCCTACCTCTCGGAAAACGGATATGTACGCGGAGCGCTTCCCAACCGCTGCTTGATCAAGTTGCAGCCGAAGATGAAGAAGCGACAATAATACCAACCGCAGAAAGCAGGCACCTTCTGAGAGATGATCACGATTTCAGGACAAGAAGGAACATTAACATGCAAGTTCCTCCTAAGCCCAAGATCAGGCTTTTGTCAGACAAGCCAAATACTATGATCGCCAACATCGCGACTTGCGATTTAAGGTAGGCGATAATGTTAAGAAACCGACTCAAGTGTATTCTAGCAAAAGTGGGCACGTAGCGGCAAAGCTGGCTCTAAAGTTCAGTGGCCCTTTCCTTGTGGTGGAAATAATCTCACCCAATATTTATAAACTGGCGTCGCCAGAAGGGAGATTAGCGGGACGTTATCATGCCTCCCATCTTCAAAGGTATGTTGAGGAACCGGAAGACGAACCGAGTGGTCCGGAGGAGCTGGTGGAACTGGACAGAATGTTACTTGAAATCAGCGATTCGGAAGCTGGAGAGGAGGCCCGAGAGGACATGGAAATACATTCTGACTGGGGACGGGTAAATATTGATCACTCGGACTCAGATTCAGACGCGGGTAAACGCGTTAGACTCCGTGCTCGCTCGTATTCGAAAAAGGGGCTCGGCTGTGAAAACCGTTAGAGAGGCGACTGCAACCTATAAAACGCTAAATGAATCAACAAATCAAGGATGGGTTAGATCAGTTTTTATTTGGCACCCTTCTTACATTGTTTCCAGCCATCACCCAAGACGAGTTAGCAATCCGTCTCCGAAGGTTACTAGCGGTGGTAGACACCATCATCTCACCAAGCACGACGGAGGAGGCCCACGAAAGAGCGGTGGGAGATGCCATTGTCTCAAGCCTCGAGACACCAGTAGCGGTGGAAGTGCACTTGGCTCTGGTGAAGGAGGCGGGGCAGATCACAGTGGCGGAAGTTTTGGTCCCCACACATCGCGGCCAACGGGGTCAACAGGCCCCCTCTTTGTCCGACGCCATGTGGGACTAACAGTTACCCTTGGGATCTCACAAATATGTGGCCGAGGTCCAGGAGGCCATCAACAGTGGGGAGTCGGGATTGGTGAGAGCTCGTACGCCGGTCCCGCGCCAGCCTGTGAGGAACCAACCCGCACCGGAAGCGCAGGGGTTGCCCAGCAACCCCTTCCGCCAAGGGTAGGCGGCACCTCAATGGATGAGCGGATCCGGGAGCGAATCCGCAGCGACCCGGCGTTCCGCAGAAGGAGGCGCCGACCTGCGATGTGGGGGGAGACGAAGGAGATGAGGGGGCGCTGTGGGAAATGCGGAAGCACTGACCATAAATGGCATCAGTGTCCTCGCTGGAACGAACCTCAGCGTAAGGACGAGGTTTAGGAAAGACGATGAATTTTCGAACTTGTGAGCCCGGTGGTGGGGGCAAAGCCCCACAAATAAATGCCTATTAACTGGAATTCTCTGTATAATTTATTTGCATGATTAGGATTTAAGCTAGCTGTTAGTGATTATCCTTAGCTAACTTAAAATACGTAAAATCATAAGAGAACTAGAATAAGCAATTTCGGGGTTCATCGGAAGAACCTTGGTGTGTTAGTGTCATCCCTCGTATGAGCGGCTTCGTAAAGGAATGCTCCTTTGCCAACCATCTCGTGATTCCTGATCATTTTTAGGAGAGGATCTTTTCCATTTGCAAAGATATAAGCTTTACTCAAAACAATTCGGTTATGAAGACACTGGAGATTCAAAAGTCCGCGTCCGCCTTGACGGCGTGAAATGTATAATCTACTTTCCAACCGAGCAATTCACGCCTACCCCGAAAGGGAAACGGCTTAATGATATAATAATAATAATAATAATCTCTGATGAGTAAAGAAGTGTCAACATTGCATTTTCGTTTGTAGTATTTTGGTTTCCGTAGAGCGGGACTTCTGCGCGGCCACGATACGGCGCCCACGACAAGTCACGACGTTACGGCACATTGTTGTTATGTCAGCTTTCAAGAATGATGTAGTGAAATCGGTGAATTTAAAAGCGAAAAATTATACGAAAAATTTGTTCAGTGGAAAGGAAAATTAGTGACTCCGAAACTTTACAAAATTTAAAGAACACATTTCGATAGTCAAGAACTCAATTGCGTAGAAGAACTGCACAGGCGCATTCTATTCCATTACATTTTTGTCATTTTATGAAACCATTGTCACATATTTTTCGCTGAATTTCGAAATTTCAAGTAACATTCTACTAATTTGCAGTAAAATTTTATAAACTTTTAGCAACAATATCATAATTTCGAGTTCAGTAGCCCACTTGCAGAAAATTCCGTCTATTTTGTATTATGAAATTCAATATAATTTTTATGCCCGATGATGTGAAATGTTTGAATGTTGTTTGAAAAGAGAAACGTTAAGGCTAACGTGTATTAACATGACATTTCATTTCAGAATTGTAGATATTAAATACAATTATTTTCTACACTGAAAATCCCTGTTTTCAATAATAATCTATCTGCCATCACATGCAGGCGTATAAAGAAAAAATAGCGCCAATGGCAGGTATTGACATTTTAAAAACTAAACCATAAACACACATTTGTTAGAATTCATTATTAATTTCTTATGTATTATCGAATATGAAATATTTGTAATGATTTTTTTTGTCGTTTATCTGATATTACCCAAATTTATTCCTGCTTAATTTTAACAATATTTGATTCTACGATAATTTTCAGTGGATCATATTAACATTACAATCTGATCTGAAACTCGTTTTTCGAATTTTATGAAACCCGCGAAACTCAATTTGCACGTAAAATAAATACCACCTCATTAAGGCGAGAATGTAAAAATCTATATAGTTTTGTCTAAAATTGAGTAATAAACTCGTCCTCGTGGTCTTTGCAAGTGCAAAAATTAAGCAACCAGCTGTAAATATTATACCTCCAAAAGTTTTTGCGGAAGACGGAACCCACACTGAAAAAAAAATTTACTTGATTCAAGGAAATGTGTTTCTTTGATTTTTTTCTTTGCACCAAGGAACTGTTTACTTCAGTTAAGTTAATATTGTTTAGATGCAAAAGATTAACGCATTCATTCAAGAGAATGATTTCTTTGATGATATTTCTTCAATATAAGTAAATATTTCTTCGCATTAAAAGTGAAAAATATTAAGTCTAAGAAATTATTTCCTAGAAGGATGGAACCTAGGTTTATTGAATATGTTTTAGGCACCTAAAGAACTCATTCATTAGTTCAATGAAATCGATTTTTTGAAAAAGATAAATATGTTTTAAAATTAAATAATTCATAATCATTGGAACAATTATTTCAGTTTTTTTTTTAGCCAAAAAACTATTCACTCAAGATAAATGAATTTTCATTCAAATGAAGAAATATTTATTCCATGCTAATAGTAAGAATGTATACTGTCATAGTATGATATAGTTCATGCTAACGTAGGGTGAGACGAGTCATACGAAAAAAGTAAGGATTTTCTGTCGGTGCAGGACTTTGATCTCCTTACGTCTATTCTCCATGTCTAAAGTATTCGTCATGTGGCGCCATCTTATTAACTCGGAGTGAAGTACTTGAAACTTGAATTGTCCCTGTAGTTATTTTGTATACCTGCTGCATTGTCCAAAGTTATCCTAAAAAAACTTATTTTCGTGGCTCGTAAGTAAATTTAAACAAGTTTACATTTTTCGATCCCAAACTATCTGTAAAACATATTAATTTCAAACAATCGACCTGCTAGAATTAGTATATCTTTAGATATTTCACCCTTCAAGGATTTGAGGTTTTGTTTTCCCTGCCGATGAAACGGTACTGAAACGGCACTGGCGAATGGCACTGGGCCGCCAGTGCCGTTTCAGGGACTGTTTGTGCTGATTTCGGCACCTAAACAGCACTCCGAGTGATCCGAAAATCATATAATTGTCCTATTGTATTTGTCACGTACCGGGCGGGCAGAATGATTAACAGAAGTTGGCCGCCACCAAACCGAATCCCTTTTTAAAATTTTCTTCAAATTATTAACTTTTTTTTAATTATGAATTTTCTCATTATATATATATTTTATAATTATAAAATATATACTAACATACTATTCTGGAATAAAATTCAAAAATGTTGTCTGTTTTGGTGTATCTTATTCCATTTGCGAGATACATCATATTCATTTCAATTTTAAACTTCTAACAAAGAAAGTTAGATATCTGAGAATACCGAAACCCGTAGATTCTGAATTTCTAACTTTCGCAGAGGTAATTTCAACATTTCACAAAATTATAACTTTTAATTTTTAATCCGTTTCAGCTCGTCTAATTGGTAGCCTAGTCGCAGGTATAAAGGGAACTTCTGCAGGCATTTAAAACTGGAATGTGAGTAGCTTAAAACGAGCAGCACTGAAACGGCATTGGGCAGTGCCGTTTGAGTGCCGTTTCAGTGCTGGTTCTGTGCTGCTCAATCGGCAGGGCTTAGCAACAACAAAATTCCAAATTGTTTAATGTCAATAGCATGTCGGGGCGAGTTTTACCACTTGCATATGGAGCGAGTTGAACCACTAAAATTAGAGGTAGTATTTGCATGTTGTACTGATTCTCCTATCAGAGACGAATTGAGAGCCGAAACAGAAAAAAGAGAACGGAAACTGACGGAAAAAAATATTTTAAAGGACTCTTGTAACTCAAAAAAGGCGGAAATACATTCACAGAAGTCTATATATGTATGTATTGTAATAAATGATTGAAGATTTGAATCATGATTTCAAAATTATCGACTCCGTTAAAGTGGTACAACTCGCCCCGCATGTATGTACATTGTAAAACTCGCCCTGGGCCTGGAGCGAGTTAAACGATTTTCCGCATCATCTAATTTCGCTTTTAATGAACTCAGTTATCCAATTAAACTTTTGATACTTGTAGTTATATAAGCCTGAGGTGTACGAAACAAGGTAATAATAATATGTTTTGAAAAAGTTCGTCACAAAAAATATAAAAAATCGAAAAATGAAAAGTGGTTCAACTCGCCCCGGTCATGGGATCTGAACAACCACCCTCATCCTCCCTCTGTATATATTTTTCTCTCATTTTTATAACTTTGATTGTCTTAAAAACTGTCTCATCAGCCTTCAGGTATTCTTCTTAACAAATTCCACTTGCTTATGTATTTACTTCGAGTGAATCAGTCAGATAAGAGAAAAATTTCGCGACATGCAGCTGAGAGAGTTTGGAAGCAGAAAGCAACAGATTAAAATTTAAGCACGAAAGCATTATCTGACGTCATCATAAATCACGCGTATTCATACAAAAACAATTTAATTCCAATTCTTCTTCTTTGATATTTCTTTTTATCATTAGGCTGCCACAAAATTAGTTTAATAACAGCCACTTCTGAATAACCATCCTCATCCTCCTTCTGTACTTTTCTTCTTAGCTGCACTTCAGGTATAGCCTAAAAATATGCTTCAAGATGCTTCCATTATTTTAAAACAAATTCAACTGTAAAACAGTTTTCTTTATGATTGTCTACTTGAAAAATATACCTGATAAAATTTGGATCAGAAAAACCGACCTCATCTTCCCTCTGTATATATTTTTATGTCTCATGTTTATAACTTTGATTGTCTTAAACACTGTCTCATCAGCCTTCAGGTATTTTTTAAAACAAATTCCACTCGCTCATGTATTTACTTCGAGTTCATAAAAATGGGATCTGGAAAACCACCCTCATCCTCCCTCTGTATATATTTTTCTGTCTCATTTTTATAACTTTGATTGTCTTAATACTGTCTCATCAGCCTTCAGGTTTTTTTTTAACAAATTTTACTTTCTTATGTATTTACTTTCAGTGAATCAGTCAGATAAGCGAAAAATTGTACGATATGAAGCTGAGAGAGTTTGGAAGCAGAAAGCAACATATGAAAAAATTAAGCGCAAAAGCATTATCTGACATTTTCATAAATCACGCGTATTCATACAAAAACAATTAAATTCCAATTCGTCTTCTTAGATAATTTTTTTTTATCATTAGGCTGCCACAAAATTAGTTTAATAACAGCTACCTCTGAATAATCATCCTCATCCTCCTTTGTGTACTTTTTTTCTTAGCTGCACTTCAGGTATAGCCTAAAAATCTGCTTCGAAATGCTTCCATTATTTTAAATCAAATTCAATTGTAAAACAGTTTTCTTTATGATTGTCTACTTGAAAATATACCTGATAAAAATTGGATCAGAAAACACACCCTCATCCTCCCTCTGTATATATTTTTATGTCTCATTTTTATAACTTTGATTGTCTTACTGTAGTAAAAAAAAAAATAAACATGCACTGTCTCATCAGCCTTTAGGTATTTTTTTAAATAAATTCCACTTGCTTATGTATTTACTTCGAGTTGATGAAAATGGGATCTGGAAAACCGCCCTCATCCTCCCCCTGTATATATTTTTCTGTCTCATTTTTATAACTTTGATTGTCTTAATACTGTCTCATCAGCCTTCAGGTTTTTTTAAACAAATTCCACTTGCTTATGTATTTACTTTGAGTGAATCAGTCAGATAAGCGAAAAATTTGGCGATATGCAGCTGAGAGAGTTTGGAAGCAGAAAGCAACATATGAAAAAATTAAGCGCAAAAGCATTATCTGACATTTTCATAAATTATTTTATTTTATTTCGTGAAACTGAAAGGTCGCGAATCGACAAAAGAATGGAACATGACTGAGAAAATAGATTCTACACTTGAGAAATATTATTATTTGTACATTTATGAATTTTGCGTATATAATATTTTCTCGCAAAAGGCGTATGACGTCATACTTAAACACTCAATTCAAACCAACGAGGGTGCTCTTCGGGCCTCTTTTTAATTGGTCAGCCACTGACGCGAAGGAGAATATACCAGAACAGTGGTGGGAGTTGCAGGAACTGCTCAAATGGAAATAACCATCTACAGCCGACGGGAAATAAAGGTGACAGGAAATAAGGGAGACAGAAATATGTGAGACTCCTCTGTATTTAATCCGCACATGATCTGCCTGGCATAAATCCACTTTGAACTTCCCATATATTTTTTTCTGATATTTTCATAAGCCTGCGAACAAGCATTTTGAATATGTTTTATTTACGGTACTTAATAAGCTGATCCTCTGTAATTATTGCAGTTGCCTTTATCTCCCTTTCCTTTGTATCTTAGTACGATAATCGCTTTTCCCAGTCATCTGGAACTTCTCTCATCTCGATACATAAATTTATCCATTCGCACAATCTGTAAGGTATGTACTCGCCACCGTATTTGAGAATTTCAGCGTTAATACTGTCTACACCAGCAGCCTGACCATTTTTTAAGTTCTTAATTATATCCCTAACCTCAGATGCACAGCCTCTTTCAATTGAGTTTGTTATCGCATCGTGTTCTATATCGCAGTTGTAGTGCCCTATAGCTTTATCTCCAAATAATTCCTTAAAAGAATATCTCAAAGCGTCCAGTTTCCCATATTTATCATATAGCATTTCACCCTTACTATTTATCATGCTGACAAACTCTGTACTTTTACCTCCCTTCATATACATCATTACCAATTTATGAAACAGTTTCTTGCTTCTTTCAAAGTCGTTTTGCATTTTTAACTCTTTTTCTGTTCTGATTTTACCTTTACTTTCCTGGACTAGTAGTTTAACTTCCCTCTTTTTGTTTCTTTAATCATTTCCAAATCTATTTAATGTTAGGGAATACAAATCCAGAGCGGGTATATTCTAAGGAAATGTTAATACTGACCAATGGGCGATTCGCTTTCCTAAGATGCTAAAAAAAGGTCATTATACTGAGTAAAGTGCCTAATCATTTTCGAATGTGGGCTGGGAATTACGTCGATCGGTATTACGAGAGGTTTTGACAATATTTTGCTTAATAGTTCTGTTTTTCTTAATGGTATGCTAAATAGGGTCGTGAAAGTTATCATTTTAGAACACAGTAATTGCGATAATCGGCATTTCCAGAGATGTATTATTTTATATTTTTATTTAAAAATTCAATACTGTTTGAAATAGATATTTAATACTGCCCTTTTGGTTAACACATGTGATAGCATACTTCACTGAGTAACTAGTTCTTCGCTGGATGTAAGAATTGTTTGAAATTTATTTCATTATTCTGAAAGTTCGAAAGAAACGAACATTGCACTGAAAAATCTACACCGGATTGAGGAGGTCGTGCAGAAAAACTGACATTCTGAACAGGTGTGTGAAGAAGAATCATTCACAAAATACATGATACGTTCGGGGGGGGGACCATCCCTGGACAATTGTCCGCGACTGCTTATTAATTATTGTAACCATATTCAGCAGAAACCCTTCGTACAGGAACCCTCTATCCGCAACCCGAGGACTCGTTCGGTGGCTTTGTCATAGGCCCTTCGGTTCGATTCCCAAGGAATCAAAACCAAATCAAGCTAAGGATGACAGCTTTCTGCATCCATGTCGCAAGTGCCGTGGCATATTTTTGGCACGCGGGTATGGCTTAAAGGTTACAAACCAGTGATAGTATCGCACCTCCGAGAGCACCCATCACAAGGATATAGGCTTTAAAGCGAATATCGGCGGCAGAAAACTGAATTATTTCCCCGAAGGAATCTTATGCGGCTCTATCTGGAACTATGTCGGAACATACATTAGAAGATTGTTTTCGTTTAAGACTAAAAATTGTTTTCTATCTGGATCTATCCGGATTTGAAGCGAACATCGTGAATAGAAAGTTGAATTTTTTGCCTGACGGAATCTTATGCGGCCCTATCATGAACTTTGTCGGAACTCACATTGGGAGACGGTTTTTGTTTAAGTCTAAAAACGGATTTCTATCTGGATCTATTCGGCTTTGTAGCAAACATCGGAAACAGAAAACTGAATTGTTTGGCCTACGGAATCTTATGTGGCTCTATCTGGAACTTTGTCGCGACTTACATTAGAAGACTGTTTTCGTTCAAGTCTGACGATGATTGCCTATCTGGTTCTATCAGGCTTTGAAGCGAACATCAAAATCATCAAAATACCGTAATAAAATTCGAACATAAAATGTTAAATCTTCATTTTCTACCAACAGCCACTTCTATAACTTTTACAACAGTTACAGTGCAATACCGCCACATTAAATCTTTATTTTCTTGGAACAGAATAAGTTTTTTCTATGAGAACTTTTTATTCTCATTCAACCTCCCCATATTTCGGGAGCAAGTTTTTATTATTTTTAAAAATTGAAAAAAAAGATGTTTAGTTGCCATCTAAAAACGTTTTTTAAAACCCATGAAATTAGAACCGCCAAATTCTTGAATGATTTACTCGGAATTTGTTCCCTTTTTCTAAGCAAAACTCATTTTCTCCCAATTTAGCAACTTAATATCTCGGAAGCAGATTTTTATTTTCTGTTCAAACCGAAAATCGCACTTCCTGTCACGTTGAGATTGTAAACTTCCACTTTTTATTTCTCGGAACTGGAAATTTTTTTAATTATACATTTTGGCCTCAATTCAGAAAAACTTCAACTCGGGAGTGAATTATTATTATTATTTATTTATTATTTAACAAAAAAACACCGTTTACTTCACTTACCCATGTTTGTAATTTATTATACTATTATACTATTAATTATATTATATAATGTGCATTCTTATATTTGATTTAAATGTATAAATAATTACTAGTTTTAAGCCAAATTGTATATAAACTTTAATATTTAAAATTTTTCATTTTGAAGACTTCTAATTTCAGCTAGCCTTCGATTTGATGTTCAAGTTTAAAGTTTGAACATTAATTTCAGGTTCAAATATTTTTTATCTGAAACAATTTTTTTAACTGAAATGTTCCAATAAATTATTTGTAATAGCTGCTTTTGTCTTTACTTCCAAATTTTTACTATAAATTTCATTGCTTTCGAGTGGTTCTATTCAATGTCCACAGATATCCGAAATACCCTCCTTTTCAACCCATAACATAATGAAAAATTCAAAAAATACCCGAACTTCTAGACCTAAGATTTTTTGGTTCCGAATGGTTTGTTTTGATGTCGGAAGACACCTTAGAATGTTTCATTTCCTTATCTCTTCCGAAGTACACTCGTTTTCAACCCCTTAGATAATAAAAAATAAAAAACATTCCAAAAAATGCCCTGAATTCCAGACCTACAATTTTTTTATAGTTTAAAATCGTTCCATTTGATATCCGAAGATACCTGCAAATGTTTCATTCCCCTATATTTTCCGAAATACCCTCGTTTCCAACCCCTTAGATAATAAAAAACCAACAACATTCCAAAAAATGCTCTAAATGCCAGACCTAAAATGTTATACTTTCGAATGGTTCCATATACTGTCCACAGACATCTGCAAATATTTCTTTCCCTTATCTCTTCCAGATTACACCCCTTTTCAATCCATAAGATAATGAAAAATCTAAAAAAATTCCAAGAAATATCCTAATTTCCAGACCTACAATTTCTTGGTTTAGAATATTTCCATTTCATGTCCAAAGATACTCGAAGATGTTTCATTCTCCTATCTCTTCCGAAACCCCCTCGTTTTCAACCCCTTAGATAATAAAATACCAAAAACATTCAAACAAAAGTTCTACATTCAAGACCTGAACTTTTATAGTTTCGGATATCCGAAAATGTTTCGTTCCCTCATCTCTTCCGGAACATGTTCCTTTTCAACCCCTTAGATAATAAAAACCCCAAAAAAATCCAACAAATGTTCAAAATTCCAGGCATAAAATTATTTTGTTTCGAATGGTTCTATTTAATATCCACAGATGTCCGAACATGTCTCTTCTCATTTTTTTATAAACACTTCATCTTTTTGATACAAAATTCATCTGTTTGTTTGAAAATTTAACTATTTTGTCAACAATTTATTTTATTTGCCGGAAAACTTATTTCTCAAACTGAAAATTAAATTATGCTATTCTTGTTTGAATTTTTTTTTTAGTTGCGAATTGATGTTTTTTTTTATCAAAAATTAATCTTTTTTGGTAGAAAATTAGTTTTTTTATTGAAAATTATTTTTTTTCGACTGAAAATTTAACTTTTCTATTTTTCGTCGAAATTGTTTTTCAAAGGACTTTCCGACTTTTTGAATGGAAATTCATATGATTGGTTGACAATGTAACTTATTCGACAAATTTTTTTTTTTGTCTAAAAACACATTTCTCTGAGTGAAGTTCAAACGATTCTATTTTTTGTTTGAAATTTTTCTTTTGATCTATTATGTTGAAAATTAAATTTTTTCGTATCAATATGACCTTTCTTGAACATTAAACTATTAGGTTGAACATTCCATTCAAAGCTAAAATGTTTGATTGAAACTTCAACTATGTCATTGAAAATTCATTTTATTTGGTTACAAACTTATTTCTCTAACTTGAAATGAAAATATTTTATTTTTTGTTGAAAATTAATCTTTTTTTGCTGGAAATTGATCTATTTTGTTGAAAATTTGTCTTTTCTGGTATCAATATAACCTTTGTGGTTGAAAACTGTATTTCAGTTGAATATCTTCGACAATATGGTGATAAACAAAGCTGGGATGAATGGCTGCGTTTTGCCATTTTCTCGTATAATGTCAGAGTCTATGAAAGCACCGGTTTTGCACCTTATTCTCTTGTATTCGGGAAAGAAGCCAATACCCCAACTAGTTTTGCATAAGAAGCCCCTCCTGTCACGCATGTTTAATACATGAATGATTTTTTCAGAAAACTTCATAATATTCATTCAGAAGCTGCTAAAAAAATTAACGCTGCTAAAGAAAGATCGAAGAAATATTACGATCAAAAGGCAAACCCTGAAAATTTCAATGTAGCAGATCACGTGTATCTCCTCAAAGAACCCCGTAAAACGAAAATCGATAAATACTTTACAGGACCATTCATTTTAGAACAACTGAGAGGTGACGTCAATGCCGAAATACGATTAGGACCCACAAGGACAAAGATAGTCCACATTGACAAGCTAAAACAAGCAGCTCTCCCATTCAACCCAGAATAAATATAAAAATAAACTAGTTGCATACTCAATATAAGATCTCATGTTGCAAGAAATTTACTTTAATAAAATATATAATTCAATTAAAAAATAAATCAACTAAAATTAAATTAGAATATTTCCAGTAATAGTTAAGTTTTTCTATTAAATAATAATATTCTAATTAATATCATATAGACTTTAAGAAGTCAGCCTAATCCACAGCAAGAGTGGAAGAGCGGTGTGCTTGGTAGCACGCAGAATTGGAGAACCGCCAGACTTCAAAGATTCCACAAAGGATTCAATAATTTGCCCCAAATTTCACAAATATTTCAAATATTTTCCACAGATTTCGATGATGACTTCAATGATTTACCAAAGATTTAATAAATTTCTCAAATATTACCAAACATTTCACAAAGATTAAAAAAATTTCACAAATACTTTGCAAAGATTTCGGATAGATTTCAAAGATTGAATAAACAATTCAATTATTTCATGAAGAATTCCGATAGTTTTCAAAGAGTTAACAAAGATTTCAATAATTTCACAAATATTATAAGAAGGTTTTAGAAAGATTTTACTGAGGTTTACAAAAATTCGTATAGACTTCAAGTGGATTTCAAAGATTCCACAAAGAATTTAATAATTTGCCCATATTTCAGAAATATTTCAAATATGTTGCAAAGATTTCAGATATCTACCACAGATTTCGATGATGACTTCAATGATTTACCACAGATTTAATAAATTTCTCAAGTATTACCAAATATTTCACAAAGATTAAAAAAATTTCACAAATATTTTGCAAAGAAAAATTCGGAAAACACATTCTACAATGGGTAGAAGATGTTGGCAGATAAATACAATTAAATATAAGAAAATATTAGAATAATAAAGCTCACCAAATTCGCTGTCTTATTACTACCGCTTGTCGTAGAAGAGAGGAAAATTAATTCCAAAAGGAATGAACGTGACGCTTGGTTTTTTCTTTCCTGTGCTAGAGCGAGCAAAGCCCTTTAATCGTTGCGTGGATCGAAGGATCCACTCTAGTCATTTTCAAGGTATTCGCGACACACACAAACACGCGCGAACACCCGTCACCTTTCGTGAATTCGCTTTTAAGGAAAATAGAAAATATATCTACTTCGTTCTCCAAGACTTCGAGAAACGAACTATATTCGTGATCGAATTCTCGGCTCCTTCCGAACACAACATCACTGCCAAAGTCCAGAATATGAAGTTCCAGTATTTCCGACACTTCTCATTCTCGAAACTTGACTCTATTTCCCTAGGAGCGTTTAGCGGACCAGTATTTGGGCTGATGCCGTAAGAGTGACAGAAATTGTGATAAAGCACTCTTAGTGCCGCATTGTGCATTTGGATGTAGGTCGTTCCCGCATGAGCTGGACAACTAGATAGTATGTGTCCTAGATGCTCGGGGTGTGCATGACGCGCCCTGCAGCTATCATCGGGAATGTATTGGCTTAAAATGTGGCGACGGTATGCAAGAGTGGAAATGACACCGTCTTTACATGCCAAAATGAAGCCCTCCGTGCCCGACTTCAATCCGGTTGATTCAAGGAAAGCAAATGTTAGCTCATACGGCATCGACAAATTCTCCACATTTCTGTGGAAGATGCCGTGCATCTTCTTGTCGAGGAACTGTTCGCGGAAGTTCTTCTCCTGTTCTTCGTTAATCCGGGCCTTCAGGAGTGAGAATTTGAGATGGATAAGATTCGATGCATTTTGCTCATCCCTGATATTGAAGTCAAGGCTGAGTGTTTCAGTAGCCTCCTAGCTGTGCTTCATGTGCATAACTTTTCGGCACCCAATGTCGAGGTCTCTGAGCTCGTCCATCGTCCGTGGAACTATAGTGAACTATAGCGATCACAAGGTGTTTTTCAGATGAGATTGAAAATCTGCAATGTGTCTGGTACATGTGTCGCAATTAAGAAATACGTATAGTACTTCCCTGCAAAAAGGTAGCTATCGAGAACTAGAAAAATATCTGCTACAGCCTCGGCGGCGTAATTGGTTGTCGCTCCACTGATGAATAGTGGCGTTCCCGGTTCAAATCTGGGCTGCAGCAGATTTTTTTCTTGTTCCTTAAATTTTATGTGTCAGAAGTAATGGTTTCAACAACAAGATTTATATTAATAAAATTTTGAAAACCCGTACGTTAACATCTTTAAAATGAAAATAACATCTTCCAAATATTAATAAGATTCACATCTACGTTGATCAAAAATGTTACATGTGTCGCAGTTGAGAAATACGTATCGTACTTCCCTGCAAAAATGTAGCTAACGAGAACAAGAAAAATATCTGCTACAGCCTCGGCGGCGTAATTGGTTAACGCTCCACTCATGGATAGTGGCGTTTCCGGTTCAAATCCGGACTGAGGCAGATTTTTCTCTTGTTCCTTGAATTTTATTTGTCCGCAGTAATCGCTTTAACATCAAGATTTATATTGATAAAAATTTAAAAACACGGACGTTAACATCTTTAGAATGGAAATAACGTCTTCCAAATATTAATTAGATTAAAACCTTCGTTGATCAAATATGGTACATATGTCGCAGTTGAGAAATACGTATAGTACTTCCTTGCAAAAAGGTAGCTATCGAGAACAAGAAAAATATCTGCTGCAGCCTCGGTGGCGTAATTGCTTAACGCTCCACTCATGAATAGTGGCGTTCCCGGTTCAAATCCGGGCTGAGGCAGATTTTTTTCTTGTTCCTTAAATTTTATTTGTCCGAAGTAATCGTTTCAAATGTTAATTTTAGTTTCCTCTTTTGGATTTTGAAAATGCTGTAAGTCTGAAAATTTTCATTTTATCGAAAAATGTTATGAAGATAAATTGTTTGAATTTTTTAGTACTACAAACCAGTCTACATATAATTTTTAAACTGTGAAAAAATGGCCTCAAAAATTTTCAAAATGGACTCACTTTTTGAATTTCCATCCAAAATGGCTGGCTACCGAACTTGACCTTTCGTTTACGAGTCTAAAAGAGTATACGAAAGCCCAATCCAATAGATCAATTCTGTCGAAAGTTATCGTGCTCACAGACAGACAGACAGACATACATACATACATACAGACACATTCGTAAAAACCTGTTTTTTGCGTTTATGGGGTCTCAAAACGTGGACATTTGACAAAAAAACGGGGGGGTCAAATTTTACACAAATCTAATACCTTCTCTGGGTGAGAATGTAAAATGTTAAAATCAACTTTAAAAGAATGAATTTTCAACCAAAATAATAAATTTTCAAATCAAAAAAATTTGTTAGTGAAGAAAAAAGGAAAATTTCAACAAAAATATAATTCAAGGATGAGAACGATTAACATAATAATAATGGCCTTCCCACAAGTGTTTGTTGAAAAGAGGACCTCTTGTATTTAATCTGTCTGGATCAGCTTCTTGACGGTTATCGTTATTGACAGCAAAACCTTCCATCGAGTATTTTTCAGAAAAAAATCACAAAAAATGTCTATCATTTTTGAACCGCAACTTGAAGCGCGAACAAGGCGAACGATACCATTCAGCGGGCACTTTTAAAATTCGAGCGACGTTGACTCTACTCGTGAATACAGTGTTCTCAATTAGGTATTTTCACTTCAACCAGCAGCTAACTTCAGTTCGATGAATGCTGAGGGGAAAATAATGGATCAAATGTGTGGGAAACAACTTAATTTTTGTAATATCTTCGTAGTGGATAATAATTATTATCATTTTATTATTTCATTAAATAGATCTTACAAAATACAAACTTTTTTTCAAATACACTTATACAGAAAAAATTAGTTTTTACGAAGGTAATAGCAAAATAGGGCAAAAATGACCGAATCCCATGCACTTGGTCCATTGTTTTCCCCTCAGCACTCAACGAAGTAAAGTTAGCTAGTAGTTGGAGTAAAAATACCTAATTTTGTCGGTCTGAGCACTGCGCTTGCGCTAGACAAGCATAAGAGAAACACGATGCGCCAAACTGTTACCATGACAACATGTCGCCTCTTGTTCCTCTTTTTCTTGGCTAACGCAAGCGTAGTAGATCAGCCCAACAACATTGGAACATTGCGTGAAAAGCAACGAGACGTAGAATGAAAACTTGAAAACGTTGCACTTTAGACGCAGATCTCCCCGTGTCATAACAAGAAGTGGGGTAGTCTTTTAGTTAAATCACCTGTGAACCTTTATGGGTAGTACGTTGCCTGCTGCTCGCGATTTTTCGCGAGTTTGAAAAAATGGATAATGGTGAATCATCAAATCTGCGAATTTTTAGTAATAATCACAGAAAAAAGCTTGAAAAAAAGTAGGAAAGAAAGTTTTTTGTGCATTTGTTGACCTAGAAAAAGCATTTGACAAGGTAAATAGAAGTAAACTTTGGGTACTCTACTCTAAGAGTTCGGGGTGGTGGTAAATTCTGACGTCATAGAACCAGGTCTTGAGTACCGCAGTGGGAATTCCTACCAGGGTTCTAAATTAATAACATTGATCAGATGACTTGTATAAATAACAGAAGGCAATGGAAAAAAGCACGACATGTTAGGAAGCATATATTTATTCACCATATGTATTATATAATTATTTTTTGATATCTCCTTAAATGCAAAAAATATTATTAACTGAAAACAAATTGTAAATGAGAAATCGGGGCGAGGGATCGAGCCGTCAAAGCAGCTCTCAAGTATCGCTGGCAGGTTAATTTTTTGATAACTTGTGGTAGATGCAGTTATCTGCAGGAAAATATCTCATGAAAAAACGGGAAAGTTTCTGCGGGAGAGGACTGTAACTGTGGATTTGGCCACATTTGAAGAAACTTTCGTCGGGAGCACTTCAGTTTGTTAATTTCTGTTGTAATTAGCTGTTTATATTTACCAGTAAAATTTATTTAGTAAAAATTTACCAGTGAATAGAAAAAATTGAAGGTATTTATGATATTATTTCTATATTATTCTTAAAATGTGGAAGAATATTTTTAAATTACAAGCCCGTAAATTAAAAAAAATTGTAATTTTTGAAAATATGGAAGTACAGTTTTAAATAACATTTTCAGATAGCTATGTTAAAAAGCTTCTTTTATTAAAATTGCAACTTACTTTTTCTGTTGTTGAAAGTTTAACTTATTTTGGGAATAACAATAAAAAGGGATATCAATTGAATTATTATGAATCCTGATAAAAATTGCAATTTAGATACAATTGCTAGTTTTTCATAAAAAATTTTAATCTTTTTTGTTGAAATATCGAACTATGTATTATATTTTTCAATGAGGATTTATCTTCTTTGATTGAAATTCGGTTAAAAGTTGAAAAATTGATCTTTTTTATGTGCACAACTTTTGTTAATTCATCTTTTTTCGTATTTTGTATATTTTGACCGCAAAATGGAATTTTTGATTTTTCATTATTTTTTTTATCTGATAAAAATTTGAATTTTCTATTTTTCAAAAAAAAAATTCAAAAGTATTATAAAAATATTTTTGTGTCTACAAAAAGAAGCATTTTTCTCTCATTCAATTTTTTTCATATCGTGTGTTTTTCGGCTTGAAAATGTTCATTTTCGTTCGTTTTTGGGGATCTTGTAAACACTGTAAATCCAGTAATTTTTGTTTTATCAGAAAAAGTCATTCGGATAAATTGTTTGTATTTTTTATTACTGCGAATATCCGTACATAGAATTTTTAAATTTGAAAAAAGTGGTCTCAAAAATTTTGAAAAAGCGCTCACTTTTTGAATTTTTATCCAAAATGGCTGGCTAACGAACTTGACCTTTATTTTAGGATACTTGAAGAGTATACCAAAGCCCAATCAAATCTTAGGACTTAAATCTCTAATTTTATTAGGATGTTTTGAAATGTAAAAATTCAATTTGCTTGTACGCAAAATACTGCAGGTTTCATGACAAATGCGTCAGCTTGATTGCATAGAATAAATGTTTTGTTATAAGTTCAGAAACTTTACTAATTTTCTGATATATATTTAGTTACAATTGTATTTGCATTAATTTCAATATATATATATATATATAAGCAAAATTGTGGCTAACAAGGAGAGGTCGCGAAATGTGCGTCGCTGATTCGACTGGAGCTTTACAGGGTGAAAGTAAATGAAAATCCATTGGGTGCGTATTTTTTTTTTCATCCAATGGGACTTAGTTTCCGAAATTTAAGGCTTGAGTATTCACGCTCGATCGCTTGACTCTCCACTGTATTAGTACATGAGTGCGAAGTCCGGGGTTCGGGGTCCGGGCTCCACAGTGGCGAGTCCAGCGCTCAAACGCAAATACTCAAACCTCGATATCTGGGAAACTGAGGCCCAAAAGATCAAAAGAAAAAATACCAACCTAATGGATTTTGTTGAACTTTCACCCTGCAAAAGCCCAGTCGAATCGGCGACGCACATCTCACGAGCTCTCCTTGTCAGTCTAAACGTGCAGTAAGTATTTCACTGCATCACAATGCAACCTCACTTATTCAAATAGCTAGAAACGGATCACTGATTGTAATCAGTAAAGATTTTCACTGATAATCACTGAATCACCTGAACTAATTTCAACTTTGCAGATGGATTTAAGTTACTATATATGCTTAAAATGCCGACATCAATTTTAATGAAACTTTCAGTTCCCTTAACTTAACGCAACTTAACTTTACAATAAACTTTGTCAAAATTTAGCATAAATTATCTTATTTTAATTATTCTTAACCCCATAGTTACGCCTCTAGCGTACAACAAGTTATTTTTTTAATCTAATTTAGACAAATTTGAAGATAAGTTAGAATAAAATTAAAATAAGTTAAAATAAAATACGTTATTTTGACATGCTAACATTTATCTGAGAACATAAGTTATGTTGAAAATCTAAGCTTCTCTTAAATGAAACTAAATTAATTACCATGTCAACGTAAGTCATCTTCAATAATTCATCTCACTTTTTTAAGATTATGCCCGTGTGGAAAAATTTCGTGGCGCTGCACTGTTTCTGTCTAGTCCGCCCTAAATCGAGACTCGCGCGCTACAGGCTGACTGTCCAGTGGCTAGACTGAGATGTAAAGCACAGATCGACTAGTTTTCAGATAGACCGTCTATTTTGATAAAAAATAATTAATAATTAAATCATGTAATTATTTTTTATTACAAAAAAGTCTAACGTATAGATTTTGCAGTTAATTAAAAATATAAAAAAAAATTTAGGTCGAGTATTGACCTCCGGCAAATTTTGCCATATCTAAAGTTTCTAGTTCGGCAATTTTAACCGCATTTAAAGTTTCTAGTCCGGCAAATTTTTGTGTCAATGAGGAACTTTCTGTTTCGATAATATTTTTTGCTACTTTGGAAAAATAGTACAATATTGAGTTATAAATATACACAAAGTGTCATATAATGAAGAACATTGAACATTAAAGAATTATTAATACAATAAAACTTTTTTGAAAAAACTTTATTTTTGACCTTCAAATTTACTAGTGTCATCCTTCGAATTCAAAAGTGCCACTAACACGCGTATTTTTTAAACTATTTTGTCACCAGTTATTTACACTCGTATTTTTTAAAGGGAGACTTGGAAAAGGGGTTCGAGATGTGACAGATCACTATTCTGTGACCAGTCATTAACACTCGTATTTTTTAAAGGGAATTCTAACTAGACAGAGTTCAACTAGACTGTCTGGCGCGTCTAACTAGACAGCGTGTTGGTTCATATTTTACTAGATTGTCTAGTAGGGCTAACCAGAATTCTTGTTACCCCAACTAGACATTTTTCTCCGTGTAGTGTAAAAAGCTTAACTAACATTTTCATGAAATTTCATGAACTTTCTTCTTACAGTGCACTCCAGCTGTATGCGACGTGTCCGTGAGCTTCGCTGGCTCGTGACTAAAAGTGTAGTGGTAAGTGGAGGGGGTACTTTTCGTAGACGCATCCACACTACTCAAATGCTGGCTTGAGGACTCTGCTATGATCGCCCGTCCTGTAAAATTGAGCTTCGACGCATTAGGTCCCTTTCTTCGCGGACGGTCACATATATATACTTGCAATAAACAAATTTGGAATTACTGCAATCTCTTCCGAAATCGAAACATAAAAGCATGTGGTTGTCACATAACAGTCAATGGGGGTCAAAACCTTGAGTATGGTTGTACCAACCATAAATATAGTTGGCGCCAAGCTTACCCTTTATATGATTGTTACAACTATAATGTTGTACATGCAACAGTATAGTTGTACTGTTGTTAGTATAGCTACTTAGTATAGTTGTACTGTGTACCAGTACAACAGTATTGTTTTACTGGTTGTACAACTATACAACTTTACTATTTGAATTGAAATTTTATAGAATTCAATAGTCATTATTGCAAGATTTAATTGCAGAGTTAACCTTTATTTTAAGATTTTCCTAATATCGAAGTTTTTAGCGAAGATTTGTTTAACTCCTGACTATGCACAATTTTCCATGTTTTGTGTATAGTATATTATTATGTTATGATATCTTTCATTGAATAAAATGTAATTATACATGTATACGTAGATAATTAAAATATAATGTATACGTATGGGGCATAATTTCTCAAGTGTACCCACCTCGAAAATGAAAGTCGTCCGATCGGGCTAAAAATTGGCCGAATTGTAGTCCTGTTAGATAGTACTCCTCACGCCAAAAATTTATTAATTTGATGATTATTTGTCAAATTAGAGGGGTTACAATTTTTGTTTTTTCAAGCAAAGCCTTTCTTTCAAACATTCGTAACTTTTTTCCTATTGCTTTAAACAAAATTTCACTACGAATGTTTTTGATAGACTTTTTCACGAACTTTTTGGTGATCGTAACGATTTTTGAAAAAAATCCAAATTTCAATCTAATTTTTGTAAATCAAAAATAAATTTGACTTTTTTTTCAAATTTCGACACTTTTTTTTTCTTCAAAAAATACTTTTAGAAGAAAGCTGAGATTCTTTCCTATAAGACCCCCAATTTTCAGAGCGTAAAATTAATTCTTCCTTGAGTAATAGAACAATACGTAAACAAGATGCCATGATAGAGCAGATAGCGTGCGATCTCCCCTAGTGCGCTCACGCAGAGGATCTTTGTGCAACGCTTCCGTAACTGTTTTTTAAGTTGAGTAATATTATATGCTACTAGGATAACTGCTCTTTTTAAAAATTAAGGCATAACGCAACTAATCTTAAACTCCGTGGTGTTGCCCTCGACTTGCGTTTGAAATTCCCTGCACTACCAGGAGGAGCTCAAATTTGCAGTTCATGCTCCCCCTGCATGACCCCTTTCGTTACATCTACCGATCCGGAGACGCCCTTATTTCCCTTGATCGCAATATTAGCTTTAGAGTACAAATCGATTACCAATCTAATAAATTTTGACTTACAGCCTTTCGAGATTAATTTGTTCCATAAGATATTATGACTAACTGAGGAAAAGGCTGCCTCGAGATTCACATAGAGTATAAAAAGTTTGCCTCCGTTCAGGCATTTTGGAGAAAAGTCTACGAAGTCCAGCATCCACTGAAAGAAAACTCGAAGAACATAAATCGCTCCAAGGAGGTGTGTAATGCCCTCATAAGACCAGAGGCGAAATGTCCACCTATCACTACCATATCAAGACCTTCTGGTGGAAGAAGTTTGCTTCAACTCACCAGCATCTAGTCCGCATTTTCACCTCATATCTAGAGTCGGAACAGCCTGTTATGGAGTGGTTGGTAGAAGGACGCACGGTGTTCCTCCCGAAGATGGGCAACTCGTTTCGCCAAAAGAATTACAGGCCAAGAACTTGTCTGAACATGATGTATAAGATCTTCACAGCTATTCTAAATGATTGGATTGTTCAGACAATGGAAGCTGTGTGACGAGAGACGTATAAATAACGCGGCTCAAAAAAAGGCATAGCAAGATGTCGGGAGAACCTGCTCATCGATAGTTGTGTCTGCAAAGATGCATCATCTTAGCAGCGCTACCTATCGATGGCCTGGATTGACTACCGGAAAGCTTTCGATTCAACCTTCCATAGACTTGTCATCTATCTGGTTGAAAGTTCAAAGGTTCATCCACACATCATGAGATGCATAGAGAGATTGATGCCGCTTTGCAAAACCAGACTTACTATCTCATCTAGAAAACATCGTGTGACAACGAACAACGTCACCTTTCAGATAGGTTTCTTTCAGGGCGACTATACTACACCTTGGCGCTGGAGAAACTGTCTCCCAAACTCGGCTAGGTACAAACTGTTTGCAACGAGCATAATACCGTCCCGGTAGTACTCTATTCATTTGGAGTGGTTCCACGGACGAAGAACGAGCTTAGATCCCTCGATATCGGGTCACGAAAAGTTATTCTCATGAACAAAAGCATGCACCTTAAGTCGTCTGTTATGTAACTTTACATCTCACGCCGTCAAGGTGGTCGCGGAATACTTAATTTTGAATGTCTGCACACCAGGATTATACTGGGTATAGCATATATAGTCAAAAGGCAAAGGAGGGTTTCTGTACAAAGAAGCGAAGGAGGCTGCTGGAACACTTGGCCTTGACTTCAATATCAAGGGTGTTAAAAATGCATCAAACAGCATCAATCTCGAGTACTCAGTCCTGAAGGCCGTAAGCAAGAAAACACAGGGGAAAAAACTTTCGTGAACAGCTCCTTGACAAGAGGATGCAGATTGAATTCGGGCGCAGAGGTTTTTATTTTCACGTGTCAAGACGGCGTCGAATCCACTTTAGCATACCGTCATCACATTTTGAGCCAAGACATTCCCGATGATAGCTGCAGAGCGTGTCATGCACACCCCGAGCATCTATGACACATACTATCTAGTTGTCCAACTCATGCGGGAACGACCTACATCCAAAGGCACAATGCGGCACTAAGAGTGCTTCAAATACTTGGTTTCGACATAAAATGATCCACACGTACACCTGGTGTAAAGGAAATAACCGCAGTATAATTGACTTCCTCACTGGGGATGAAAGACTACGAGAACTAGTTATATATACAAGAGTCAATAGGAGTTTCGAATGCAATACTGATCATTAACTTTTAGTCTCCAAAATGAACTTAGGGCGGGGATAAAGAAGAAATAAAACAAAACAAAACGAAACAAACGCGAATCAAAATTCAAAATTTAGAGAAACCGGAAGTGCGAATAGATTTTCAGAATAAGATAAACGAACGCATAGATAAGGCAGCTTGGGAGGCGCTTACAAGAAATAAAGATATAGAGGGCGCGTGGAATATGTTACGGGATATCATTGTTAAAACTTCGATTAAAGTATGTGTTACAGCGGTATTAGGCTGACAAGAAGAGAGAGAAGCGTACGAGAGAACGTTAAATATCAGAGGTCTTAGCGATGATGAGAGAAATAGACTTGAAAAGGATTACAGACACAAAAAGCGGAAAGTTAAACGACTATTCAAGGAAAGTAAAGATAAAATCAGAACAGAAGAAGTGAAGAAATCACAACCGACCTTCAAGGAACCATGAAACAAGTATTCAAAGAGATGAAGAAAAGTAACAGTACAGTGGTTGTGAGCATGAGAAACAGCAAAAGTGAAATGCTACATGATACAGACGGAATAGCAGATGCTTTAAAAAACTCTTTCAAAGAATTATTAGGAGGTGAAGAAATAAGGTAACAGAGCTGCGAGATAGAAAATAATGCATTAAAAAACCCAATTAAAAATGTCTGTTTCACTAAGGTTATTGATATAATTAAGACTTTAAAAAATGGTAAGGCTGCTGGTGTAGACAGTATGAGCACTGAAATGCTGAAATACGGTGGCAAGTACATACTACACAGGTTGTGCGAATTGATAAATTGATGTATCGGGACGGGAAAAGTCCCAGACGATTGGAGAAACGCGATTATCATACCAATATACAAAAGAAAGGGAGATAAACCCAACTGCAATAATTACAGAGGTATCAGCCTTCTAAGTACCGTAAGTAAAATATACTGAAAAATACTTATTCGCATGGTAACGGAAATTACAGAAGAAAAGATATGAGAAGTTCAAAGTCGATTTATGCCAGGAAGATCATATGCGGATCAAATATTTAGCTCAAGACAAATCACAGAAAAAAGTTTAAAAGTAGGAAAGAAAGTTTTCTGTGCATTTGTTGACCCAATAAAAGCATTTGACAAGGTGGATAGAAGTAAACTTTGGGAAGTGCTCAAAGAGTACGGAGTCAATGGATGGCTCTTACAAGCAATACAAACTATATATGCAGGCAGTAAAGCGAGTGTAAGGGTAATGAGAAACTGAGTGACTGGTTCGATATTATTCAAGGCGTGAAACAAGGATGCGTTATGTCCTCATGGCTATTTATCATATTTATGGATGAGTGTCAAAGAACGGCCCTCTTCGACGAAGAAGGTGTAGATCTCGAAACAGTGAAGGTGCGTGGGTTGCCTTTCGTAGATAACAAGATTTTTATGGCAGAATCAATCGAGGACTTGCAAAGAATGTTGAATAAACTTAATACAAGCATGAAGAACATGTACACGAATTTTGAGCACCAAAGGTGTTAGTGATGCTAGGCCATGTGTAGTGTCGCTAGAATCAAATGGGAGGCCAAACTCCTCTGCGGCCCTATTTGCGGCACTTGCATTATTATTATTATTATTATTATTATTATTATACCATTAGGCTATTTACGTTTCGGGGTAGGCGTGAATTGTTTGTTTAGAAAGTAGTAGTGTATGGATGGGTATATAGGTATAGAGGAGGTAGGTTGCTGATCAATCTCTCTAGCGATTACCTCACGTAAAGAGCCTGCCAAAGTTGTTATGTCGGGTTCCCCACTCAGGCCCATTAGTATCCAAGGTCTTTGTTTCAGGCGTCATTGACTCTATTCACATTCTTTTTATAAAATATTTGTCGCTGCACTTTTCTGGCCTGGCATACTACTCTAGCTTCCTTCACGTCCATACATTTTTTCATGCAAGCTCTCGTGTTTCAATGGCTTTTCATGTCCCTTCGGATTAATGTCTCATTCACAGATTCTAACCATACTTTTGGGGGTCTACCTCTGGGCATACTACATTCTTTGAGGATTATCTCGTTTGGGACTTTGTCCATCAGTGTTTTTCCTCATATTGTGCGCAGCGGTTTCATGATAAGCGTGTTAATTTTGCTCTTGTCCTTTTAAAAATAAATTTTACCATGTATTTCATATCAATAAGTTTGCCAAAATTAAAGCAAGACGTATTACAATGTAGGTGTGTATGCTTAGTATATGTATGTTTAATCTATAAATGATTTATATATCAAGCACTGTTTCTTTTTTCTTCAAAGGGGCCTCTTATCAACTAGAATCCTGAAACGATGATTTATTCAAATTTGACCTACAGTCAGATTTATCCAATTCTTTTGCTAGTTCCGCAAAATAATGTATGGATTATTTGCCGCATAGAAGATTTTTTGCTTATTATTTAAAAATTACCAGAAATATGAAATGTGAATCATTATTTGAAAATGTTTAATTAAAAAGAACGATCACCATAACATATAACTCTCCTTAAGTTCTCAAAGAAAATCAACTTACTATTTCGTTCTAACTGAACAGCTTTCAGTACTTTTGAAACGCGATTTTTTTTAAAGCTTCTTGTTTTTCCTTTTCATCTATAGGGGCATAGAAAAAATAATTATTTATTTTCCAAGTGCTTTTCCTATTAAACTAAACACCCTGAGACTTTAAATATAATCTTACAACATACTTGTCTTGACTGATATGATATATCATTTAGAGATCAGAGATTCATGACTGACTGATTGGACCATCCATCTTTAGGGTCATCTTCTTCAGAATCACGTAGTTTTTCCTTTTTAGACTCCAAGTTACCATCAATTTCGTCGTAGGATCGCTTCCCTGTAATGCACAAGAGACGAAAATATTTAATATAATAAAAATTATATTAGCAGAATGTAAATTCAATTTGATATTTGTGAATTGATTTTCGGAATTTGAATGGAATTATGTAATTAATTAATTAATTAAGCAAGGGATTAATTTATTGGTTTTTCACTGAATTTTATGATATTGCTTGAATATTTTTCCTAGTTAATTTACTCAGAACAAATCAAGACCTCCACAGTATTTCAGGAATTTCTTCTCTTTTTACAGGTGGGGCAAAACTGAAACGTCCCGAACCCGTTCTAGTTGTCTCTAGATACAGAGAACGCGTTTTGGGGTAAATGAAAATTTCTTTTTGTGATAAAAAACTAGTATTTTTGTTGAGGCACATTCTGAAACACATAATCCTGGTCAAAGTCAAGGATGAAAAAGAAACAGTTATCATATGCTAGATAACTAATTTTAGAAAGTGATAAAGACGATATAATTACTATTGTTATTGTTATGTTAACATTCTTAACCTAAAGAGAGGAAATATTAATTTTCAACTGCAATTTTTAGTTGCATTTTGAAATGAAGAAACTAATTTTTGCAAAAAAAATAATTCCTTTTTGTGATAAAAAACTAGTCATTTTGTTGAGGCACATTTTGAAGCACAGAATACTGCTCAAAGTCAAGGATGAAAAAAACAGGTATCAAGTACTAGATAACTGATGTTAAAAAGTAATAAAGACTATATAATTACTATTGTTATTGTTATGTGAAAATTGGCTTAACATTTTTAATATATATTAGGTACATAACTATTCATCAGTTTTTTTTTTTTATTTAGGATTTTCAATGTAGAAAAACGTCTCTAAAACTATATCATTACGAACTGTTGATGCATCCAAAATCTCCTACCATAACTTTCCTCAAACAATGGACAAAAGTATCCCCTCCATTGTATACGTCAATTCAAATTAACTTTGGAATTTGACATCGGTAAAGTTTGCATTTGAATGTCGTTAATTATATTTTTGTGGAAGGATGCTATTTAAACTCCGATCTTTATTTCAATGATGACATAGATGAGTATGTTATTTCACATTTTTAAAATAAATTAATTTCAAGGGTTTCATTTCAAAAACAGCATTTTTTGTACTTTCGTCTTCTTCGAAAGAAAATTCGTCTTTTTGGATTGAAAATCCAACTATCTGTTTGGAAATTCAACAGATTTTGTTCAATCAATATTCGATCATTTGCTTAAAAAAATGTTTTTTATTTTTAAATTAACTTTCTCTGATTGTGTTTTTCTGTAGGAAAGTATTTCTTGTTGGTGAACACTTATCTTTCTCGTTTCAAAATTAACTTTTTACTACAAAATTCAACTGTCTTTTAAAAACATTCGTCTTTTCAGTTACTATTTATATTAACATGCAACTGTTTGAGGTTCTAATTTAATCATTATTGTTTGAAAATTCGAATTGTTAGTTTTCAGTTTATCTTCGTACGTTGAGAATACAAGTATTCAGTTAAAAATTCGATTGTAAAAATAAATGGGTGTAAATATTACATAACTGATACTTGTAGATACATATATCTCCCCAAAATATTTATTAACCTAATATATATTCAAAATGTTTTTGCAAAAATAAATTTCTTTATCTAAAAATGCAACTGAAAATTGCAATGGAAAATTAATCTGTTTTAGTAGAGAATCCCATGTGGAAATCGGCCCAACTTAGCCCAACTTAGCCCAACTTAGCCCAACTTAAAATTGGGCCCCAATTGGGTCCCAACTGGGCAGCCCAATTAACAAAATGTGAAATTAATACAGAAATTATTTTAATTAAATGATTACGTGGATGCAATCCCACCCAAATCCTGAAACTTTTCCAATTATTCCGAATTATTACTACATGTTTTTGACTAAAATTACCGGGCACAACATTTTTTTTCTGCAGCATAAATTGGCACTAAATAAGCACCAAATTATGCCATAGAGCCCATATCGATATGACAATGTTGTAATTCCAGCTTCCGGGACCTTAGTTTACAGACACTTTACAGGCAGTAAGTTGTGCTGATAAATCATTTTCTTGCAACAGTTAATGTGCACGATTATCGCTGTTTCGTTAACATATATCTGTTTTATGCAACTGCAGTAACGCGATGTAACGAAAGCGGCTACTACTTCTGCATAAATAAAAGAGCTGTGCTCGGTATAAAGTTGGCAAGAGTTGTTGCGCAAGAAAAAGACCTGCAGTCGCGCAACACGCATTGCACTGTGCGGCCCAACAGAGGAGGCATACCATGATAAAATAAGATTTAAATCAGAGGGTGGAAGGGCTACGATGCGAGAAAGGAATCATGGAAAATAATGAAGTGTCTAACGCTAACGCTCCACATCACTACATAATACTTCGAATTATTTTTTCTACGCCCCGATTTCTGAAGACGAGATGCTAATTATTATCAGATCCAGGATAATAATATTTGAACACTCGACTTTTGAACGTATACCAGATTTCAAAGATTGCAACACATTTCAAGCAGTTAGGGGCTGTGCATAAATTAATTAAAGTCTTTTGGATGGGCGGGTTGGTCAACGATTTTTCAATGTTGTCTTACATGTAACAAATTCACGAAAAAAATCAGCCGGAAAGATTATGTAAGATGGGGGCGGGGGAGATTTTTTGAAATTTTCAGATCGATTCATTGAAAATTGGTGGAAATATTCATCTTAGAAGACAGCATGTGACGCCGCGAACGATAGCTCCGCGAGCACTCAGCACCATCGGGCAGCGTATTCGTCACTGATCGCCGTTTGCGACGTCGCATGCTTTCTTGTAAAATGGATATTTCCGACAATTTTCAATTAATCGATCTGAAAATTTCAAAAAATCTTCCTTCAATAGTGAGGAACAAATGTCTAACTGAAAGATGTTTCAACTTTAAAGTCCCCTCGTTACTTTTTGTCGGCGAAACTGGAAAAAAACGGGGTTTCCAATCTGTCTCAATTTGCAATTAAATACTATAAAACAATAGGCGATTTTAAAATTTTTCTTCAGTTTTTAGGCATTGCTATGATATATTTCGTGTGTACAATTTATATCAAAGTTTTAAACAGTTCCAATAATATTTACCCAACTTACGACGATTTATTTCTTAAAAAGTAATTGAATTTGGGGAATAATTTTTTTTCAGTTTTTCATGCTTATTAATAAAAATACTTATCTGATGAAAAAAGAAAACAGAAAATGGAAAAAAGTTTCGTCTCGTCATTCTCTACAAGCTTATATTAAAAAAAAAAAATTTTGTAACTTTTAAAATTTCCGTCCAACGAGAAGTTTGCACAAATGCGCAATACTTTACCCGTTTTCGCGCGGTCGGCGAGTTATTCGATCCGGGCGCTCAATTTGTAGTTTGGGACAGGTGCGTGACAAGACATTTTTCGGACACCCTAATATCAAGTTCACCATGGAAATTGAACAAGACGGAAAATTGCCCTTCTTGGACGTACTAGTTTACAAAAAAGACAGATCACAGAAAAAAGCTTGAGAGTAGGAAAGAAAGTTTTCTGTGCATTTGTTGACCTAGAAAAAGCATTTGTCAAGGTAAATAGAAGTAAACTTTGGGAAGTCCTTGAAGAGTACGGAGTACATGGATGGCTGCTACAAGCAATAAAAACAATCTATGCAGGTAGCAAAGCGAGTTTAAGGATAAATGGAAATTCAAGTGACTGGTACGATACCATGCAAAATGTTAGGCAATTATGCGTTATATCTTCATGGCTATTTATTATATTCATGGACAAGTGTCTAAGAATGGTCCTCTTCGACGGAAAAGGTGTGGATCTAGGGACAGTGATAGTGCGTGGGTTAGCGTTCGCAGATGATAAGGTTGTTAAGGCAGAATCAATCGAAGACTTGCAAAGAATGTTGAGCAGAATGAAAGCAAGTATGAAGAGCATGAGCCTCAAAATTAACGTAAACAAAACAAAAATTAAGGTATTTTAAGGAAAGAGTGAGAAAACAATATGCATTATTGTCCTAAATGATGAGAGAATAGAACAAGTTGATGAGTACATATATCTTGGTAGTCTATTCACTAATGACGGAAGGATAGATGGAAAGATAGATAGGCGTATAAATGAGGGTAAGAAGTTTATCGGTAGAGCAGGATCCATTGTCAGAAGTAAAAATATATCAGGTAATGCTAAAATGGTGATATATCATTCTATACTTGGACTCACTGTGCTGTACGTTAGCAAGATCTGGCCATACCAAGAAAAAGATAAGAGTAAAATTAACGCGACAGCGTCAGTACACGTTAGAAATATCAGGATCTGCAGTTGGTTGTTCGATTTTGATAAAACTTTGTGAAATTTTAATGCTATACAAAAGAAATTTCAGCCCCTGAGGATTTTCGAAAATTTTAAAAATTACGGAAGTTACGCCATGTTGAATTTGGGAGTTACATTTTTTGGAATTATCGATATTTCTGTAAACGCTGATTGGATTTTATTCAAATTTGGACATGTTAGAGTTAAAATAATATATTTTAAGATTATAATACAATTAGACAAAATTTTTTTTGCCCGGAAAAAAGTAAGAAAAAAATTGTTGATTTCATTTTTCGTGAATTACTCCCCTATCAATTTTGTTATAATATCGATACAATGATTCCTTGTGAAATTACCTTTCTTTAAAAAAAATTCATGGAGACTCTTATAGGTCCCAAGATATCGTCATTTTAGCGAGGCCGTGCGCCGCCTCTCCACTGCGGTGCGGTGTCAGTGTCGCGGCCCGCGAGCAGTTGAAGCTCTTCTGTTTCAGTACTGACACCACTTTCTTGCGGCTACCTTCATGCTCGTACAAGTTTCAGATGTTTTGCGATGCTATTTTCTATATTTGGCAGCTCGCATCCCAGAACGTAAGGATTTTCAGAGTTAGATTAAAGTTATTAGAGGAAATGACGCCACCACTCATACCTCGTTGTTTCAATCCTTTCGAAAAAAAGATCCATAATCCATAATGCATATCCAAAGTTCTTTTGATGCAATGAAATTCAAACAGGTTGAAAACTTGCCTGAAGCTAGTGACGATTTTTCTAAAGAGATTGAATTTGATCAGGCTGAACATCTACTTCCATTTGCTTTATATGAAAACAGACCGTATAAGGTAATAGACACGATTTCCGGGCACATTTGGTTCGATTTGACCCTCGTACGCACAAACAATTTCAAATTTTATTGTTGATTTTTTTTCGCTTGTCTAATATATTTAATAACATCAACTTTTAAACTGTCACATTTCATTAATTTTATATGAAAATGACCGTATAAGGTAATAGACAGGATTTCCGGAAAAATTTTGTCCGCTTTGACCCTCGTCCGCACGGATAATTTTTGATTTGATTCTTCATTTTATTTCGTTTGTTGATTATATTTCATAATATCATCATTTAAACTGTCACATTTCATTAATTTTATATGAAAATGGACCGTATAGGGTAATAGACACGATTTCCGGGCACATTTGGTTCGATTTGACTCTCGTCAACACGGACAATTTTGGATTTTATTGTAATTTTTTTTTCGCTTGTCTAATATATTTAATAATATCAACTTTTAAACCGTCACATTTCATTAATTTTATATGAAAACGGACCGTATAAGGTAATAGACACGATTCCTGGGCACATTTGGTCCGATTTGACCCTCGTCAGAATGAAAATTTTTAGATTCTATTCTTCATTTTATTTCGTTCGGTTAATATATTTCATAATATCAACTTTTAAACTGTCACATTTCATTAATTTTACAGGAAAATCGACCGTATAAGGTAATAGACATGATTTCCGGGCACATTTGGATCGATTTGACCCTCGCCCGCACGGATAATTTCAGATTTTATTGTTAATATTATTTCGTTTGTTTAATATATTTCATAATTTCAAATTTAAACAGTCAAATTTCATTAATCTTAAATGAAAATGGTGAGTATAAGCTAATAGACACGACTTCCGGGCACATTTGATCTAATTGTACTCTCGCCCGCACAAACAATTTCGAATTTCACTGTTGATTTTATTTCGTTTGTTTTATATATTTCATGAAATCAACTTTTAAACTGTCACATTCACCAATTTTATATGAAAATCGACCGCATAAGGTAATAGACACGATTTCCGGACACATTTGGTCCGATTTGACCCTCGTCCACACGGATAATTTTAGATTTTATTTTTCATTTTATTTTGCTTGTTTAATATATTTGATAATAACAACTCTAAACTGTCACATTTCTTTAATTTTATATGAAAATAACTGTATAAGGTAATAGACACGCTTTCCGGATACATTTGTTGCGATTTGACACTTGTCCGCACGGATAATTTTGGATTTTATTGTTAATATTATTTCGTTTGTTTAATATATTTCATAATATCAAATTTAAACAGTCAAATTTCATTAATCTTATATGAAAATGGTGAGTATAAGGTAATAGACACGATTTCCGAGCACAATTGGTCCGATTCAACCCTCGTCCGCACGGATAATTTTAGATTTTATTGTTCCTCTTATTTCGTTCGCTTAATATATTTGATGATATCAACTTTTAAACTGTCACAATTAATTGATTTTATATGAAAATCGACCGAATAAGGTAGTACACACGATTTCCGGACCCATTTGGTCCGATATGACACTCGTCCGCGCAAATAATTTTAGATTTTATTCTTCATTTTATTTCGTTTGTTTAATGTATTGTATAATATCGAAAATTTCCAGTTCCAACTCAGAATTCGTCAAAATTTAAAAATTCCCTGTTCCAAGTCAGAATTCTTCAAAATTTTAAAAATGATCTGTTCCAAGTCGGAATTATAATTCTTTTGACAAATTCCCTGTTCCAATCGAGAATTTTGATTCTTTTCGAAAAATTTCAGTTCCAACTCAGAATTCGTCAACATTTAAAAATTCCCTGTTCCAAGTCAGAATTCTTCAAATTTTAAAAAATTATCTTCTCCAAGTCGGAATTATAATTCTTTTGAAAAATTTCCTGTTCCAATCCAGAATTATAATTCTTTTCGAAAATTTCCAGTTCCAACTCAGAATTCGTCAAAATTTAAAAATTCCCTGTTCCAAGTCAGAATTCTTCAAAATTTAAAAAATTATCTGTTCCAAGTCGGAATTATAATTCTTTTGAAAAATTTCCTGTTTCAATCTAGAATTTTAATTCTTTAAACAAATTCCCTGAAATATATAAATATAGTTGAAATTTTTAGAAATTTCGCAATCTTTCAAAATACATGAAATATTTTAAAACCGCAAAATATCCCTAGAAATTCTGTGATATCCTTTGAAACCCTCGTAATCTTCGAAATTGATTAAAAAATCGTAAAATTACAAAAAAATTTATAATAAGGAAGCTTTCATATATTATGTAACGTTATTTTCGTTTGTTAAATATTTATATATATTTTTTATTTTCGTTTTTTAAAATGAAGAATAAATATAACAATATTTTGATATAACACTAAATGCTTTGATTTTTTTTTAGTCACACAAATATCAAAATTACTTACAAGAAAATAAGTATTATCAGCTTTTTTTATCTTATATAATTATAAATTTGATGAGATTCTTGAAAAAATTGAAAAAGTTCTTTGAATAATTCATATGTGTCAAAAAAGAATCTAGAAGTAAAAAAAATTATTTTACAGGATTTTACAAAATATTAGGAAAAATTCGAGCCTTAAATTTCTAAAAAATATTTTTAGCTTACTCGAATTTTTTTTTAAATTTTGAAAAATCATTCAAAATGTAATAAAATTGCTTTAAAATCTTCGAAATTTGCCTAAAAATTGCAAGAAAATTTGTTTCTTTACTTGAAACCTTTCAAATTCATTGAATTTCTAATTTTTTGAATTTACTCGATTTTTCATTTTTTTTTTCAATCTTACCAAATTAAAACATTTTGCTTTAAACTTTGCTCCTCTGTTTTGAAATTTAAGGAAATCTTCTTCAATTTTCTCTTAAAGTTTATTTTTCAAAATAAAAAATCATGAAAAATTTTCTCATAAATCTTAAGAAAATTCTTTTTTCAATCCTTTCAAAAATTGTAAACCTTCTAATATTATAAAATTATTCACATTTTTCATCAAATTCTTTTTAATTTCTGCAAAATGGAAAATTGTCTTAAATTCTTCCAGATTGTTCTTTGGAAATTTTAGAAATCTTTTGAAATCTTTTTAAATATTCTCTTACAACTAATTTTTCAAAATAAAAAATCATTTACATTTTTTCTAGCAACCTGAAGATTTTTTTGTCATCTTATTGAAACCTTGAAAAATTCCTACAATATCTTATAAGATTTTATTATACTTGTTCTAAAATTATGTAGCTGTAAAGACCTCGAATGGACACCAATTTCGAACAAGCCCTCCTCGACCCTGGCTCTGAGACCAGCTCTTTGTCCCACGGATTTGTTTCCATCTTGGTTTACCACAACAGGCGATCAATATTTCCATGAGCACAGTTGAAAATAAACCAATCGAGATTGCTCCTAGACGCGTGGCCCTTTCTCTCGAATCACGGCAATCATTGTTACTTGTCGAAGTGAATGCTCTTGTTCTTCGCGATCTTCGTGTGATCGCTCTATCGGAAAAGGTTGCGGATAGGGATTGGCATCAGAGCCAGGTGCTTCCCTTAGTGGATCCAAAGTTCATTGTACCCTAACCAATGAATGTGCTCTTAGGCGCTGATTTTTGCGGCTCACCGCTTCTGGATGCAATTCGTCAAGGATTGTGGCGGGTTGTGATTGGTCCGGTCGGATCCTCTACACCTTTAGATGAATCGAGCCATTCCAGAACCGTGATGTCGTTAAGTGTTCATCAAAGGGACAACCTTTCTAGCCTCCTGAAATGATTTTGGGAACAAGAGGAAGTAACTATTCCCTCGTTGATTTCTCTCGAGGATCAGGAATGTGAGCGAGCTTTCACGGACGGACTTAAACGCGGCAATACGGCAGATACATCGTACGCCTCCCTCTTCGACAAGCCTGTATCGGACCTTTGGAGAGTCTCTGCTGAGATTAGAATAATGCAAAGTAGAATAGTAATCCACGGTTTTGGGGATGCCAGCAAACATGACTTTGCCGCTGCAGCTTACGTCCGAGTGCCTTTCTCACAGAGAACCTGCAATGCACAACTTATCACATCCAAGGCTCGCGTCGCACCCGTCAAAACCAGCACTATCCCTAAACTGGAATCTTGCGCTACTGTGTTTGTGGTTCGAATGATTAATTCAATACACGAGGAATTGGAACTCTCCCATGCGGTCACCTACGCTTGGTCGGACTCACGAAGCGTTCTTGGTTGTATTCAAACAGATGATCCTTCCCGGTGAGCGATTTCTATCGCTATCGAATTTCGGAGATCCAGCGAACTCTCTCTAAAGTTTTTTGGCGCTACATCCCTACAAAGGAAAATCCAAATGATAATGCCACTAGAGGAATGGATCCTCGAGCTTTAACTCAGCAGAGTCTGTGGTGGAATGGCCCCGAATAGCCTTCAGCGAGTGATGTTTACTGGCCAGCGTTTTATTATCCCGATGAAACTTCTCCGACTGACCCTCCTCAAGAAAACTATAATGAATTCAAGCAGCTTTTCACTGCAGTTCTTCACACACACTGCAAGCTTTATACGATCAGCAATCTCTTTTCATTTAATCGTCTAACAAGAGTGATTGCACGTTGTCTCTACTTTAAACTTCTTCTTAAGCCTGCTTTTGAGCGTTTTTTTTTTAAATTATGGATCAGCGCCTTACTTCCGAAGAGATCCCTGGCGCGTTTCTAGTTTTAGTTTTCTGTGCTCAAAGCTGCAGTTTTCAGGATGAATCAAACCTCCTCGAGACAGACTTCAGAAATCCGATCAACTGATTAAAAACTGATTAAAAATAGTAAACAAAATGTAAAAAATATTTTATTGACGTATATAAAATTAGAATATTACAAACTGATATATGATTTTATGATAATGTTCGGATATTTTTCCAATTAATTTATAATGATTTGAATTTGAAATTCTTATTCTTTTTGAATTCAAGGGAATACTCGATTGATTTGAATGCTTTGAGGGAAGTTTTAAAGCTTTTTTTTCCTCTTATAAAAATCATGGCATTTTTAGGACTTTTTAACAGGTTCAAGGAATTTTTTAAATACTTTTCACTGAATTTTATAATAATGTTGGAATATTTTTCTAATTAATTCATAGTGATTTCAATTTGAAATTGTTGTTCTTTTTAAATTCGAGGGAAGACACGATTGATTTTAATGGTTTGAAGGAAGTTTCAAAGCTTTTTTTTCCTCTCATAAAAATCATGGCACTTTTAGGAATTTTTAACAGGTTCCAGGGAATAATTCAATGCTTTTCACTGAATTTTATAATAATGTTGGAATATTTTCCTAATTAATTTATAGTGATTTTAACTTGAAATTGCTATTCATTCGAATTCGGAGGAATACTCGATTGTGTTTAATGCCTTGAAGGAAGTTTCGAAGCTTTTTTTCCTCTTATAAAAATTATCTCATCTTTAGGACTTTTAGCAGGTTCCAGGAAATAATTTAATGGTTTCTACTGAATTTTATAATAATGTTAGAATATTTTTTCAATGGATTCATAGTGATCTGAATTTGAAATTGTTATTTTTTTCAATTCGAGGGAATACTCGATTGATTTTAATGGTTTGAAGGAAGTTTCAAAGCTTTTTTTTTCTTTTATAAAAATCATGGCATTTTTAGGACGTTTTAACAGGTTCCAGGGATTTATAGTTATCTAAATTTGAAATTGTTATTCTTTTGAATTCGAGGTAATACTTGATTGATTTTGATGCTTTGAAGGAAGTTTTAAAGCTTTTTTTCCTCTTATAAAAATCATGGCATTTTTAGGACTTTTTAACAGGTTCGAGGAATTTTTTTAATGCTTTTCACTGAATTTTATAATAATGTTGAAATATTTTTCTAATTAATTCATAGTGATTTCAATTTGAAATTCTTGTTCTTTTTAAATTCGAGGGAATACTCGATTGATTTTAATGGTTTGAAGTAAGTTTCAAAGCTTTTTATACCTCTCATAAAAATTATGGCACTTTTAGGAATTTTTAACAGGTTCCAGGGAATAATTTAATGCTTTTCACTGAATTTTATAATAATGTTGGAATATTTTTCTAACTAATTTATAGTGACTTCAATTTGAAATTGTTATTCATTTGAATTCGAAGGAATACTTGATTGCTTTTAATGGCTTGAAGGAAGTTTCGAAGCTTTTTTTCCTCTTAAAAAAAATATCTCATCTTTAGGACTTTTAACAGGTTCCAGGGAATAATTTAATGGTTTTCACTGAATTTTATAATAATGTTAGAATATTTTTCCAATGGATTCATAGTGATCTGAATTTGGAATTGTTATTTTTTTGAATTCGAGGAAATAGTCGATTGATTTTAATGGTTTGAAGGAAGTTTCAAAGCTTTTTCTTCCTCTTATAAAAATTATGGCATTTTTAGGAATTTTCAACGGGTTCCAGGGAATAATTTAATGCTTTTCACTGAATTTTATAATAATGTTGGAATATTTTTCTAACTAATTTATAGTGCACAAATATTTCGCAAAGATTTCAGATAGATATCAAAGATTGCACAAAGATTCGAATAATTTGTCAAAGTTTTCACAACGATTTCACAAATATTTTAATGATTTCACAAATATTATCAAATATTTTTAAAATAATTGAAATATTTTTCAAAGATTGCCAAAGATATCAGACAATTTGCAGAAATATTTCAATGATTTTCCAAAGATTTCACAACGATTTCACAAAGATTTTAATGGACTCACAAATATTAAAAAATATTATTAAAATATTTGGAATATTTTGAAAAGATTTCAAAAGATATCAGAAATATTTCAATGATTTTCTAAGGATTTCAAAGATTTCACGAAGATTTTAATTATTTAACCAAAATTCCAGATAGATTTCCAAGAGTGCACACAGATTTCAATGATTTTCCAAAGATTTGGAATATTTCGCAAAGATTTCGGATATATTAAAAACATTTCACAAAGGATCCAATGATTTTTCGAAGATTTCACAAAGATTTTAATAATTTCACATATATTATCAAATATTTTTAAAATACTTCAAATATTTCGTAAAAATTTCCAAAGATTTCAAATATTTCGCAAATATTTCTGAAGATTTCACAAAGACTTCAATGATTTCCGGAAGATTTTAGAATTATTCAAAATATTTCGCAAAGATTTTGGATTGATTTAAAAGATTTCACAAAGATTTCAATCATTTCACGAAAACTTTAAATAGACTTCAGAGAGTGCACAAAGATTTAAATGATTTTTCAAAGATTTCACAAAGATTGCAATGAGTTCATAAATTATATCAAATATTTTCAAAATATTTCAAATATTTTCCAAAGATTTCCAAAGATATCAGAAAAATTTCACGAAGATTTTTATGATTTCCCAAAGATTAAAAAAATTTCACAAAGATTTCGCCAAGATTTTGGATAGATTTAAAAGATTTCACAAATACTTCAATGATTTCCCCAAGATTTTAGAAAGATTAAAAATATTTCGCAAAGATTTTGGATTCATTCAAAAGATTTCACAAAGATTTCAATTATTTCACGAAAATGTTGAATAGATTTCAAAGAGTGCACAAAGATTTAAATGATTTTCCAAAGATTTCACAAAGATTTCAATGATTTCATAAATATAGATTTGAAAGATTTCACAATGACTTAAATAATTTCCCAGAGATTTCAATAATTTCGAAAATATTATTAAATATTTTTTAAACATTTCAACGATTTCCACAAGATTTCACAAAGATTTAAAATATTTCGCAACGATTTCAGATAGATTTAAAAGATTTCACAAAGATTTTGATGATTTCCCAAATATTATCAAATATTTTTAATATTTTGCAAAGATATACAATGATATCAGAAAAATGTCACAAATATTTGATTTATTTTCGAAGGATTTCAAAGATTTCAAACATTTGACGAAGATTTCACAAAGGTATCAATTATTTTTTGAAAATTCTAGATAGATTAAAAAAAGTGCACAAAAATTTCAATGATTTCCCAAGGATTTCAATAAATTATAAAATATCATCAGATATTTCAAAAATATTTTTAATATTTCGAAAAGATTTCCAAATATATCAGAAAGATTTCACAATGATTTTAATTCTTTTCCTTTCTTGATAAAATTTTAACAAAAAAGTTAATTTTTAACGAAAAATTTACATTTTCAAACAAAGACATCGATTTTTAACTAAACTGATGAATTTTTAAACACAGAAATCAATTTTTACTAACAAAGTAGTTCACGATTTAAAAGTAGTTGAATTTTAAACCAGAAAAATTTTAAAAATTTTCTGAAAATCTTGCAGATTTTTTTTTACAACCTCAGAATTTTTTTGAAATCTTTTTTAAAGCTCAATGTAATAAAATAGAGAAGCGTTGAAAATCTGACCACGAATCTTAAGAAAAGTTTTCTATTTTCGTGGTACCATTCAACATTTTTAAAAAGTTTCGAAAGCTTCTTATGAAATCTTCCAAAATTTGTAATTTGTTTTGCAGTTTTTGAAATCTATTCAAAACCTCTAAATCCGCTAAGTATCTCCTAAAATGAATCGAATTTTTCTCGACTTGTTTCTAAATTAGTTAAAAATGTTCAGACAATTTTGGGGAAGGTTTTGAAATTTTTAGAAGTCTTTTTAAAGATTCTCTTAAATTTAATTTTCAACATTTTTTCAAAGTTTAGGATAACGTTAAATAATAAAATATATGTACTAGTCGCTATCTCATTTGGCCTTCTAAGTTGTTATTTACTTTTTCTAACTTGTAAAGTCATGAGAAAAATATTTTCGTTTTATTTGGTCGTTCAGAAATTTAAGGACAAGATTTAAAAGCACTTTCAGCTGTATTGAAATAATGAGCAAAAATATTTTCAACCTTTAAATCGGTTAATTCATGCATCCTGGATACGTTATTTAGAAGTTATTGATAAAAACTAGAAAAATAAGAAATATCTTCACAGCTCATCTATTTTAGCTTACTTTAATCAGGGCACAAATAATTCCTTCAATAAATTAATGTAAAAAGTTCAAAAACATAAAAATGACTTAATAGTTTATAAAAAGTTGAAAACGTGTGTAAATAATAAAACTAAAACCCATAGATTTTGACAATACCATTACGGAAGCGAATTTAATGAAGAAAAAAATATTCAAATTAATTAGCCATGCAAAAATAAATTAACCATACCTGGAACGTTTTCAAAAAAGATATAACAGGGACAGAAGAAGAAATCGTTTCCGGTTTACATGGTTAAAATTTATTTAATCCGGAAAGGGGCAATCCATATAAAGTCCACGTGGACAATGGTGATTAAAATTTTTTTTTGTTTTTCAATTTTCATGCATATTGTCCGCAAAGTATTTCAAATAGAAAAAAAATATATACATGGAGGACAAAAGATGAAATCAGAAAAATGGCAAAAGAAATAACTAAAAAATAACACCAACTAACAACTTTGGTAGAGATTGGATATGTTTTCAAAGAACAAAATTATTTTTTCATATTAAAAAATCGTTACAATGTAAATGTACTCTTTTACCAATAATGTTTAGAAGCATTTGAAAGTAAATTACATCATAAAATAAATTGTTTATTTGGAAAATTTTATTTTTAACTACACCGGAAGCAGTTAAGAAGCATTTTGCAAACAAAATAAAAAATGCGGCTCGAAATACATTTCAGAAGATAATTTAATTTTAAAGAGACTAACATCATCCGTCGCGCATTACACGTGAGTGTAAAAATAGAATAGGTAAATTTTCAACCAAAAAGATTAATTTTCAGCCAAAAAAGGAGTTTTCAACAAAATAGATAAATTTGCAACCAAAAAGATCAATTTTCAACCAAAAAAAAAAGAAGGAATTTTCAACCAAAAAGAGTCATTTTCAACCAAAAAAGGAAGGAATTTTCAACAAAATAGTTTAATTTTCAAAGTATTTCAACTTTAAACCGAGCAGTTGAATTTCTAACTAAAAAACATACACTTTCAACCAAAAAGATAAATTTTCTACCAAAAAATGAAATAATTTTCAATAAAGTAATTAAATTTTTAACAAAAAATGGAATAGTTAAATTTCTAACCAAAAATATTAGTTTTCAACCAAAAAAAGAAGGAGTATATAAATTTTCAACCAAAAAGATAAATTTTCAACCAAAAAAGGAAGGAATTTTCATCAAAATATTTAAATTTTCAACCAAAGAGATCATTTTTTTTATAAAAATGAATCTTGAACTCACAAAAGGAATTTATAACAAAGTATTTCAACTTTTAACCAAGTAGATGAATTTCCAACTAAAAAAGATACATTTTCATCCAAAAAGATTAATTTTCAACCAAAAAATAAATGAATTTTCCACAAAATAATTAAAATTCTAAGAAAACATGGAATATTTAAATTTTCAACCAAAAAGATTCATTTTCAACCAAAAAAAAGAAGGAATTTTCAACAAAATAGTTAAATTTTCAACAAAAAGAGTAATTTTCAACCAAAAAAGGAAAGAATTTTCAACAAAATAGTTGAATTTTCAAATTATTTCAACCTTAAACCGAGTAGTTGAATTTCCAACTAAAAAAGATACATTTTCAAACAAAAACAATCATTTCAACCAAAAAATGAAATAATTTTTAATAAAATAATTAAGTTTTTAACGAAAAATGGAATAGTTACATTTTCAACCAGAAAGATTAATTTTCAAACAAAAGAAAAAGGCTTCAACAAAATAGTTAAAGTTTCCACCAAAAACAATTAATTTTCAACCCAAAAAGATGGAATTTTCATCAAAAAATTTTAATTTTCAATGAAAGCAATTAACTATCAACTATAAAAAATAAAATTTCAACCAAAAATTGAATTGTTAAATTTTCCACCAAAAAGATTAATTTTGAACCAAAACAGAAGGAATTTTCATTAAAATATTTAAGTTTTCAATCAAAGAGATGAATTTTTTATTAAAATGAATCTTTAACTCAAAAAAGTTATTTATAACAAAGCATTTACACTTTCAACCGAGTAGTTGAATTTTCAACTAAAAAAGATACATTTTCAACCAAAAAATGAATGAATTTTCAACAAATTAATTAAACTTTAGGCAAACATGGAATAGTTAAATTTCCAATCCAAGAGATTCATTTTCAACCAAAAAAAAAAGGAATTTTCAATAAAATAGTTAATTTTTCAACCAAAAAGAGTCATTTTCAACCAAAAAAGGAAGGAATTTTCAGCAAAATAGTTTAATTTTCAACCAAAGAATGAAATAATTTTCAATAAAATAATTAAATTTATAACGAAAAATAGAATAGGTAAATTTTCAACCAAAAAGATTAATTTTCAGCCAAAAAAGGAGTTTTCAACAAAATAGATAAATCCAGAAGGTTCGATTATTTTCCGGGAATCCCCAGAATTTGTTTCTTGGCTGGTATTGCAGGGACCCACCTTGTTAAATGAACTACGAATTCATTCCAGCTTTGTAAAAATTTCGATCACTGTCGGTGGCAGCTGGAACTACGTAGTAGTGTCATAGAACCGGCCTAGCTATGCTACTGATGACGCGATAACTTCCGCAGGAATTTTCCAATTCGAATTTCATTTTGCACACTGGTTTTTGGTCGAGAAATTCAAGTCAAGTTCGTTATCCAGCCTTCTACCGCCAATATTTATGGCTTTAGCCATGAAAACTCTAACTGAGAAACGTAATAATTCAACTTTCGCATGAAACCACGCAAGATACAATGAATATACAATATTGCTGAAATGAAGTGTACGTTGAGAGGGTTAAATATTCCACAAAATTTCTCCTGAATGTATTTTTTTTTAATATAAAAACAAGATATTTAAAATACGTTAGTCTCGGTACCACTGGTTATTATGAATTCTAATAATATAAAATTATTGAAATGAGACATTTTTCAGGGTAACTGAGAATAAAATGAAATGCAAAATAAAACACAAATATTAAAGTAATCATGATAAATAACATTTGTACATTATTTGGTAATATCTTAATAAGCAATCTAAGATCAAGTTACAGAAATAAATGTACAGGATGTCCCACGATAAGTTGCTGAAACTAAAAGCCTCTCTTCACCCTCTGAACAGGATTTCTCTAGTTGATGGTCATACATCTGAGCGTTGGTAGTTTTATTCTAGATGCTGTAGAGTTACGAATACATGCGTCGAAATGAGTGATCTCGCGACTAACGAAAAAGTATATCTCATTGAGTGATTTGTCTCTAGAGATTACTAGGATTACTAGGAGGATAACATTGGCTGAAATGTCTAGTGATTTGACCCCAAGTTTGACGTTGACATTAGACGGCATTGCTTACCATTGTTAATGCTAATGAATACATTTCGATGGCACACCATTGCTGTCAAGGGTACGTAGAAAAACATTTGTCAGACAATTTATATTCAACGATGAATTCAATAGGGACCTTTATTTTTATCTTGACGATGACCTTCAAGGTTTTTTCGAACTAAAATTTTTTTTAAATGGTAACCGCCTTTTTTACATCGGCAATCGATAGTGCCAAAAATTTTATGTTCGAGTATGTAGCCAGATCATACATAGGTACATTGTAACCTTGAAGGTCACTCTATAGTCGTTTAAAATTAAACCAGATCTTCATACGTCTGGGAATTAAAGCTTTTCAAATTTTGTTTCTAACGAGCAAAGATACTAACATTAACAAGGCGTATTCAGCAGTGACCTTAAGAATGACCTTGACGATGAATTTCAAGCTCATTTTAAGGTCATCTCAACCATTTCAAACCGTTAAAGAAACCCGTAAAATTTCTTGCTTTATCGATTGGCGATATAAAAAATGAGATTGTCCCTCAGCAAAACTTGGAAGCACATGCCGTGGAAAAACGAGGACGATCCCATGAAAAAAGGCACCCCCTGGTTTCCTACACTTGCTTTCCAGTATAAAAAACTGACTTCAGATATCGCAATTCGCACAAAGAGAAAAAGAAGCACATATTTCTTTCCCAATGATGTGGCGGGCATGGTACATCAAGAACTTGCCCTAAACTTAGGATTTTCTACAAAATCGATCCCTTTCTGTAGATATACTAGTAATATATCAGCGGTCCCTAAAAGATTAATTTATCTCTTAGATGGGGAACAGGCACTATACTCTGGGACTTGAGACCAGCTGTATGAAGGTATATTTTACGTTTGAAGAAAAAGTAAAACACGTGCACGTACGACTTTAGCCAACTTTAGATTCGTTACTCTTCACAAGCGGTTATTTGAAGTTCCAAATTCAAAAATGTCTAGACTTATCGTTTTTTAACCTGATAAATTCGTCTTGCGCTTTAACTACCAGAAATTATTCCAACTACATGACCTCATACGTAACTTCTTACCGACGATAAAGGCATTTACATACGGGCGCCCACATAGGTACTGAAAAGATAAGCAACATTCATATAGATAAACCCTCCAAGACACTCGCTATAAATAAACAATTTGATGCATCTTATTTTGAACAATGAAAATTTTCGTTGTGCCCTCATTTGTTTTTGAGTCTCAGAAATGTTGAAGCTCAAATCTACACCGAAATAGGCGTAATTTTGAGTATCGTCATTTTACAGTGTACTGGTGCTTCCTTATAGATCTTCGTTTTGGGGATCATTACTGGTAGTGATTCATCGAATATATACTGGTCGTTATCTCACTCTGACTGATAAATTACCATATATGTTTTTGTGATAGATTAACGAGGAGAAACTTATTTTTTCTAGATATTTCAATTTGATAAACCCCTTTCCGCCTTCGAATATGTAAAACAGTACATTTTAGCGAGACTGTAATCACTGACAATATAATGTTGGAAGGCATAATAGCCTGTTATGTTATCAGATATGTTTCAATGACCTGCCACGCCCGAAAATTCTGTGTGACCTTGTAAGAATTCAGGACAAAATTTTATCTGCTTGAAAAACTCGTAAATGAATTTTTCAGAGACCGTTTTGGTATAACGAAACGCTTTTTTCTAACAATTTTCATTTCCTTCATTCCCTTTTCTTGCACGTAATACATTTTCTAGTAATGCATATTCAAATTCAACATTCAAGTCGTGCTTAAAACGATTTCCTTTCTTTCTCTGGATATGTAAAGATTGGAAGATTAGATGAAGGATATGTCATGCCAAAAATTTCTTGAAGCAAATTTCTACAAAATCTTTTTCATTGGCTAAAAGATGCTTTGAATTCATTATACGTTACCCAGTAAATGATAAGTTTACAACAAAAAATGAAAGTTGGTAACTTCCTGGATATGTATTTCTTGGTACCCTCGGATATTTCACCAATTCAGATTTAACAAATTATGTTATTACACTAGAGCTTCAAAACTTGAAATTAATAATAATTCAAAGGTTGTGTTGGTAATGGGTAGAGTTGGCCAATATTCGATTAGGAAATTGAGAAGTATGCATGCAAGACGCGATAATTTTATTTGAGTTAATTCCTCAATATTTCAGATATATATTACTTTTTGCAACAATGCAATCATTTTGCGATTATTATTGAAAAAATTACACTGATGCTCCTATTTGCTTAATTTTTTCGCTAACGCTACTATTTTTTCACTTTGACTACAGAAATAATTTCGAGGAGAAAAAAATCGGGATTCTATCAATAGGGTAGCAGAATAATCTAGAACTTTCGAGGAGCAAGAAAAAAATTAAATCTATTATGCGCGTAGCAGAATAATCTATATCTACGAACTAGAGTAGCAAACAATTCAATACTTTCATTTCAAGGCGCGAAAAAATCGCGAATCTATAATTCGAGCAGCAGAATAATCTAGAAGTTCAAATTCAAGAAGCAAAAAAAAATTCAGTACTACAATTTTGAGGGGAAAAGAAATAGGGCATCTTTTATTTCAGTAGGAGAATGAAGTAGAACTTCTAATTAGAGTATAAAAAAAATCAAGTACTTCAATTTCGAGAAGCAAAAATTTCGTGAATCTATTATGCAAGTGGCAAAATAATCTAGAACTTCGAATTCTAGTAGCAATACAATCTAGTATTTCAGTTTGGAGAAGCAGAAAATCTGGAATCTATTATTCGAGCAGCATGAAGATCTCACACGTTATTTTCGAGTAGCAAAAAAATCAGTGCTCTAGTATCCGTGTAGCAGAATAATCTAGAATTTTACATGCGAGTAGCAAAAAAATTCCACACTTTATTTTCGAGGAGCAAAAAATTTGGGAATCTATTGTTCGTATAGTATATGTATATGAGACTTCGACTTCAAGTAGTAAAAGAATTAAGTACTACAATTTTGAGGAGAAAAGAAATAGAGCGTCTTTTATTCGAGTAGCAGAATAATGTAGAACTTCGAATTCAAGTAGCAGAAAATCCAGTTCTCTGGTTTCAAGTAGCAAAAAAATCTGATACTTTATTTTCAAAGAATAAAAAAAATGGAATCGATTATTCGTGTAGCAAAATAATCTAGCGAAAAATCGGGAATCTATCAAACTTGTAGCAAAATAATCTGGAAATTCGAATTCGACTAGCAAAAAAATCCGGTGCTTTAATTTCATGGAGCAAGAAAATCAGAAATCTATTATTCGAGTAGCTGAATAATCTGGAACTCTCGAAGTTTAGATTCCGTTTCAACATTATTATAATAATTGTCGATAGTTTTATCATTGGAATGAATATTTGCAGCTAGCCATAGTACATAAAAAATTCTTATCTGTAATGATGTACACAGTGGCGATGAAAAGTATTGTCTAAGGCACTTAAGCTTTAGTAGATTGTACAGTTATCTTTTAATGCAATCAAATTTATCTCAGACTTTAATTAATACTCGCGGTGTTAATTATAGAAGATATAAATTTTCAACAAGAAATCAGTCAATCTAAAGGTCTGAACCATGTTCGCGCTTGACGTAAGTACGTTAACTTATTATACACTTGAATGTAGTTCAAATACCAGTTTCGTCATCTACGAGCTCGATTTTCCCTTTTTTTCACGGAACAAAAATGTACATTGTATATCTGTTTCACTCTAAAACGGTCCATATCCATTATTAAACGGAAACGCAATATGGGTAAAATTACATTCTTACACGTGTTTGAAGTGTTATTTTTACCAAATAACTTTAAACTTTTTGAGCGGAAAATGTCCCAAAATAGGAAAAATAGCAGTTTTGTCTAGAACTCATGCTACAGATTTTTTTTTTGACAATTATCATTTCTATTCATTAAGTTACAAGTTTTTATGGGGATGCGTCTACGGAAAGCATCCCCTTCACTTACGACTACACTTTTAAGCACAAGCTAGTGGAGCTCACGGACACGTCGCGTACAGCTGCAATGGTAAGTTGTGGGGCTGGCATTGGTAGGCCTCTTGTTCGGTCTCCGCTTCAGCTTATTATACCTATGCTTGTAGCTTAATAACAAGAAAAGTGATTAACTTAAAAATTCTGATCATTGGAAATGAAAGAGTAACTCAAAAACTATGGATTGGCGTCGAAAAATGAAAATCGATTTTTTCTGCATTAGGTCCCTTTCTTTGCGGAAAAACGCTGAAACGCGGAAAAACACAGAAAAACGCTGCTCCTCAAAAGCACGAAAAAATCGGTGTAGTTTTTAGTTGTAACATAAATTAGCTTTGTAGGCTCATTTAGATATTCTAAGAGAAATTCATCATTTTGAGACTTTCTTTTTCATTTCGAGTATCTTCGAGTGTTGGGCTGGATTGGCAATCAGCTGTCAAGACAATTTTGTTCTTCGTTATTTGGACAAAAGAAATAGTAAAGAGCGGGCCAGTTGTAATGGTTATTACTAAATGTTCAATTGCTTTTCATTTCAAAACGCGTATTTGTCACATGAAATAAAATTTGTACCAAGTATGCATATCTTAGATTAGTCATGACTGATTTGATATCTCAACTAACGCCGGGATATCACGTCCAAGTCATGACCGACTGCATGCCCATTGAAGATCTAAGCGCTCAAAAAAACTCTTATCAGGGAATAGTACCATATTATAGTATTTGTTCAAAAGGGCTTTTGTTTTGGCATTAAAGTTTCACAAATATACGTATATATTTATATATAAATACAAGTTTGTCATAAGGAAAACTGCTGGATTTCGCCAGATGCACCCTGAGGACACGGAGCGACCCTAGAGCGACCACCTTCTGCAGATTCCTCGCATATGTATTAGCATTTTGTTGACACGCTGGAATGCTTCTCAGGGTATTTACCAGTCGACCGAGCATCCCAGTAAAGTCAAGTGACAAGAGAAGCCGTCAAAGTAGAACCAATTTGAATCTTGACATTTGGGAGAATCGAAACCGAAATAGAGGAACTTCCATGAAATCAGAAAAAGACTTTTGGAGATGTAAATCGTGATTCAAATTTGAGGAGCAGAAAGATATATTTAAATAGTTTGAATTTGAAAATAATTTCCCTCTTATTTACCTTCTCTTGCGCTAGAATTAAAAATAAAACAAAATGAAAATTTTTGATAAATTCTATTTGTTCATTCCACTTTACTGAATTTCTTCCTCAAAAGAAGTAACAACAGAATATCGTTATCAAAATATATAATTTGTTTTGAAATTGAATTTCCAAATAAACATTATATATTAGAGATTAAACAAAGAACGTTTGATTTACTCAATAAAATAAAAAATGTATTCTATTGATTTACATATTACATTAAGTTAATATATGTTATAATATTCCTTTGCTGATTTTCGTTATAGTTTACATTCCAATTTGAATCAAAAACATTTTAGGTAAGCTAAGTACATGTCATTTTCTTTTTCTTTAGCGATTTGATCATAATAAGTTCAATCTTATGACCGTTTAGTGGATTGCAAAAAAATATCTTCCCATTTTCAACCAAGAAGGATTCTTCAATCAATAAAAAAATTCTCATCCAAAATGTTGAGTTTTCAGGTCATGAAGACTCATGCTTGAAAACAAAGTTGAATTTATAACAAAAAAATATACATTTTCTACCTAAATAATTGAATTTCTCATAAAAGAGAAATTTTCTTAACAAAATAAGTGAATTTTCAACTTAAAAAGATCAATTTTCTAGCAAAAAATGAAGCAGTTACATTTTTCGTTGAAAAAATTATTTTTTACACATAAAAAACCTTTTTCGAAAGAAATTTGTTCAATTTTTAACAAGAGAAATCAGCTTTCAATGAAAATAATGCATCTTCAAAAAAAAAAAAAAACATTTCACCAATTAGGTGCATTTTCAACCAAAATGATGAATTTTCTATCAAAAAAAAGACACATTTTCAACTAAAAACATACATTTTAAACAAAGAATGGAATAGTTCAATTTTCAGTTAGAGAAGTAAGTTTGTAAATATATAAAATAAATTTTTAACCGAACGAATGAATTTTCAACTGAAAAGATATAATGGCTATAAAAAAAAATTGACGAAAAATGGAATATATTGAAATTTTAGTTAACAAAATTAATTCTCAAATTTTTATTTAAAAAAATTATTACTTAAAAATTACATCTTAAAGAAAAGAAAATTTCAACCAAAAAGATTAATTTTCTACCGAAAAAGAATAATTTTTAAGAAAATACATGAATTTTCCATCAAAAGTTTTTATTTTTAATGGAATTTTCAACCCAATAGTTGCATCTTCAACCAAAAACGTTGATTTTCTATAACAAAAAAATTAAAATTCAACTAAATGGACGAATTTTCAACTAAAAACTATAAATTTTTAATAAAGTATAGAATAGTTTAATTTTTAGTCAGAGAAATAAGTTTTTAAGCAAATAAAATGAATTTTCAACTGAACAAATGAATTTTTTACGAAAAGGATTAGATTTTTATTAAAAAGAATCTTGATAATAAATTGAGTTGAATTTTTAGTTTGAAAAAATAATATTCAATAAGAAACAACTATTTTTTAACCAAATAAATTAAATGAAATACATGAATTTTAACTACAAAGGTTAATTTTCTACCAAAAAATGACAAACTTTCAACAAAATAAATAAATTTATAACTTACAAAGATAGATTTTCAACAAAAAAAACAAAGATTGGTTAAATTTTCAGATAGAAAAATAGATTTTTAAGCAAATAACTTAAATTTTCGTGAAAGTATTAAAATTTTGAAGGAAACAAATGAATTCTCTATCGAGGAGATTAAATGTGTTTTAAAAAGTTTCAGAACAAAATTTAGTTGACTTTTTGGTTAAAAAAAAATTATTTTCAATAAAAAAACTGATTTCCCACCAGAAGAAAGAATTGTAGTGAGTGGAAAAAATTTGTATTCGTATTGAATTCAGTGGAATTTCCTCGCTATAATAAGGAAACTTCTGTAAATTATGTACAACGTTCTCAAATAGTATAAGATTTTCCGTAAAATCTACACCAAAATGTTATGTATATTAACAATTCATATTTTCACATCAAATATTACCCTATTTCATTTTACATGACTGAAAGTGAAATTTTAATATAATGCCGTAATGTCCGTTTTTAGAGCGTTTTAAGGGATTTTAAGAGATATCAAAATAAGTCACGGAATTTCAAAGGATTTCAAAGGATTTCACGTGATTCCGAAGCCTTTTTAAAAATGTTAAAGATTATTCAAGGATTTTAATGGATATTCTCAGATTTGAAAGGAATTGATAAAATTTTACTGGATCTTAAGAGACATAAACGAGTTTCGATGATTTTATGAAATTTCGAACGATTTTAAGACATTTACAAAAATTCCAAAATATATCTACGGATTTTAGACGATTTCGTAAAATTTATTAATAGTTAACAGAATTTTAAGAGATTTCCGAATGTTGTAAAGGATTTTAAGGAATTTCGAGGAATTTCAATGGCTCTTAAAAGATTATAAGGGATTTTAAAAAATGTTACCAATTTTAAAGGAATATGAAGGATTTTCAAGATTTCAAGTATTTTCACAGTTTTTAGAGCGTTTTAAGGGATTTTAAGAGATATCAAAATAAGTCACGGAATTTCAAAGGATTTCAAAGGATTTCAAAGGATTTCACGTGATTCCGAAGCCTTTTTAAAGATGTTAAAGATTATTCGTGGATTTTAATGGATATTCTCAAATTTGAAAGGAATTGATGAAATTTTACTGGATCTTAAGAGACATGAACGAGTTTCGATGATTTTATGAAATTTCATAGGATTTTAAGACATTTAAATAAAATTCCAAAGTATATCCACGGATCTTAGACTTATTGGCTCTTTAAAGAATTTAAGAGATTTTAAGAATTTTCTCAAATTTTGAAGGAATATGAAGGATTTTCAAGAATTGAAGTATTTTTACAGTTTTTAAAGAGTTTTCAAAGGATTTTAAGACATTGAACAAAATTCCAAAATATGTCCACGGATTTTTGACGATTTTGTAAGATTTATAAATAGTTAATGAAATTTCAACGGTGTTCCGATGAAGGATTTTAAGGGGTTCTGAGAACTTTTAATGGTTCTTAAAAGATTTTAAGAAATTTTATTAATTTTAAGGGAATATAAAGAGTTTTCAAGATTTCAAGTATTTTCGCAGTTCTTAAAGGGTTTGAAAGGATTTTAAGAGATTTAAAAATAAGTCACAGGATTTCAAAGGATTTGAAAAGATTTTTAAAGTATTTCATGTGATACCTGAGTATTTTTACAAATGTTAAAGGATTTCCGAGGATTTTAACGAAAATTCTAAGATTTGAAAGGATTTAATAAAATTTTACTTGATTTTAAGAGATATAAACCAGTTTCGATGATTTCATGAGATTTTGAAGGATTTCAAGACATTTCCAAAGAAATTTTAATATATTTACGGACTGCATACTATTTCGTAAGATTTTTAAGTAGCTCATAAAATTGTGAAGGATTTTTGAATATTTTAAAGGATTTTAAGGGATTTCGAGCAAGCTTAATGGCTCCTAAAAGATTATAAGAATTTTTACCAATTTTAAAGGAATATATAGAATTTTCAAGTATTTTCACAGTTTTGAAAGGGTTTTAAGGGATTTTAGGAGATTTCATAATAAGTCATGGTATTTTCTAGGATTTTATATGTGATACCAAAGTATTTTTACTAATGTTGAAGAATATCCGAGGACTTTGATAAGAATTCTAAGATATCTGGTTTCAAAATATCGGAAATTTTTAATTTCTGAATTTTTCTTGTTTCATTAACTTTTACTTTCGGAATATTTCAATTTTTTTACTGAATACTTTCGGTAGTCTTTTTTTCTGTAATTTGAAATTTCGGAAGTTTCTAATTCAGTAATTATATTTTTGGTAATTTTCAATATTCGGGAGTTTTATTTTTTAGTAAAATTAAGTCATCCCTCATCATCGTTTCACGAAATATGTCACGGTATAAAACTTCCGAAATTGTTACGTAAATTGAGACAGAAATTTATAATATATGATTTGTATGATAATTTGAATAATTTATTTCATATTATAAAAAATAAGTTTTCGATATGAACGAATAGTTTAGCGAGGAAAAAACGCACTGAATATCTATCTCAGACTACTATAAATCTAAAGAAAAATGATGTTACTTTTTCATAATTGACTTAAATATAAATGTGACCCCAAGTTGGCAAACTTTTTTTTTTGATATTAAACAAAAAACATGTGCCTCATATTTCGTCTTGGAGAACAATATATTTCAGTTGCAAATAAAATTCTGTGACATCACCAGGGTCAGACTGACCGATTTCATATGCAATCGGTCCTTATTTCGGACTTTCGAATACGAAATCTTTATTGTAAATAATTTCTTGTTTTTTTTTTCGACACGAAGGACTCATTCCGGGGCTGTGGGTGGGGTTAAGGATGTATTAAAGACTAATGAAATAACAAATATTTCAGCGGACGGGTAATTTTCGTACGTGAAGAAGACAAAAAACAGCCGCCACCATGGACGCGATTAAGAAGAAGATGCAAGCGATGAAGCTTGAGAAGGACAATGCGCAGGATAAAGCAGATACCTGTGAGGGGCAGGCCAAAGAGGCGAATATGAGGGCGGACAAAGTTCTCGAAGAAGTAGCAGACTTGCAAAAAAAATTGACGCAAGTTGAGGCCGATCTTGTCACTAACAAAGGAAACCTCGAACAGGCCAACAAGGACCTCGAGGAACGTGAAAAATCCCTCACAAATGTAAGAATCATTTTATTCATTTTTCATCAACTACCTTTCTTTTCATTTCTTAATATAAGTCTTTTTAGGGCTGCGTAGCTATTTCCAACTCCCAACTCTCAACTCCCAACTCCCAACTACCAACTCCTAATTCACAACTCAAAACTCAGAACTCAGAATTTAGAATTCACAACTCAGAATTCACAACTCAGAATTCACAACTACCAGCTCACAACTCACAACTCACAACTCACAACTTACAACTATTAAGTCCTAGCTTCTAATTTACAACTCCTAATTCACAACTCCTAACTCAAAACTCAGAATTTAGAACTCACAACTCAGAATTTACAACTGACAAATGACAACTCACAACTCCCAACTACCAACTCCTAATTCACAACTCAAAACTCAGAACTCAGAATTTCGAACTCACAACTCCGAATTCACAGCTACCAGCTCAAAACTCACAACTCACAACTCGAAACTCAAAACTCACAACTCACAACTCACAACTCACAACTCACAGCTCACAACGCACAACTCACAACTCACAACTCACAACTCACAACTCACAACTCACAACTCACAACTCACAACTCACAACTCACAACTACAATTCTGAAAACATGACATTGCAAATTAATGTTAAATAAAGGAGTTGTATCGACCCTCAGTTAGAACAATATTTGGATGTTGATGGTAAAATTGGCTTTGTGTTCACAAAAAAATTGAAATCAATATATCATTGAGTCAGACGTTTCGGCCCTCACGGCCCATAATCGAGGCCGAAACGTCTGACTCATTGATAAATTGATTTCAATTCTTTTGTAACCCTAAAGCCAATTTTACAATCAACATCAAAATATTATTGCGAATCAAAACCGTCAAAATAAAAGGATCGATTCAGAAGTGATTATATATTGATTACTTTTTTGTTGTTGAAAATTAATCTTTTCCAACTAAAAAAAAAAAAGTCAAAGCGATAATACTTTGCATTTTTGAAAAGATTCAGGGCATTAGGCTGGACCTTCTGAAATATTTTTCACAAGTCACTTAGGAGGGAAAACAATTATTGACTAAATTATTAAAATTGCTGTCACAGTCTATATAATATTTCATGTTTTAGGAAAAATCGGTTTTTACATAAATAAACTAATATAATTTATATTAAATATTTTCGAAAAAATTGGAAAGATGGATAGCATTCTTTCACGTTTTTGATCAAATATTTCAAAAATTTGAAACTCCTGTTTTGAAAGTGGGTACGTCTCAGAACAACTAGGAGAATTGTCCATCAAATTGTGTGAAATTCAAGAATGTGAAAATGTAGCCGTTATTAGATGTTCGTGGGGCAAAAAATCCCTGTGTTTCAAATGTTTCTTCGCAGAGCATTATTACTGTACCACATACAATGATCAAACAAGCCTGATAATACCTTAACTCATTATGTGGAACAACCGAACATGGTGATTTTGTGTGAATAAAAATAATGTTGGGGTAGTTCAACCCACTAAACATTTTTTTACAAATTTGAGGGAATCAAAATTTTTGCTCTAAGTGTGAGCAAATGTTTCTACTTCATTTTTCTCACGAAACCTGCTTTAGTTTAGAGAAACATAATAAAAAGTAATTCAGGATAGTTACCCCCAAAGAAATTATTTTTCGTAGAAATGCAGAAAACGTAAACTTTATTTAATTATCACGAGCAACATATTCATGTTCTTCTTGCTTGAATTATACTCTTGGTTAGCAATTTTTATGTGATGAAAAATAATTTCGGGGTAGTTCACCCCCTGAATTTTTTTAACTGTTTGGTTCGCGAAAAATACTTCAATTTAGAAAAACAAAATAAAATATAATTGAGGGTGGTTTCCTCCTGCTAAATAATTTTTTGTGAAAAAAAAACACGTAAGCTTGATTTAATTGTCGCTAGCAACATATGTTTTTTTCACAAATCTTTTAGTCATAATTTACACCTTTTTGACCATTTTTATTGTAATGAAAAACATTTTCGGGTGAATTCATCATCCTAAAAATGTTTTCAAAAATTTGAGAAAATCGCATTTTTGATCTTTTATTGGGAGAAAATTTTACCAGTTGATTTCATTGGAAAAGATACCGCTGTTCTATGTGAAACAATTGAATGGGTATTATGTACCCCAATTTTCGGGGGCGGTTTTCACCCTCAAACCCCCAATGAGGGCATATAAGCAAAAACACGTGTCGCTCAGTTTTTCGACTTCGAGAAACGAACTATATTCGTGATCGAATTCTCGGCTCCTTCCGAATACAACATCACTGCCAAGGAGGAAGAGAAGGAGGAAAGGTATCAATACATGAAAACGGAGCTGCAACATTTTTATATCAAATTAATGCTTCTCACAATAAAGGTGAAATCTTGTAATTTAATATTCATTTCTTCGATTTTATGCGATGGAATGTTATATCATGCTCTTTTCACCATAATAAAACGTTTATCAAACGTAATATCGTGAATTAATGGCAACAAGCTCCGGGACTTTTTGGTAACCTGAAATAAACGAAAATTTTTAAGTTTTTTTTTGCTGATTTTATCAGCCTAAATGTAAACGAAAAATAAATCGCATTTTTTAAAGAATTTTTTGCATTCCATAATTGCCTAATATTTGCACTTGACTGGACAATGCGGGACTGGATGACAAGGGGTTTCCCAAACAACGTTGCTTGCACATGAGTCGAAAACTCAAATATAAAATTTCAACAAAAGCATTCATCTTGGTAATCAGAAATAATTCTAGAAGAAGAATAATGTTTCATATTCCACTTATGTTCGTTAATAATTATCCAAAGAAAAACCAGATAACCAGTTACACATTATTCCACTGACATCTCGCACATGAACAATAAAATAGACATAACATAGAAACAGTGACATTCGAGAAGAGCCTGATTTTCATCAGCCGCGGACATTAACGAACATGCGCAAACGTCGAACGCGCAACAACCAACGCAGTTGACGACTGGAATTTCCCAAATCATTCGTGCAAGCTCCGGTAATTATTCGGGCGGGCACCCTACTACTTCGATCGCTGCTGTTTCGGGTGAGCACGCGAATGGTTGGGGTGATCGCACGACTCAGTACTGCAAGCGCGTCAAACCTTTGGTTGAAACAGAAAAAAAGAGACACCAACCCAACTATTGGGATGTAAGCCCGAACTACAGGGGAATTCTGCGCTCAGTGCGGATGTTCAATGGTTTGTATGTTGTCTTAGTAATCGTTCTGGAGGAGTAAAAGTAGCAATGACGAGCTGTCTGATCGTGGGGAGATCAAGAGTAGTGGCCTTCAGGGATCCACGCGTGCACCCACTCTATTTATTATTTATACCTCTAAACTTGGTAGTGAACTTCGTTATTGCAACTCTAACTAATATGCTGACGACTTTAAGCTTTACCTTTCGGGGTCTATTGGCAATCTTAAGAGCTTATTTCAAAAGGTACAGGCGGATATTGATCTAGTGGCGCAGTGGCCCTTGACAAGTGGCCTCACTCCTAACCCTGCTACAACTATAGCTATAATCATAGGACCTTCTTCCTCTCCATCACTTGAGACAATTGCAACCCTACCTCATCTCTTGATCGATGGACGTTTCATCCCCTTTATGAAATCTGTGAAAGATTCAGGCTAGATTCCTAATCGCTCTCTTACTTGGATTGAACAAGATTCGGATATTTCAAGAAGAACCTTTAGAGTCCTCTAACAGCTCAACAGGAATGAGGAATCACTTTTTACTTTAACGCGTATCTTCCTAGTCAAAAACCTCATCCTTCCTTTCTTTGACTACTGTTGTGTGGTATATGACGATATTACTGATGAGCTGAATGAACTGTGAAAGAAAATTAATTAAAAAAAAAAAAAAAAACGAACTTTCAATCAAATTTTGCAAATTTTAACCGATTAAATGAAGGTTTAGCTAAAATGAAACATTTTAGTTAGTTGCATTTTAGTTAGGAATATCTCTGTTTGAAATTGGATTATCTCGGATTAAAAGTGGATAATTCGACATTAAAACTGGATTATTCCAGTTTAAAAGTGGATTACAATGGATTACAATGGATTACAATGGATTAAAAGAGGATTGCGATGCATTAGAACTAGATGACTTAATATTAGTATTGGAATACAAAGGAATTATCACTAATCAAAAGTGGAATTTGGCGCATTACAAGTGGATTAATCAATATTAGAATTGGATTAAAAGTTAATTACCCAGGATAAAAAGTGAATTCCTCGCATTACAAGTGGAATAAACCAGATTAGAGTAGATTACTCAATATTAGAATTGTATTGAAAGTGAATCACGACCAATAAAAAGTGGATCACTCGGATTGAAAGTGGATTGCCAAGGATTGAAAGTGGATTGCCAAGGATTGAAAATGGATTGCCAAGGATTGAAACAGGGTTACCAAGGATTAAAAGTGAATTACCAAGGATTGAAAGTGGATTACATCGAATTAAAAGTGGATCAATACCGATTATAAGTGGATTACAGCGAATTAAAAGTGGATTATGGCGATTGAAAGTGGATGGTCAGATTAAAAGTGGAATATGCAAGATTAAAAGTGAATTATGCGCGATTAAAAGTGGATTATTTCGCATTAAAATTGGAATATCTCTTTTTAAAATTGGATTACGTCGGATTAAAAGTGCATAATTCGACATTAAAAGTGGATTATTCAAGTTGAAAAGTGGATTACAATGGATTAAAAGAGGATTGCGATGGATTAGAACTAGATGACTTAATATTAGTATTGGAATACAAAGGAATTATCACTAATCAAAAGTGGAATTTTATGGATTACAAGTGGATTAATAAATATTAGAACTGGATTAAAAGTTAATTACGCAGGATAAAAAGTGAATTCCTCGGATTACAAGTGGATTAAACTGGATTGGAATAGATTACTCAATATTAGAATTGTATTGAAAGTGAAACGCGACCAATAAAAAGTGGATTACTCGCATTAAAGTGGATTGGCATGGATTGAAAGTTGATTGCCAAGGATTGAAAGTGGATTACCAATGATTAAAAGTGGATTGCCAAGGATTAAAAGTTGATTACCAAGGATTAAAAACGAAATACCAAGGATTAGAGGTGGATTACCAAGGATTAAAAGCGAAATGCCATTGATTAAACTTGGATTACCAAGGATTAAAAGTGGGTTACAGGGGATTAAAAGTGAATTGCCATGGATTAAAAGCGGATAACCAAGGATTAAAAGTGGATTATTACCGATTGAAAGTGGATGAACGGATTAAAAGTGGAATAAATCGGATTTAAAGTGCACTACGGCGCATTAAAAGTGGATTATGGCGGATCGAAAGTGGATTGTCAGATTGAAAGTGGATTAACCAAGATTAAGAGTGGATTATGGGGGATTAAAAGTGCATCATTCCGGATTAAAAGTGGATTATTCCAGATGAAAAGCGGACCAGCGTTAAAAAGTGGACGTAATAGTTGAACGAATTTGTTAAAAATTAATTTTTTGTTTAAAGATTCATCTCTTAGGTTGAAAATTGAATTATTTTATTGAAAATTGGTTATTTTTTTATTCAGAATTAATTTTTTGCCTGAAAATGTAACTTCCATTTTTTGTTGAAAATTGATCTTTTTAGTTAAAAATTTGTCTTCTTTGGTAGAAAATTAATCTTTTTGGTTGAAATTCATATTTTCTAGATGAAAAGGCAACTTTTTTACAAAAAAATTCGTCCTTGGCTTGAAAATTAAACAATTTGGATGAAATTTGTTTTTTTGTCTTGACTGAAAAAGCTTTATTTATTGACAAATCGTCTTTTTGATTAAAAAATTTGAATTTTGGGTTGAAAGTTGAACTAATTTGTTAAAAATTCTTTTTTTGTAAGTTTCATCATTTTAATTGAAAATTCATCTCTCTGCTTGAAAATTTGTCTTGTTTGGTTGAAAATTTAACTGTTTTGTTGAAAATTTGTCTAGTTGGAAAAAAATTCGTCCTTTTAGATTTAAAATTCACCTTTTTTTTTAAGAATTAAGCTGTCTTCTAAAAATTTAAACATTTCGTTAAAAATGCAACTGTTTTTTGTTGAAATCAATCTTTTTTTATTAAAATTCGATCATTTGGTTAAAAATTCTTCTTTGTAAGTTGAAAATTCAACAATTTGGTTAAAAATTCATCCCTTTGGTTAAAAATTTAATTATTTTATTGGAAATTAAATTCAAATTGGCTTAAAAATAGATAACTCAGTCAATTTTCAAATAATTATAGTTGAAACAAAAATTTTGTTAAAGCTTAAAAAATGAGAAAGTTCGAAATATTTTCGATTGTAGCGTCGTGATTTTCCACCGTTATAAAAGAACAATCACCAAGAAACGGGGTTTTGACGTTACTATCAGATTTTTGAGGCATGTTTCGTGAAAATTATCTTTTTACTGTAAAAAAAGGTACCTTGAAAAATGAATTTCTTTGTCCTGGAAAACCTGGAAAAGTCCTGGATTTTTGTTTGCAAAAAGGCTAGACACCCTGGTTAAGCGCGTTTGTTTGCTATAGCGTTTCATTTAGGGGTCCTGATGAGAATTTTAAATATTCCAATCATGACTTCGATGCGTCCCGAAAACATTTTTGAACAATCTCCCAAAAATCGTGTTTTCGTAGACTGCTTTTGTAAATATGAGAAAATTCTGAAAAAATTCTGTAGATATTTTTTTCGTGCACGATTTTTGTATCGTCATATTTTTTTATATCTTGCATAGATTGACCGCAAAATGTAATTTTTTATTTTCCATTATTTTTTTTGCGACCAAAATTTGAATTTTCGATTTTTCGAAAAAATTAAAAAAGTTGTTGTGATAATCTTGTAGGGCTCTCAAAAATAAATTTTTTTCTTTTATCGACTTTTTTTCATATCATGCGTTGTTCTGCTTAAAATATTAATTTTCGTTTGTTTTTTGGGATTTTGAAAATGCTATAACTCTGATAATTTTCACTTTATCAGAAAATTTCACGAGGATAAATTGTTTTTATCTTGGAGTACTACTGATAACCGTACATAGAATTTTCAAATTTTGAAAAAAAGTGGTCTCAAAAATTTTCAAAATGTGATAGAAAAGGGGAAGAAGGTTGCATTATTTTAAAAAGAGGAAACTGGTGAATAAATATATAATTATTCAATACTAATAAATATAATAAATATTATTTATTTGAATATAAGACAAGGTTTAAATTCAAAATGACGCATAGAATTACTTTTTAAATTGTAAATGTTACAAAGTTACAAAAGTTTGGAACGTCGTTTTAATCTTCATTTAAATTTAATAATGCGAATTATTATTCAGTAATGAAAAATTCAGATTACAATGATTGAAAAGTAATGAGGTGAATTTTCTTCCAAAGGTCCTTCCTGGTAGTCTAGGTTTTGAAATCACATCTTCCTCGGGGAAGTAGGGTTAAGAACTGAAATTTGAAATACCCGGGTGGGTTTTCAAGGTCTTGCTGTTTTAATGGGTAAATCTAGTAATCTAGGTGTTTAAATCACATCTTCTTCGGGGAATTAGAGTTAAAAACTGAAATTGGAGATACCCGGGTGCTTTTTAAGCGAAATAGCCAACAGTAAGAGTCAAAAATCAAATCCACCATTAAAACTTTTAAAAGAAGTGGAACGATCAAAAAAAAGGAAAAAGAGCTAAGGCGGTAAAAAGAATGGCGTAAAAAAATTAATGAAAATCACACTGAAAAGACTAAAGCTCAAATAAAGCGCAATCTAAGGTAATTATATTGGTAATTTAAAAAATATTTTTCGATTTATTTCACTTATGAAAGTTTTACAAATCTGTAAGTTTACTAGATTTTAAAGAATTTATTCAAAAGAGGTGAAGTATTTCGTAGGGTTTCCAAGATTTAAAATTATTTTTTTCGAATTCAACCTGAATTCTTATCAATTTATCCTGCATTCTTTTAATCCTTTGGAATTCTTTTGAATTATTAAAATTCACCTAAATTCTTCTAAATTCAGTCACTTCTACTTAATTCGATGGATTTTTTTTTAATTTTATAAAAGTTGTTATTCAATTGATCCTGAGGATCAATTGACAATTAAATAATGAATGGATTTGAAATATATTAAAGTATTTTTACAAATTTCTTGGCATTTTTTAAATCTTTGAAATATTTTAAAAAATTTAAAAGGATTTTAAACATTTTAGGTTATTTTAAAAGATTACAAATAAATTTTTAATGGATTCCAGTAATATAATGGGACTTCGAAAGATTCGAAATATTTGAGGGTATTGTAAAAGATTTGCAGACTCTTTCAAGAGCTTTAAAAAGTTTCAAGGGATTTCAAAAGATATGAAAAGATTTAAAATATTTTGGGAAATTTTAAAAGATTCATAGAACTTGTTTTATTCATTTCGATAGTTTATAGAAATTTCAAAGACTTTGAATTATTTTAGGGTATTTTAAGAGATTTCAGTGCATTTTGAAGACATTTAAACAATTTCAAGGGATTTCCGACGGTTTCAATAATTTTAAGGAATTCAAAAACTTTGCATGCTGTTTTAAAGAATTTTGGAAGATATAGAAGGATTTTACCGGACCTGTAAGGTTATAGGATATTTTAAAAGATTCCAAGGGTTATGAGGAAGTTGATACATTATATCATTAAGCCGTTTCCCTTTCGGGGTAGGCGTGAATTGCTCGGTTGGATAGTAGTAATGTGTGGATGGGTATTTATAGCAAAGGATAATATTTCTTCATCAGAATTTTTATTAATATAACGAAATTAATTTCACACGAATTCGTCTTCCATTATTAATAATCTGAATTAATATTATCGTTTAATTGTTCTATCATGGAAAGAAAAGATAATATTTTATGATGAATGACAAGAGTCCAACGAAAATTTCGGAAGTGACCGATATCGAACCCAGTTAAGCCTCCCCCCCTCTGTTGATGACAAGGTTTATTATTTTTTAAAGAGTTCTTCACATTTTTTTAGTTCATCCTTTAGAAATTTAGGAAAGAGCCTAATATTTTCCTAAAATCTTCCAGACCAATAGTTAAAACTTATTTGGAAAAATTCAAATCTATTACGTTTCAGAAAAACACAGCTGGTTTCCCTCATCATCTCTGTATGAAAAACGCATTGAAATTATAAGAACGATGCAATATAGTGTAATGACACAATGTATCAAAATATAAGAAAAGTATACCTTAAAACAGTTTAGAAAGGATTCCATGTGGTCTTCTGTATGTGCGAGTTCCATGTTTTTTAGACAAATATACAAAACTTTATAGGACGGAGCAGGTCTGGCCCTTCTCCATCTTGGAAACTTTGTGAACGCACATATTAGGAATTACAATGCGCAATATTCGCAATATTCGTCAATGCGTGTAAATTCAATTTATAAGAATAAAATTGTCCTTTTCTACGTCTGGCAAAATTTATAGTTTATAAATTTAGATACCATACAAGAAATGTTTTCATTCAAATTATCTTAAATTTACATGTGACTGTTGTGTATGTGAAGGATAAAATTCATTGTTCTGCAGCGTATGTAAATAAGTGGGAAATATTTTATTAAGTTTCTAAATGCTTTTAGATATTTTTGAGCATCTATATCCCACTCTGTTGAAGAATCTTACTTTTCTTCTTTATTCGGCAATAATACTTTTCGTTCTGCTTCGAGCTTTCTTTGCCTCCTCCATTTTTCTTAATTTTTCCTTTCCTTGTTCCTTTCTTATGACCTTTCTTCTTCTAACATCGGTTCCTATCTCACCCTTGCAGCTTCCTTTATATATTGTTCTTGCCGGTGTTTTAAAAGTCTTCTCATTTCCTCTTCCTCCTTTAGTTTTCTTCTCTCTTCTTGTTCCTTTTCTTGTTGGAGTTGAATTCTTTTAAATACTTCTTTTAGTTTTTCTTCCTCTTCCCGGCTTCCTATTTTCATCTCCTCTTCCTCACGGTTCTCCTCCTTCAAACCTTCTCTCACTTCCTCTATTGTTACTAGGCCATAAAATCTTCGCTTACCTTAGACTATTTTTCGGATTCTTGAATCTCTCCTTCTGGATCCAAATTCCTCAAACATTGCTACGCGTATCTCTAAATTTGTTCTTTTTCGAATTTTTTTATCTCTTTAGTCATCTCCGTGTCTATTTCTGCCTTCTTTCTCCTATCAATTTCTTTCATCCTATCTTTTTCCTCTTCTAGCGTTTCGCTTAAGGGTGGTTAAAGGAGGTCTACCCATTTTTGAGCATCAGTGGGTAAGCGGCTCTTCACCCACAAGGATAAGGAGACAATCCTTACCTTTTAGTTCTAATAATTCTGGGTCCACTTTCCTGTAAATTAAATATTTTTAATTTGTTTTATACATTTTTTATATAAAACAAATGAATATTATATATAATACTTCACACTATATATAAACTATATACTATATTTCCGCCTGGGAAACCCTAATTCCAATAAAAAAATCTTTTTTACACTTGAAATGTTTGGATTAATTTAAACCAATATTTTTCAAAAAAACCGAAAATATGTCACCTAACTACTACTATAGGAATTTGTCAAATCAAAGTTGACTAACAAGGAATGGTATCGAATTGTCAATCACCGATTTCAATGAAATTTCGCTATGTTGTACAGAAGAAAAAAAAACGAAAAACATATATTTAATTTTCAGCTGCTGAACATTTCAAAGGGGTGGAAAATACCCCTAAAGTTCACCCCTAAAAACAGTTTTTTCACGATATCTCTGTTTCCATGCAAATTTTTTTTCTGAAACAAATTAGAGATTTTTTATTATCGAACGTCGATATTATACACAGCCTTTTGATTCCCAGGGGATGTGTCCCTTATCTTTTATAAGGGTGAGGAGGACTTTTTCCAAAATGTTGCTCTCTAAAAATTGCAAAAACAGTCCAACATTTACAAAGATAATATTATTCTAAAGAAAACAAAATTCTAAAGTTGATGTGTTTCAGGATTTTTCACAAAAGTACATTTCAGGAGGGTAAACTTCCACTTATTAGTACTTTTCACTTTTCCTTGAAGAATTATTTGTACATAAAACTGAAGTAAGTATATTTACATCTGTAAACAATAAATAGTGCGTGTATTTCAATAGAAGCACAAATGTAGTGTTTATCGCATTTTGGGGGTTGAACTACCCCTACTGAGTGTACCCATATATAGCAACAAACATTGTCTAATACTTTTTTCGTAGTTTTATGATCATTTAAAAATTTCCAGTGATGAAGTAAAGAATTTTCTTATATGTACATACACACGAGTTGATGGGATCAAAATCACCCACAAAGTCAACCCCCAAAAGAGTTTTTTGACGATATCTCAGATTCTGAGCAAAAATTTTCTTTTAAAACTAATTGCAGATTGTTTATTATCCAATGCCAATACTGTGTACAATATTTTGACCCCCCAGAGGGTTTATCACTTATTTTTTTAAAGTGGATAAGCACCCCTGAAATTCACCCTTTAAAAGTTTTTTCAGCATTCCTCTTTTATCATGAGAATTTGTTTTAACCAGTTGGCAATAGCTTATTATTGGATAAGTATTTAATAAATTTTAGAATTTTTCTAGAGACAAATTAAAAAAGAAACATTTCTACCCCGATAAAAAAATGGAATGTAACCTTTGGAGTTTGGAATGTTGTAATTAATATCGTCGTACGATAATAAACTATCGCTAACTGGTTTGAAAAAAATTTACTCAATAAAAGAGGAATTATGAAGAAACTTTTAAAGGGTGAATTTCAGGAGTCCTCATCCTCTTTGAAATGTTTTTCCACATATAAAAAAATATCTATGTTTGTATTTGTGCTAAAATATAAAAATTAATTTCAGTAAAAAGACGTAAATACACTTACTTTAGATTTATGTACAAATCATGTTTCAAAGAAAAATGAAAAATAATAATAAGGGGTAGTTTACCCTCTTGAAATGTACTTCAGTGGAAGCGTCTAGTACAATTTGTCAATCCGATTTTACATTTGTGCTTCTAGTTCACTCAGTGCCTGAAAAACAAACAAAAAATTACTCCTCATGTTTTATGATTCCCATTTGAAAGATTCAATAAAAACACAAATATAATTGTCTTACATTGATGTGAAGAATGAATCCCGCAGAAATTTCCGGTTTAGATGGGTTCCAATACTACTTCTTGCGACGGGATTGAACTCTCTCGGCGGTTTTAATTTTCTGTGATTTCTTTAACTCATTCCGACTTTTTTACTTCTTAGATTTATTGGCTCGTCTGGGCTCATTTTCCTTTATAGATTTTTCTGCGTTCTGATCATCTAGTTTTTTACTTGAGTAGCTTTCTTTATAATTTTTGGGGTAAACAAATAAGGCAAAGAAGTCAACCCAGCACATCAGCGAGAGATCCTCGTAAATCTTCCTTTCTTTAGCGTAATTAACAACGCGTTTTGCAACGTCGGGTCACTTTACTGAAAATGCTGAACAAGACGATACAGATAACTTAAAATCGTATAAAATCTAAAAACAAAAAATTATTATAGTACCTTTGTGTTTCAATACGGATTGCACACGCATAATAATTTGTGTTTACAAATTTGAAACTTACCAATTCTATGCCGATTGGCGCTTTTAAAATCGAGTACATAGAAAAGTACTCGGAGATAGATGATCATTTGTCTCTGGTGTCAAATGTTTGGGCCCAGAGTTCTTTCAGGTTACTATTTTTGGGCGTAATCATTCGGAAATCCTCTAATTTTTCCTTATTCGTTCTTAGTTTTTCTACTTCTACATTTTCACTCTCTATTATCGGATCATCTTCACTCACATTTTTCTTTAGATTCGTATTTTTTTAATACAACTTCCCAGTTGCACGATATTTCTTGATTTCAGCACACATGGGGTTGTAATATAGTTCAGTATGCTCATATTTAAAAACGCTTCGGATTTCCTCGGTACAAAATTCAAATTCTGGACGCAAGATTCTGCAAGCATTTAATGAAACTGTAATGAGATATTTATTCATACGAGTATGTAAACGCGAGTCGGTATGTAAAAAATTCAGTTTAGGCAGATGGCACCAAGATTAGATTGTCGGATAAAGTTTCTCGGTTGGTCAGGTATCAAGAAACTTATAGATCCAACCTCAAGGGCTTCAATCTCTATACATGATTTTGAAAAACTCAGTTGTGTATAATGTGAAAAAGATTAATATATGAAATTAAAAATGAGAGTGGCCGTTTGAAAGCAGGAAAAACATTCTTGGTCATTTCCCGGTTCCCACAAATTTTTCGTGGTCATTGGAATTAGAAAATTTGAACTCTTAAAGATGCAAATTTTTTCATCTGATTAACCTGAAGCTGAATTGCAAATTAAAGCACTCACAGTAAAGCTTTGAACACTTATCAATTAAAAGTTTTTTATTAAATGCATGCAAACTGCAAATTTTTACATTTTGATACGGAAGTAATGCCGAGAAGTAAAATAAGGTCCTGGAAGGCCGAAACTAAGAAAAGAAAACACAATAAAATAGGCACGAGTAACGCTAAGAGTTAGTGACGGGTGCTGAATGCGAGATGGTTCGGGATGGTTGCGTATTGATCCCAGGATTAGTTCGTCAAGGAAAGGCACCAAGTCCTTTTTCAAATTCTTCAATACGCTTTGACATCTCACGAGACTATGCGTTCAAATATCTCGTGGGAGATCGATAAGGCACAAGTCCTTTCTCAAATTCATCACTACGATACATCATCTCATGAGACGATGCGTTCAAACATCTCGTGAGATATCAATGCAAGACTATGCGATGTTATCATTTTGCAATACGGATATCAGGTCAATAAGACTAAAACGTCCTGCAACTAGGCGCAACAAGGCTATGCGATCAAACACCTTGCACTAATGAGCTTAGACACGATACGAATAGACGTCTCACATTGGAAACATCATTCTTTTGCTGGTCAGGATCAGGTACATCGAGGTATGTCAATTCATTGAATCACAAATTAGGTGTCCATTAAGAGGGCTGGGGACACCGGTGGGAATTCTGAGTTGAATGTGCGAGAGAGACAGAAATATGATAAGCATGCCTAAAAGGGTGGAGCTTGTTAGTGAAAAAAAAATGTTCGACAGCCAATCAGCGTATGAATATTTTCAGGAAAAAAAGGGTACATCGGAAAAAAGTGTGAAAAAATTGCCAGCAATAAACATATTATCAGGGGACAGTCGACCTGGGTCAGGCATTGTCTGAAAACCGGTAACCTTGCGTCAGGGGGTAGATTGTCGAGCGGACGGTTTTTTGCCCCGCGCGACCTTCCCATTTTTTGAGATTAGACACAGCGGAGAAAAATCTAAAATTTGTACTATAATATTTGAATTAAATTTAAAGTAAATTAAAGTAAATTAAGGAAAGATTGAAAAAAATCGGTTACTATTTTTAATCCCAGTTCATTCTTAAAGTTTTATTTCCTTTTCAATGATCTTTGAAGATTCCTTTTGCGTGAGCCCCACTTGATATCTAGTGAAAAATTGAAATTAAATTTCTCAATATACTAGAAAAAAGCGTTTAATTTTGAAATATTACTTTTTGATTGTTGAACTATCGTTACAAACCGAGAAGCTAGTCTTCAAAAGTAGGGTGATTCTGACCAAGCATATTTTTAATGTCATCAATATTTATTAAAATTTTAGGAATACTCGTTTTCGCTTATTTATTTACGGATCCAGGCATACCACGAACGTTATAATTGTTCACAATGGTTATACATAAAATAGCCCGAAAAAGTGGAAATAAAGTTTGAAATGTTGAAAATACTCTACATGAAAGTTTTTCTAATCAAAACATTTCATTGGGATAGTTTCGCAATATACTTGATATCAAGTGAAAAGTTATAATTAGATTTCTCAATATATTAGAAAAAAATCGTTTTGTATTAAAAGTATACTTTTTTGTTCTAAAATAATAGATACAAACCGAGAAATTAGTCTTTGCACGTAGGGTAACTTTGGCCAAGCATATTTTTAATGTCATCAATATGTATTAAATATTGAGAAATATTTGTTTCAGCTTATTTATTCACGGATCCAGGTATACCACGTACGTTATAATTGTTAAAAATGGTTATACATCATATATAGCTGAAAGAAGTCGAAATAAAGTTCAAAATGTTGAAAATACTCTACTTGAATTTTCTTCTAATCAAAACATTTCATTGAGATAGTTTCGAAATATATTCGATCCTCTGAAATTTGAAAGCGGATATTACGTCATCATTAATTTATCAATTTAAATACCACCCATGTCAATCTCGAACCTGCTAAATTTAACATGAACTATGCTTTTTTTAGCATGAAACAGAACCATGTCGGTAACATGTCGGTAACAGGAATCTTGCGTTAGAACCCCCCCCCCCAATTCCTGTCTACTGACACCATTGACTAATACTATTAAAATACCGTTGTAGGAGTTGAGCGCCCTCAGTTGATATTACCATAGAAGATCTCCACTTCGAGTAGCTGCTGAACCAATTTAACTTTTTTGATTCATTTTGATTAATTTCCAAAATTCTGAAAGAGGACGCATGCGCAATAGATCAGGCTGCTTACCTCAAAGTTGTCACTCATTGGGCTATCTATCAAAAGGACTGAGATTCACTTTCTTCCTCAGGGCAAAAAGTAGATGACGTAGCACACAATGGATTTTCACGATCATCTAATGCAGCTCAGCCTGTTCGGTAACTTTCAGCAACGTTCGGTATGCCTAACGGAGCTATTCGGAAGCCCAGACCAGTGGCGTAGCCAAGGGGGGTGGTAACTTCCCCCCTCCCCCTTGATTATGAAACAGCATATTTACTTAACCGCTCACTTACAATACTATATATGTATTATTATACTGCGAGTGTGATATTAGGTAAAAATTTTATTATAAATGTTGTACTATTAATAATACATTAATTATAATATATATAACATAAAATATATGTAATATAATAAGATACAATAATTTGTTTCAATCCCTAGATTCTTCTTTAATCGATCTGAAATGAACGAGCGTGCTTTTAGAGGCCGTCCATATCCGTCCCCCGCTTGTGCACAAACGTGGACTTTTTGCGACCCCCCCTCCCCCCTTTGTCCTCTGTCCACGTGGACTTATTCCATATTTTATGGAAATTTGGATATTCGTGGTATTCAAAAGCAAGGAAGCCAAAAGAAGCGGTGCATTGGCTGAAAATTCGGTTTTTTCTTGAAAAAAATGCTTAATGATACAAGGAATGATGTCGAAACAAAAAGTAGTGCACATTTTCCATTTTCACATGTTTTTCCTTAAAAGAAATCCGCAGGTGCAAGAGAAAATGCGTCCACTTGGATTTTGGCTAGAACCCCCGGCACACCTCGTGAACAATCGTGGACTTTTGACCCCCCCCCCCCCTCCAATAATATGGCTGGCCTCTTATATAGAACCGAATGGCTGTTATATGATCTTAATTAATGGACATTTGAAAATATATTAGAAATGTTTGATGAATGTGGGTAATATGTAGCATTTTCAAGATTTTAAACCAATTTTTTCCGCAAGGATGATAAATATGACATTTATAAATGTTATGACTTAAATTATTCTAATTTTTCCTTGGAAGTAGCAACGTACTTTTTGGTCAGCCTTTCAAACGCCTCCCTTTATGAAATCCTGGCTACGCCACTGGCCCAGACTACTCATTCGTGCAGTTCTCACGTCCCGTGACACACATATATTTATATATATTTATATTTATATATATATATATATGAACTAAAGGTTAACAACCACCGCAGGGTCCCACTGGGAGTAACTGTCATCTAAAAAAATGACATCGGCTCCCAGTAGTATATATATATATATATATATATATTTATTTAATACCCAAAGTCGAGAATTTTGAACCAATTTTCCCCTTCTTTCCTTTTAAAAATGTTTCGATTCATTTTTCAAGAATCATAGACAGAAATTCAAGACATTACAAAACAAGACGCTTTGAAAGAGATTCTTTTGGAAGCTACCAATTTCAAATATTTTATCAACAGGTGAAATGAGGAGATTTTAGCGAAAATAGGGGAAAGAAAAAGAAAGTTTCAACTAAATTGTTTAATTTTCAAGCGAAAAAGATAAATTTTTTACAAAACAGTTAAGCTTTCAACCTAAAAATATGAATATTCAACAAAATGTTACTTTTCAAGAAAAATGTTAATTTTCAACTAAACAGTTGAATTTTCAACCCAAAAAGACGATTTTTTCAACAAAATAGATACATTTGCAACCAAAGAAATGAATTTTCAACTACAATTATGAATACTCAAGGAAAAATGTAATATTTGATATTTACACGGAGAAAGATTTTCACTTTAGATTAAAAACAGTTTAATTCAACCAAAATGTACGAATGTTGAAGAAAATAGTTTAATCGTCAAACGGAATAAATTTTTCAGAATTTTCTTGAGAACTGTTGAATCTTCAACCCAAAATGATGAACTTTTGAGCAAAAAGTTCATTTTCAACCTAAAGTATAATATTTGACTTTTGAGCAAAAAAAAAAAAAATAAATAAAATACGTAAAACGGTGTTTCAGAGAAAAGTATATTAGTTGTGGGTGTAGACAAAAAATTGTTGGTAATCGAAAATAATTCAATATTCACAAGATACCCATATGATATAAATAGTTTCTAATAATAAATGAAATCCCCTTCTAATCCCACTTTTTTGGAAAAATCCCCTTTTTACCAACAATTGAATAACTAAACCGCTATGATCCCTGATATTATGCTTCCGTTAAATCGAGCTTCGCCATAAATTCTTAGACAATAGGGTTGTTGGAAAAAAGTTTATTTTTGCAAGCTGAACTTAAAATATAGAAATAGATAACCATTTTGACTATAAAGAAATGAATTTTCGTAAAGTGTCTATTTTAAAAAATATAAAATCTGTACATTTTTAAATATGCAAATACAGCCAGTACTTGGTAGAAGCGCCCATACAGAAAAACTGTAAGCCGTTCCTTTCTCTTCTCTGATTGGTAGAAGCAATTTGAAAACTCAAGGTCCTTGTCATATTTAAAATATTACTAATTTATTTTTCAATTTCCTTCGTATTAAAATATTTAAACCATATTTTCTTTCACCAATGTAAAGAGAACGCTAGAACAAAAGGAACAATTTATTATTGAAAAATAAAATGGTTGTAAATCATGCAAAACCCATATTCAAAGCATATGCAAAACTGTAAAAGTAATTTAAATGATAAATATGTACTTGAAGATCCGTATCAAACAAATTGCCTATATATATATATATGCGGGTCTGTCATCACACACTCAACAAGTCAAAGCTACTAACCCTCAGGCAGCATATTGTTGACAGAATACGAGTACTATCTAACGCAAGGAGAAGTCTAGAGCGGAGAGAGAGGTGGGTCAGAGAAAATCAACAGTTTTTGTCTGACCCATCTCGACTCTTCCATCTTGGGGATTTTTTTTTCTAATGAATTTTTGTCACTAAAAAGTTGCCATATACCTCAAATAATTCTCCTCCTATTTGCAAACGTGTTAACAAAATTTCCGAAAACAATGGTAAGTAAAATATGAATTATCTCTCAGAAAATGATAGATTAAAATCCGAAAAAAATTGAGAAGACTTTTTTGATCGCCAGGTATGCAAAAAAAATTGAAACTCAATAAAATTTAAAAATTCTGCAAACAAGAAATTTTTAAAACCTTTTTTTCGAGCGTGGGTAACCAAGCTGCATGTCCATCGATTCCAAATTAATTATACTTTTTTAGGACCCCAATACGCTTCTTTTCCGCGTTGTAGCGATTTTGAATTCCAAAAGTATTTATTTTCGATCCACCCTAATGGAAATACCTTGAAACCCTGAAAATGGCCTGAAATTTGAAATCGTCCCATGATTCGCTATCCTGATGAATGGAATTCTTTGCAGATGGGGCTGTTTAAAAAAAAAAGATTGTGAGAAGAAGAAATGCTTTTTTTATTCCCACGTGCAAAATACTGGAGATTCTATTTAGAGGCTGCGTGTAGGTTAAAGTTAGCATGACGAGGGAGAGATGTGAAAAAGAAGAGAGAGATATAAAACCACCACCCACGTGTGATCGTTTGTAAGGTTGTATGAACATGTGGTCGAGAGCCACTTGCTACAACTGGCAACCTGTAGGATACCAAAGTCAATTTCAGACAAGTGCGTTCGAAGGGGATTCCAAAACTAATTTCGTGAATATATAGGGTGGTCGGAGGTGAGGAAAATCCTGGAAATCAGGGAAAAGTCAGGGATTTTGAAAAAAAATATATTAAAAAAGTCAGGGAATTCCTGTAAGAAGCGATTCAAGTAACTCTGCTCTCTAAATCCGAATTAGTAGACATTTTACTAACGCAATTAGTAGCATTTTATCTGAATGTTAAATTAGTAATTTTATCAGTTTCTACTAAATGAAATGGTAAGATTTATGTTATTATGTTATTTATATTATCTAGTTGTAATTTTAATTTCTTCACCTGCATACATAAAATGCATTATGTAAGAAGCAATTTCAATTCCTAAAATAAAAATCGTTCAGCTTGTTAGGATGAATTTGAAATTCATTGATTAAAAATAATTATTAAATACCAACATTCTCATCGGATACAATTAATAAAGCCCAATGGTATGGACATTTGTTCATGTCTTGAAAATTGATATAAGTTATGAAATTATTTGTCTTCTTTCACGTTCAATCCGAGTGAAGGAAAATGTGAATAGAGATTTCGCGTTTGACAATAATTTTTTTAATCACTATTTAATGTTTGGAAGTCGAATTAAATTTAGGCACAGCAACTTCTACACTTTTTTCTACTTTACAATACAAATAAAGTAGATATCGTTTACACGTGGAGCAAAGATTTTGGGCTAATGAAGCCATTTTACTTATTTTTCCATGTAATCTTATAAAATGTGACCATCAGGTTAATAATTTTATGAAGTAAATGTTGTGTAGGATTTTTTTTGCATCGATATATATATATATACACACACACACTCTCTCTCTAAATCCGAATTAGTAGAAATTTTACTAATGCAATTAGTAGCATTGTATATATTGTAATTTTTATTGAAAAAAGTATGTTCTTCTCTGGAAATAGTTGGAATTATCGTGAGAGTCATTGTCAGTAAAAATTTGTATGAAACGCTATACGCAATTCATTTTGAGAATTGCGGAATTTGTGCTTTTTCAAGTTCGGATTTTCCTTTATCATTTAAATTGCTGCAGTTATTATTGAAGAAGAACATAGGTTCAATTATATATGTTCAATTATACATGTTAAAATACAAATCGTAAAGAAATGAAATAATTAAATACAAAACTGTGGCCTTTTCGGCCTACAAAATACTTTTCCTTGCACTGAAATTGCTTCAAATTTTTGTGAGATAAATTTTCTGTCACTAATTCCATGTAAAAATTAACATTAAATCATTCTTATTGCCTATTCTTGTAATCCTAGATGTCACGAATTTTTCATGTATCAAAAAAAGTCATTTAGTGATCCATTTTACCAGATCAATAAATCAGTTACCTAAGCTACGCATACATGCTGCAATTTATAACCACCTGCCATGACAAAAAATCTGAATCTGAATTATCATAAATTATTCGGAGGAGTCCAACTTTGATAAACTCGCTTATTTCCAGATGTCGCTACAAAAAATTTTTTATAGCAATTGTATATTGTTTATTTTTCATGAAAATAGATACAAAAAATATATAATAAAATAATTCTATGTGTAATGTTTTATATTATTGACCTACATTTTTAAATAGAAAACGGCTCAAAGAAAAAAATTGTTTAAACAATGACACGACGTTTTTAACAGAATTTACTACACCTCGAAATAATTCAATGTTATGTTTAATTCAGAAAATACAATTAAAAACATATTGTTGAAAAAATAATTTTCAGACAAGTTACATTTTTTTAGACAATTGCAAAAATGGTTATTATATTCTTTCTATACACTATACAGTCAGAAAAGTATGCATTTTATTCCATTTTTGTAAAGTTATCGAAAACAACTGCTTGAGCAAATCAAAATTACTCAAACAAATTGAAATGTATGAAGCATTAAAAGATATGTATCAAAATTATATAATTATTCAACAAAAAGTAGCATAGGATTGCAATTTGAGAAAAAACTGGACATCTCTGGGTCAAGTTTTAGAAATTTTAAAAATAAAAAATAATTAATTGTTTAAATGATTACATAATGTTGGTAAACAAAATTGCTACTCCAAACAATGCAAACTATTAAATTTCAATCAGAAAATGCGATTATTTTGTATATTTCTTGGGAATAAATAATTGTTTAAATAAGTTACATTTGCTTAAAAAATTAAACATTTTTTGAAAAATTCATGAGAAATATTAAAATTTTCCATTATTAATTATTTGTATAAAACAGACATTACAAGAATACAATTAAGACTAACAGTCACTCGCACTATAATTTCAAGCATATTCATTTGTATAGAAATATTTTTCAACAAAAATTGCAGTACGTGGCTGTTTCTCAATGTTATTAGTTTAGAACAATTAAAACAGACAATCTTCAAATTATTGGTATTCTGGGAGTATTCTTGCATCAATTCAAGATGATTTTCAGTAGATGCAAACCGCTATTGAAGAGTAAATAATGATTTTGTGAAAAATCTCGATTTTCTCATACTTTTTCCTCAGAAAATTTACTATCGAAATTTTCAATGTTATTGTTGTTATTGAAGTCGATAGTGCATTTGACATTGTAGGAAAAAATTTTTTTTTTAGAAAATTTTTCCTCAGAAAATTTACATTTGAAATTTTCAATGTTATTGTTGTTATTGAAGCCGATAGCGCTTTTGACATTCTTGGTGAAAAATTTTTTCTCAAGAAAATTTTTCCTCAGAAAATTTACTATCGAAATTTGCAATGTTATTGTTGTTATTGACGCTGATAGCGTTTTTCACATTTTTGGGGAATAAAATTTGTCTTCAGAAAATTTTTCCTCAGAAAATTTACGAACGAAATTTTCAATTTTATTGGTGTTATTGAAGCCGATAGCGCTTTTGACATTTTTTGGGAAAAATTTTTTTTTCAGAAAATTTTTCCTCAGGAAATTTTCTATGGAAATTTTCAGTTTTATTGTTGTTATTGAAGTCGATAGTGCATTTGGCCTTGTTGGGAAAAATTTTTTTTTCAGAAAATTTTTCCTCAGAAAATTTACTATCGAAATTTTCAATGTTATTGCTGTTATTGAATATGATAGTACATTTGACATTGTTGGGAAAAAATTTTTCATCATTAAATTTACTATCGAAATTTTCAATGTCATTGTTGTTATTGAAGCCGATAGCGCTTTTGACATTTTTGGTGAAAAAAATTATTTTCAGAAAATTTTTCATCAGAAAATTAACTATCGAAATTCTCAATGTTATTGTTCTTATTGAAGCCGATAGCGCTTTTTACATTTTTGGGGAAAAATTTTTTCCTCAGAAAATTTTTCCTCAGAAAAATTACAATCGAAATTTTCAATGTTATTGTTGTTATTGTAGCCGATATCGCTTTTGGCATTTTTTGGGAAATATTTTTTCACAAGAAAATTTTTCCTCAGGAAAGTTTCTATCGAAATTTTCAATGTTATTGTTGTTACTGAAGTCGATAGTGCATTTGGCATTGTAGGGAACAAATTTTGTTTCAGAAAATTTTTCCTCAGATAATTTACTATCGAACTTTTCATTGTTATTGTTGTTATTGATGCCGATAGTGCTTTTGAAATTTTTGGTTAGAAATTTTTTCTTCAGAAAATTTTTCCTCAGAAAATTTACTATCGAAATTTTAGATGTTATTGTTGTTATTGAAGCCGATAGCGCTTTTGACATTTTTGGGGAAAAATTTGTTCTTCATAAAATTTTCTATCCAAATTTTCAATGTTATTGTTGGTATTGAAGTCGATAGTGCATTTGACATTTTTGGGGAAAAATTTTTTCATCAGAAAATTTTTTCTCAGAAAATTTACTATGGAAATTTTCAATGTTATTGTTGTTATTGAAGTCGATAGTACATTTGACATGGTTGGGAAAGAAAGTTTTTTTCAGAAAATTTTGCCACAGAAAATTTACTGTCGAAATTTTCAATGTTATTTTTGTTATTGAAGCCGATAGTGCTTTTGAGATTGTTGGGAAAAAAAGTTTTTTTCAGAAAATTTTGCCACAGAAAACTTACTGTCGAAATTTTCAACGTTATTGTTGTTATTGAAGTCGATAGTACATTTGACATGGTTGGGAAAAAAAGTTTTTTTCAGAAAATTTTGCCACAATGTCATTTTTTAGATGACAGTTGCTCCCAGTGAGACCCTGCGGTGGTTGTTAACCTTTAGTTTTCAATTATATATAACAGCCACACAAAAAAAATAACTGTCATGATCTGGGGACGCGACATATGTTTTCTTATGGATTTTGACTCGCTGAATCCGAATCCGATGACAAAATTTGCCCTATACGTTAGCGTTTCACCCTCACCTTAAAAAACTTGAGAAAATTAGTATTTCCTGTTCTGGAGCTAAGGCATATCAATTCTTATGTATTTTGACGCTCTGAATCTGAATCCGCCAACCACGTTCCTATACGTTATCGGGGTATCCGAGTCCAATTTTACGGTTTCGTGAAACCCACTAGGTTACAATATATTCCTAACTTCAAGACAGATCGTGATATGCCTGAAGTCTTTTTTCTTGGAGGATTAGACTCCCCATTAACCAAGTTACCCATTGATGAAGAGCTACGGTCGCATGATGATGACGTCGGAGGGTCCGCTTTCCCACCCTGACCAGACGCCGATACTGGACTAATCCCTGCATCGTAAAACACGTTTTATCTATGCCTGCCATGACGTCATGAACGCTGTTTACCCAGGGACCACGGAGTAATAATAAGGAGACCGATCTCCGTACATGTGTTCTGACTGCGGCAATTGCACCTTTATTGCCAAGCAAAAAAACGCATCAATATGTGTCTGGTTCGATTTTGTACAAAAAAAAGCGGGTCATTTTAGCAATTTTAAGGTGTTTTTTAAGAATCGGGTCCAATTAAGACCCGTTGAGCCAATTCTGATGGTGGATTCAGATTCAGCGCGTAAAAATACCTACGAATTAATATGCCTCATCCCCAGAACAGGAAATAATAATTTTTTTAATGTTTTTAAGGTTAGGGTAAAACGCTGACGTGTAGGGCAAATTCTGACACCGGATTCGGATTCAGCGCGTCAAAATCCATAGGTAAACATATGTTGCGTCCCCAGATCACGAAACTTATTTTTTTTTGTGTGGCTGTGATAATTAAAAAACAAGGTTGAACAACCATCGCAGGGTCCCACTGGGAGCAACTGCCATCTAACAATGACACTGGCTTTCTGTAGAACCACGGCAAATCACACTCATAGCAACGTCTCACGACCGTGAGATGGATGGCATGATGAAATCACGACGGAGGCCGGTGAAACCCTTGTGTGTCATCACGAATATGGATCGTTTCTCGAAGTCTTGGAGAACAACTCCAGGCCTCGAATGAGCAACGGACACTGCTGTCCAAAAATCGTAGTTCCAGAAAATTTGGCACTTCTCGTTTTGGACAATTGACTCTTTCTCCCTTTGAGCGTTCGGGCCGCATTATGTCTGGAGATACACGTTGTTCCCGCATGGGTCAGACACCCAGATAGCATGTGTTCTAGGTTATTTGCGTGTGCATGACACGCTCTGCACCTGTCGTTGCGGACTTCTTGACATAAAATGCGGTCACAGTATGCTAAGGTGAAAAGGACACTGTCCTGGCATGCGAAAATAAAACCTTCTGTACCTGAGTTAAGCCATGATGATCTGAGAAAAGCAAAAGTTTGCTCCTTCGACAAGGACTGTTTTTCTACATTCCTGTGAAAATTTCCGTGCATCGAATTTTAAACAAAAAAGATTAATCTCAACCAAAAACAGTTGCATTTTCAACGAAATAATTGAATTTTTAGAAGAGAGCTTAAATCTTAACAAAAAAGGTGAATTTCGAATCTAAACGGACGAATTTTTTGTCTAAATTTTTCAACCAAACAAGACAAATTTTCACAGCAGGCAAACAATTAAAAAAACAGCAACTCGCCAAAAAAGCAAACACCAAACAAACAAAACGATCGAAAGCAATTTTCACTCACGTCGTCGATCCGAGCCAAAATTCACGAGTGAACGCCATTACACACGAGAAGAACAGCTCATCCAAAATGCGCATACGCGTTTGCGATCTCAAACTACTCGCACTATCAGCCTGCAGCAGTCTGGCAAGTCGCAGGCCCGTCGTTCCTCGCCGTTTGCACGGCCGACGGGCGTCTAATCTGCCGGACCGTTGTCCGCCCTTCGGTCGCATTCAGACTCTGCCGGCCTGGCGCAGTCTCCAGAACGTGGCATTTTTGAGCCCCCACCACTTTCCCATCTGGGAGAATACATGTAAGCGTAGCGTCGATGAGTCGGCCAGCCTCGCGTAAAGCCGACAATGCACGAGGCACGAGCACGAAGCCGAGTTCGCCCGAAGCCCGACCCCGACTTTACGATTCGCTTTCGGCGGCTGTTAGGTGTTTTGAGTTTATATCTGTTTGCACAAATTGACACCTTGAAGAAAGACTTCAAAACATGTAATGACTAATGAAGCATTGAGATATTTAATAATTATGTTTTTCATGAATTATTGTGGAATGTTTTAGACTATCCGATTCTGCAGTTTCTTTTCTCATTATTTATGTTTTATTTTTCAATTGATTTTTAATATTGTAAAGTCAAAATAATAATAAATGAGAAATATTTTTAAATAACTAAATTAATCAAATTTTTTACTGTATACTTATCTCTAATATTTACCTTTCTTTTCATGCTATTTTAAGCTATAATCACAATTTATGAGATTTTAAGAGACAAGCAAAAAAGTTATTAACTTGACCTCATATGCTTTCTTAATATATAAAAACTTTACAAAACCTTTAATATCTGAAAATACTAGTCTCAACATTACAAAATTTAGTTTTTACAATTTTATTTTTATTGTGAAATAATTGGAATTGGAAATTAATTGGAAATAATTGTAAAATAAATGTAACTTTCCAATGTAGCTTTCCAAATAGAGGGACGAAAACTTACAGAAATTTGTCGAGATTTGACCCTTAGGTACATAATTTTTCAGTGCGACGTTGTCGAGTTTACAGTCATGAATTCTCTTTAAAATTCTCAGTATCGGGTCATTGTTCATGTGAAATTCGGAAAAAATGCTAGTTTCCTTCTGGATCTCAGACCAGAAGGGTCCATTTATAATCACGTAGTGTGAAAATTATTCTAAATCAAAATTTTAAACCCGCTTTTAAGGAAATTAGTAAGATAATGAAAAATAAAGTCTTTTAATTTGTGTCAGTGTTGTTATATTACATGTGATAACTTGGCGACATCCAAACTAAGGCTCAATTCCCGCAAGTGTAACAAGAATAATAATTGGAAGAGAAGGAGAAGGATGAAAATTACTGAGGATAAGTTTATAATTTCCTTAACTATTATATATTTCAAATATTCTTTCTTTAATTATGTTATTTATTAATTGAAGTGGGTAATCATTTTGTACTAAGCTTTTTTTTAAAATTATTTAAATTTAAAAAAAATGTATATCAAATTAGAATTTACAATCATATTAATTTTTGACTTAGGTGATAATTACCTTTGAAGAAGACCTGCAATTATGTCGAAACGTACGTCTGTTAAACATGACAAATAAATTTTGATTCTTTAACATCTGAATCCATTGCTTTTATATGACCGTATGACAAAATTAATTTTATTCATGAAGAATAACTACGTTAATTCTATTTTAACCTCTAAAAATCAGAGTAAAAAGGATTTTCATAAATAAATGTTCAGGTGAAAGTGCAGGCGAATTACTCGTAGTTACCAATACCTTTAAGTTACGTTTGAAATTAAAAAGTTCTTGAATTTTTAAGAATTTTATATAACAGTGTATTCAGATTCATAAAATACAGGACAAGTACGCCGGTCTGCGGTTACGTAGCAGTGGTTAGACGAATATGTATTTTCTCTTTACCAAATTGTTACAATGGTATAAAAGTAAAGTCATATGAAATAGATTTACATTAATTATAACCTATTTGTATCCGGGGGGGGGGGGGTGTAAATAGTGGCAAATATTATGTATAATTTTCATTTGTTAAATTCATTTTTTGTATAAAACTATGTGTGGGAAGCCGCGTAATGGCTGTACACAGCACAGCAATAATAGCACGGAGCGTTTCTGGAACGTGTACAATTTCTCCGCTTGGGAACGTTCCAAACATAAATCACCGTTATTGTTATTTTTATCAACAAATATCGCTTAAATCGTAAGTGATAGGTCAAAATCGAGGTCATTTTACGATATGGATATCATACAATAGTGTAGTGTATGCGATACTCAAAACTCGAAAATGACATCCATTTTTTCCTATCTCTTACGGTGTACGAGATAATTGTTTAAAAAAATAACAATAACGGGAGGTTCCCCTTAGGTTCCAGTGGAACGTTCCACTGAACGTTCTCAAGAGGTGGACATCATACAAGTCCCGGGAACGTTCCGTGCTATTAGGGAGGTAGCTAGTGCGGAGTTGGTATCTGCTCTGTTGGCAATCGGCAAATTTTTATAGCAACTTCGAACTTAATTACATACACTCAGAAAACGATTAGCTTGAATCAACGAAATTTTTGATGTTTTAATGATAGAATATGATTATATGGGGAGTTTGTAGTCAGGAGTCTTGGACCTTCGAGGGGTCCAGGGTAAAATTGGCAGCGATGGACGGCAGTATTCTTAGTCATCTTTCGGTTGCGGATGCGGTTGCATGTAGAGGTCCCAGCTACCGCCAGCAGTGCGGGAGGTGGGCAGTGAGAGTGCTGGCAGTGCTCGTAGTGAAATTGACGGGGAGGAAATTTTCCACGTACCACGACGGCCAACAGTGCGTGGTCCGGTGTCGAGCGGCGCGTCGGGGAGAGGGAGAAAACGGAGCGGTGGGAACGAAGGAAGCGAAAAGGTTAGAGAGGGGTAGGAAAGAAAAAGAAGTTAAAATAAAGCAGATGGAAGAAGAGATTAGGGGGCGGAAGGAAAGGACGGAGAAAAGGCTTGAAAAGGTATAAAATTTGAATTTTCGATTTTTTAAGAAAACTCAAAAAGTCGTCATGAGAATCTTGTAGGACTATCAAAAAGTAATACTATTCTTTTTCTGACTTTTTTCCATATCATGCTTCAATTGGCATAAAATATTAATTTTCGCTTTTTTGGGGAGATTTAGAAAATGCTATAACTCTGTCAATTTCTCTTGTATTGAAAAAGTCATGTGAATAATTTGTTTTAATTTTCGAGTAATACGGGCGACCGTCCATGAAATTTATGAATGTCGAAAGAAATGGTCTAAAAAATTTTGAAAGTGCCCTAACTTTTTGAATTTTTATCAAAAATAGCTGGTTAACAAACTTGTTTTTTTCCCCTCCCTGAAACTGTGTGCCAAAGTACAACACAATCCGATTAGTCTTTCGCAAGTTATCCGATATACAGACGACGACGGCGACGACGACGACGACGACAACGACAGACGGACAGACGGACAGACACCGACTCAAAAACTATTTTTTTCTGACTCAGGGGGCCTCAAAACGTCGACATTTCATGGAATCAACGAAAGTCATTTTTCACATAAAACCAATACCTTCTTATTATGATGAAAATGTAAAAAGCAATCCTTTTCAAAACGAAGTAAATAATTTTGTTAAGAAACTTTGAAATGATTCTGGTAGGTTATGGTAGATCGTCAAAGAAAAACAATATATTTTCTAACTTTATATATCGATATTGCTAGATGATGAGAGGACATAGAAGGTTGGTCAATAGGTCATTCGACGAGTTTCGAATACGCAAACAAACATTTCAGATACAGTACTGTAGTACTCCTAATATAAAGAAAGTTCTTCTTATATAAGTAGAATACCCAAATTTTGTTGAAATTTCATTATTCGGTACTAGTGAGTCATAAAAGGTTCAATAATAAGTCGATCGATGCGAAAAAAACTACTTGAATGGCCGATCCATTTCAAAATACTATCAGACCCGAATATCAGTCTGAGATACAATTCGTCCAAATTTCATGATCATAGCTCTTTCAGTTTTCGAGATGTGGTGAACAAAAAAAATTTACATACAGACACATACGGATATATTTTTTTAATTGTATTTTCGAGCTTGGGGTGGAATTATATTGAAATATATCAAAAAAGTAGATATGAAAATTTAGGTAATTATGCAAACCTCCCTCTATAAGAAAGCAATTCTAAAGGAATAATTCATGCCTTAGCCTTTATGGGTTTTGTATTTTAATCTGCAAAATGAATTCTGAATTCCGAAAAGTTTTTTCTACCTGGAAGATAAATAATACAATATAACTGGATGTTACTAGAAACCACACAAAAACTATTCATCTTCAAAAAGCGTTAAAAAGCCATAGAATACTCCTAAAAAGTTCGGCATAACTGAGTACCAGATTTCTTTTTGCGAAAGTCGTGACATCATTATATTTACTTATGAAATTTACATTTTCGTAAATACCGCTCGAGACGGAAAACTTCGGCTATAAATTCGAAACGATACATAGCCAGTAAGATTTATGTATTTTTACCTAAAGTCTCTTTCATTCCAGGAAGTTTGATCTGAGAAGTTAGTAATTATTATAATATAATATAATATAATATATTATATATTATATATACCTTAGACCACGTGGACTTTCGTTAGACCTCCCAGCCTCCCTCGTGGACAATCATGGACTTTTGCCCCCCCCCCCCAACTAGCAGCGTGGTATATGGGTGGGCCCAAATGAATTGAGGTGATTTCAAGTGACTTCACATGAATTCACGTGATTTCATGTGATTTCATGTGAATTCACGTGACTTCATGTGAATTCAAATGACTTCAGATACTTCAGGAGATTTCAAGAGAATTCAAGTGACTTGAAATGACTGGGAACGATTCTATTTATTTCTATTTATTCTATTTATTTTTTTATCTGAATTCACGTCAATTTTTTTCAATACTATCTTTTCTATCTCTTCCTGTCCTTTATTTATCCAAGTCAAAATTTTTCTATCAATCTAAATTCCCGTCTATCTTTTTCAATCTCCTTTCTTTATCTCATCCTATCTGAAACTATCAACATCTATCTTTTTATATCTTTTTATAAATCAAAATTCACGTCTATCTTTTTCAATACACTCTTCTCTCATTCTCTGTCAATCTAAATTCACGTATATCTTTTTCAATACACTCTTCACTCATTCTCTGTCCATCTAAATTCACGTACATCTTTTTCAATACACTCTTCACTCACTCTCTGTCAATCTAAGTTCCCATATATCTTTTTCAAGCTCCTTTCTTTATCTCATCCTGTGCTACGTCTATCACCGTCTATCTTTTTCTATCTCTTTCTTTATATATTTGTACGTCTATCTTTTTCAATCCCCTCTTCTCTATCCCATCCTATCCTTCAACTATCCACGTCAATCTTTTACTATCTTTGTTTAACTAAAGTTCTGTGTATCTTTTTAAATCTCGTCTTCTTTATCACATCCTATACTAGAACTATCAATATCTATATTTTTCTATCTTTTTTTTAATCTAAATGCACGTCAATCTTTTTCAATGCCATCTTTTCTATCTCAAACTGTCCTTTATCTATCCAAATCAATCTTTTTCTACCTCTCTGTCAATCTAAATTCCCGTCTATCTTTTTCAATCTCCTCTCTTCTATCTTATCCTAACATTTATTTATCCACGTCAATATTTCTCGGTCTCTCTGCCAATCAAAATTCATATCTACCTTTTTGAATTAGTTTCCTTGTTTATAAGAGGATTTTTTCGATTGGAAATATAACAGTACTGCATTTGATGTAATTGTTCGCGTCTTCGAGACGCGTGGATTGATCTTTTGACGAGCTTTCGAAGATCATTATTTTACTATCTCCCTGTCAATGCAAAATCACATCTATCTTTTCCAATATCCTCTTCCCTATCTCATCGTATCATACATCGATCAACGTTTATCTTTTTCTATTCTGCTTTTCAATCTAAATTCCGTCTATCTTTTTCAAGCTCCTTTCTTTATCTCATCCTATTCTTCATCTATCCACGTCAATCTTTTACTATCTCTCTGTTAAACTAAATTTCTGTCTGTCTTTTACAATCCCATTTTTTCTATCTTATCCTAACCTGTACATTAAAAAAATTCTAGTTGAACCAACCAGAATTCTGGTTAATTCGACTAGAATTTAGTGTTAAATATGCCCTTACTATAAATTCTGGTTAAAAGTATCAGAATTTTCTGGTTGGCAATTTTCAAGTCAAGTTTTTAATTCCAAATCTTCCAAATTGAAGAAATTTCGAATGTAAATCATCAAAATTACAGAATTTTCAACTGTAAACTTTCAAAATTAAAAACCCTTAAATTTTACAAATGAAGAAATAAAAAGTCTTGAATTTGGATGATTTTGAAGATAAAATGTAAGGTTCTTAATTCGAAATCGTCCAAATTGAAGATATTTCGAATCGAAATCATCAAAATAACTAATTTTTTATTGTATATTAAAAAAATTTGAAACTCTTATTTTAAACATATCGCGTGATTCAAATATTGTATTTTCAAATATCGTATGTTTAATAAGAAAAGGGGAAAAGGGTAAGCTTTTTGAGAATAGGGGAAAAAGGGGAAGTTCATGAAAATAGGGGAAACTAAGAAAAAAGGGGAAGACTGTGCACCATGTTAATATGATACCTACATTAATTTTACTAAAAAGAATTTATTCCCCTATTTTCTTAAGAAATCACCCTATTCCCCCTGTTTTGAGATCATTTTGGGCTATGAAGTCGGCAATCTATAAAACCTTGAATGTGTCCCGAACGTCTTATAAATTCTTGAATCTTTTGAACCCCACATTTCATTCTCCGTCCATCATTCTTCAAAGCAAAATATGGGTATAATAATCCGTCAAAGAAATTCTGAAGCTTTCCCCTTCACTCCCATTCCCTTTTGCTTTCAAATAATTGGTACTCGAATTATTTTATCAAAGGGCATAATTGATTTGATCTTAACAAAGACGTTCTGCTCGCTGTTTTCATTGGAACATTCTAGGGTCGAGTTGATCTCACGAGCGGATAAGGACGTTCGCGATTCACGAGAATCCTCGGGGTTAGGAAGCATCCTATAGATAGATCTATACCTAGGCCTAGGGACCCGGTTGATCGGGTTTTAGACATCCTGAATATCAAGGGACCGCCCACGGTCGACCTCGTGATCCAGTTAACAGTGAAATATGTATATGGAAGAACTCGGAACTTCCATCTTCAATCTGCATCCGATGAGTCCATTACTACTCCACCTCCACCCAGGGTGGCCGAAAAACTTCATTTTCAAAATTCCCTGACTTTTCCCTGATCATTTTTTCATTACTAAATCACTATTCATAATATACAAAGACCAGCATTTTCATCTTGTAACATTGTTAACATAGAGTCTTTTGTAAAGATGATTTTTCTGCCATAAAAGATAAATTATTAATCCAAAAGGACGAATTTTTAACAAATTAATTAAAGTTCCAACAAAATAGTTGAATTTTCAACGAAATATGTACTTGAATTATATATTTGCCGAGATGAATTTTCAACCTTATAGTCGAATTTTCAAACAAAAAGATTCAGCTTCAACCAAAAAACAGCTGCATTTTCAACTAAATTGTTGAATTTTTTATTTAGAAAAATGATTTGCAACCAAATGGTCAAATTTTTAATAAAAAAACATAAAATTTCAAACAGAAACAGTTGAATTTTCAAACAGTTAAATTTTTAACCAAATAATTGAATTTTTTAGAAGACAGTTAAATTTTCAAATAATATATAATTAAAAAATAAGGTTAACAACCACCGCAGGGTCCCACTGGGAGCAACTGCCATCTAAAAAATGACACCGTTTAAAATTGTTAATTTTTGTGGACAAAAACCCGGGGGAACTGAACCCGATTTACCACATGACGAAGTATCACATGCAGGTGATACTTCGTCATGTGGTCAATCGGGTTCAGTTCCCCCGGGTTTTTGTCCACGAAAATTAACAATTTTAAAAACTGTATTTGGAACTGCTATAAGATAGAACAACAGACGTCCTCGAACTCTTTTTTTGAGGGATAATAGGAAAAAAAATTTATTCTGCTAAATAAAAATTTTCTCTGTGCACTATTTGGTGGTTAGGATTCGCTTTTGAGGTATCTGTCATTCCGATAATGTCGTTCTCTGCTGTACCTTAAAATACACACATATTAATCAAATTCAGCAAAATGAAATTTTTTAAAAATGATTCTACAACAGAAGAGTGCAGGGACGTCCGTTAGCATGTTCGCTATCATTCCCCAAAATTTTAAGGCAAAATCTTTATTATTGTAGAAAAAATCCGGGGGAACCTAACACTGCTAAAATCTATAATTTTCTAAGTATCACATGCCCTTAAAGATAATTTAAAAAATTTCTTAAGATTCCTGTGACAATTTAAAGTGATTTTTTATTTAAAAGAATAATAATTTTTAGATAATATTTAAGAAGATTTAAAAACAAATTTTGATGTATAAATAACAATTGAACAATTATTAATACTACTTAAAAAAGTGTTCAGTTAAAAAAAATTGTAATCTCTCCATTTTTAATGTTTCTAACTTAAAATTGATTTGACATCATAATTAAATTTAAGTTGCCCGGGAAAATTGAACAACCTTGACCTGGAAAGCCCTTGAAAATGATAGCGTAGTTATATACATTTTTTTAAATTTTTCAACTGTACAATTTTCCAGGTCAGCTTAAATTAATTCAATTATGATTTCAATACTTTTTTAATCATCACAAGCCTGCCGATTGAACGGCACTCAAACGGCAATGCCCAGTGCCGTTTCAGTGCTGTTCGTTTAAAGCTACTCAGATTCCAGATTTGAATGCCTGCAGAAGTTCCCTTTATACATGCGCCTAGGCTACCAAGTAGACCAACTGAAAGAGACTAAAAATTAGAAATTAAAATTTGTAAAATTTTGAAATTACCGCTGCGAAAGTTAGAAAATTAGAATATTCGGGTTTCGATAATCTCAGATATCTAACTTATTTGTTTAGAAGTTTAAAATTGGAATGAATATAATGTATCTCGTAAATGGAATGAGATATGCTAAAATAGACAATGTTTCTGAATTCAACTCCAGAATAGTATATTAGTATATAATTTATAATTATGAAATATATATAATGAGAAAATTCATAACTTAAAAAAAGTGTTAATAATTTGAAGAAAATTTTAAAAAGGAATTCGGTTGCGGTGGCGGCCAACTACTGTAAATTATAATTAAATCTGAAAATAAAATTATTTGTATAGGATATTTCATACTACCCAGATAACAATACGTGCCGGCACATAATCGGCCCGACGGGCTGGATACCAACCTGCCTGCTAAATGCACGCGTCAGGCCGGCAGAGTCGTAATGTGACCGAAGGGCGGACAACGGTCCGGCAGATTAGACGCCCGTCGGTCGTGCAAACGGCGAGGAACGACGGGCCTGCGACACGGTGGACTTAACCAGCATATCTCTATATTTTTGGGGTCGCTGGATCCGACCTCGGGGTCCAAATACCCAACTTAGCTCGTATTTTTCCAAAAAACGCAAAAATATACGTAAAATCAAAGAAAACAGCGATTTTTCTTTTATATTGTTACAAAAAAACAAAGCATTTTCATGCCCGTTGGACTTCACTAGCATATCTATATGTTTTCGGGGTCGCTGAATCGAAACCTAGGGTCCAAATACCCAATTTAGCTCGTATTTTTCCAAAAAACGAAAAATAGACGTAAATCGAAGAAAACAGCGATTTTTCTTGTATATTTTTACAAAAAACAAAATATTTTCATGCGCACTGGACTTCACCAGCATATATATATATATATATGAATATATATGTTTTTGGAGTCGCTGAATTTGAATGCGGTGTCCAAATACCCAAGTTAGCTCGTATTCTTCCAAAAGACGCAAAAGTAGACGTAAAATCGACGAAAACAGCGATTTTTCTTCCATATTTTTACGAAAACAAAGTATTCTCATGCCCGGTGGACTTAACCAGCATACCTATATGTTTGTGGGGTCGCTGAATCTGAATCCGGGGTCGAAATATCCAAGTTAGCTCGTATTTTTCCAAAAAACGAAAAAATAGACGTAAATCGAAGAAAACAGCGATTTTTCTTGTATATTTTTGCAAAAAAAAAAAATCTTTATGCCCGGTGGACTTAACCAGCATACATATATGTTTTTGGGGTCGCTCAATTTCGAATACGATGTCCAAAAAACCCAGTTGGCTCTTATTTTGCCGAAAAACGCAAAAAGACACGTAAAATCGAACAAAACAAATGACTGTGAAAAAAACAAATGACAGATCGCGCTCGAACTTCACGTCAGTAGAGAGGACATTGATGCCAAGTTAGCTTCATGAAGATTTTTGACAATCTCTTCAAGAGGGCTCTTTAATGTGACTATAGTCAATGGCTTCCTTGTCTTCATTTTTCTATAAACTCTAATAAACTATAAACTCCGAAATTAAAACACATCATGTCTTCTGAGCGCTGTTTCAATTCCAATCCATCCACTTTCAACATAGCGCATGATTGCGTGGGCGATCCTGATGCATTTTGCTACATATGTGGTAAATTTGAATTTTTTGATAATCTTAGATTAATCAGCGATGACATAAAAACACTTTATAAAAGCTATTTTGGTATGGAAGTTCAAAACCTAAGTGAAAATTGGGTTCCTCACAAAGTTTGTAGTGCTCGTTACAGTGCATTCCATAGATTGAAAGGCAGAGAAGGAAATAAGAAAACTCTTCAGATTCAAGAACCTACGATATGGAGGAAACCTCTACGGAAAGAGGAATGCTACTTTTGTATGACAAACCTGACAGGAATAAATGGAAAAAAAGAAGTGCTTTCGAATATCCTGGTGTACCTTGCGCTACTAAATCTGTTAAAAATAACGATGTTACAAAAAACTTAAAAAATCTGTCACTTGAAAGACAGACGACTGAAGCTGAAGAAAATGAAGGTACTGGTGAAGATGCCGATAATGATAGTGATGAAAGTGACATTTCAGATGATGGTAATGACGAGGATGATGATGAAAGCAGCGATGTTAATACAGAATTCCTGGGTAACGCTAAAAGTAAATAGAACTTATTTAGAAAAAATCCTACTAATGCCATGCAAGGGAACTAACGCAAGTTAAACTCCCCGAAACGTGAGAGGCAAAGGAAATCTACAGTAAACAACAATCATATAGATATGGTGATTTAGTCCACTAGACGCAAATTTTTTTCCATCTGAAAAATAAAGGAAAAATCACAATTTTGTGTATTTTTCCGGCTAATTCAGAGTTTTAAAGACAAACAACGATCTAGTTGGGTTATTTTCACAGCGAAATTGGATTGAGCGACCCAAAAAATTATAAAGGTATGGTACTTAAGAAGGGGATATTTGTTTTGATGAAGTGCGACATCTGCAAAATCTAGAAATCAATTTTTTGGAATCTTCTTTTTGACAAAATTTAAAGAAAAATGAAAGGCACAATCTTTCATACGAACAACACAGAACTCTTTATACATTTTTCTTTTAAAAATCGTAGAATATAAAATTAAAAGACTTGATAATTGCACAATTTTCCGTTTAAAGAATTTGTTAAGAAATAATTTTTAACATTTTTGTCTAACTGTTTGCGTACGTCATTTACATAGTAATATCTTACATCAAGCAGAGCCAGTTTTTCAAAAAAAAATTATATTTTGTTTAATAATCAAAACCTAAGTACAACATCAGTAAAGCTCAGTGTTAGCCGTTTCTGTAAATATCCCGCAATGAGTCGAATTATCCGGAAGGAATGATTTCAATAAGCAGAATTAATTTATTTATATATTTAGAAGCAAGTGAACAAAGATTCATGAAAATCAGCTAATATTTGAGGTAATAATGGATATCTTTGGGCAATAAATAACTTCTGTGCATATACACTGTTCATTTTTAGCAGTCTAGTCGACCTGGAGCTGAAATATTCAACATATTTATCTAAAAATGTCTAAATAAATTGACATTTATGGAAATTCCATACATGCAAAAAACAGACTGGAAAGATAACAACATTTTCCCTAATCTGAATATTTAAGGGGTGGATTTCCAAAACGATGCAAACACCTTTTTTAAAATGTTATAGGAGAAACAAAAACGTTCTCTAAAATCAAATTTTTAATTAAGGCCAAAATAAATAAATACGTACTTCAAAAATTATATCACTACTGAATTGAAAAAATGGGAAAAAGAATTTCATTTTATAAACTTTTTGGTAATTAAAGTATAGTCACCTCTTAAGGAATGTTTAAGGAATAATTTTCACTCAATATATTTCAATTTGGATCCCCAAATCCCCATTTATAGTGCTAGGAAAATGCCCCAAAAATTGCAAAATGGCAGATTCCTGTCAAATTCATGCTAAAGAAAGAATTTTTTGGTTTTTATTTAACATGAATAATAATTTTTAACCCATAAGTGTAGTGTTTCCAAGTTTGTACAAAGTAACTTTCAATTGTTAAAACAATTATTATTTGCCTAAACAGGTTTTCCCCTTCTAAGTCTTAAAAAGTTATTATCATTCGAGACCAATGATGTAAAGTTGATGAATGTGAGGAGTGATATTTCTTGTTTAACATACAGTCGAACTCGGAATTAACGTCGGTTTTGGGGCTGTCCTTGGACCTGACCTACCCTAACTAAACCGGATTTCGAAAACGCGAAAAAGTATTGTCCAAACGTCTTGTGATATCCAAATTTTAAAGTTAAAAAAATTGAATTAAAAAAAAATGTGCTCATAGAGAATGGCAAGACGCAACTTCTTTCTATTTAAAGATTTTCTTTCCGATGTATATTTTTAATAATATAATTGAAAAAGGGATAAAGAAATTTCGTCCAATTCAATTATTTTTTAAAACATAAATCGTCTCCTCTCAGACAAATATTATTGAAACTATTTGAAATTTGGTACACATACGTATAATACCCTATCGATGCCTACAAATGAAGAAAAGAGTCAAAAAATGCCAATTGTTTAATAATAATTAATCGCAAATGGAGACCTGACGGTAAGCACATTTTTTCATCTTCGGCGAAGAAAAGTATAGAGGGATCTTCAGAGTTGAAACAAATTCCAGTGAGACATTTGTTCCTTACTATTGGAGGAAGATTTCTGAAAATTTTTAGATCAATTCATTGAAAATTGGCGGAAATATTGATTTTGTAATAAAGCACGCGACGTCGCATCGTCTACGATTGCATCGTTAGCAAAATCAAGCGCTTTTCAACGTTAGTACTCTCGTCTCTTAAAAATTAAACATGAAAAAAAACCTGCCCTTTCCCCCAATTAATACAAAATCGACTGCTTTATATTTTTGGACATTTCGTTTTTTTCAGTGTATTAGCAAATAACTAAAAATAGGAAAATTTGGGCATCGCAAGTTACTTATTCCTCAATTACAAAACACATTCTTACAACTGCTTATTATCATTACTGATTAAATTATCATACATTTTTTTCAACGGTTTGACACAGAAAAATTAAAATTAGAAAGTCATTTTATTTTTTATAAATCTTTTTATGCTATATCACAAACGTAATCACTTTTTCTGGGCAGATTATTACTTATGCGGGATTTTACTATTGTGTGAAATCTATACAATTATATATTTCGGTGTAATATGTCGGATAAAATAGTTCGACAATGTATCGCAAATTTTGTTCGCCATTTTATCACAGGAACATTAATATTATATACTACTTTTATCATTTCTAAATCTGCTTATGCTATATTACAAATATAATCACATTTTATTCAGAATCGTCAATATTAGGTGAATCGAGCTGAAACTCAACATTTCTCTTTACAATCAGCTAAAGAATACAAATTAATAATTTTTTTTAAATATCACCCCCATAAATCTGTTTTATAGGGTCCCAAACAAACCCTATAAGTGATAAATCGTGTTTTGCGAGTTTTTCGCGCTAATTATGTTTCTTTTTGTGTGTTTTTTTAATACAAATTGTTACTAATACATATATTACTATTTTCTACTAATAATTAGATGTTGATATAAATCTTGTAAACAAATTATTATTGTTTTTAGCAATTGTCTCTTAGACTAGAGTTAGAGAGTCGCGGTTTTTCTGAAATTCTTTCAACTGACTTTCAACTATTCAGTTAGAGCGAGGTTATACTCAATTAAATTTAACAGAAATAATGGTTTAAACAATTCATTACTCATAATAATGTCTTCTTAGAATAATTCTAAGAAGTTGCAGTTCTAAAAAATTTCAATTTTTGTCCACTTTTCAATTAGAATGAACTAAGAATTAACCACTTGGTCGACATGCTACTGTCTTTCAGGCGGAGGTCCTAGCCGTCCTTCGCTGTGCTGAAACATTAATAGAAGAAAACGCTGCTGGCAGACAGATTACGATCTGTTCCGACAGCCAAGCGACACTAACTGCAATAGAGAAACCAGACATAATATCAGAACTGGTTTGGGAATGCAAAAAGGCATTAAGCCAACTTGCAGAAAGAAATAGCGTGGCCCTCATATGGGTCCCTGGTCACACGGGGATCAAGGGCAACGAAAAGGCGGGCCAGTTGGCAAAACATGGCGCAGCAAGTGAATACATAGGACCAGAACCGGTACTGGGAATCCAAGGTTGCCGTCAGGCGAAATCCATCCTGGGTTATACCTATAGGATGGTCAGAGCCAGGAAAATCCTGGGTTTACCCAAGAAAGATATAAGGACAGTGGTACAGATCCAACTGGACACAACCAACTAAACTATCATATGCACAAAATGGGGTATAACCCCACGACAGAGTGCAGGAGATGCGGCAGGGATAATGAAACATTCCTGCATGTACTATGTCAGTGCCCAGCATTAGCTGGCTCAGGCAACAGACCCTCGGGGCCCATTTTATGGGACCAGAGGAAATTACAACACGATTAGTAGTCGACATACTAGGCTTCGTTAAGTGGTCTCGGGTCGACTGCTGAGAGCGAAAAAGTAAGGGTGTGGCACAATAGGCTTTATAGCTTGAGCGCCAGAGGAGCTCTGCATGGGCTCCTTGCCCGTCCTAAAACTAACTAACTGACGTCAGTCCCAACAAAACTTCTGTTTCTGGGGGGGGGGGTGGAACATGTGGGACGATGAAATTAAGGCAGCCCAACAAGAAAAGAAAGAAACGTACGAGAGAACTTTGAACACCACAGGTATTAGAGATGAGGAGAGAAATAAGCTCAACAATGACTACAGACACAAAAACAGAAAAGTTGAACGACTAGTCAAACAGAGTAAAGATAAAATCAGAACAGAAGAAGAAAAGAAAATACAAAACGACTTTGAAGGAAGCAGGAAACTAATATTTAAAAAGATGGAGAAATGTAAAAATACAGAGATTGTCAGCATGAGAAACAGCAAAGGTGAAATGATATATGATACAAACGGGATGGTAGACACTTTAAAAGACGCTTTCAAAGAATTATTAGGAAGTGAAGATATAGGGTGACAGAATTGCGACATAGAACATAATGCACTAGAAAACCCAATTGAGAAAGTCTGTGCCACTGAAGTTAGAGATACAATTAAGAACTTAAAAAACGGTAAGGCTGCTGGCGTAGACAGTATTAACGCTGGAATGCTTAAATACGGTGGCATACCTCACAGACTTTGCGAATTGAAAAATTTATGTATCGAGATGGGAGAAGTCCCAGAGGAGTGGAGAAAAGCGATTATCGTACCAATATACAAAAGGAAGGGGGATAAAAGCAACTGCAATAATTACAGAGGTATCAGCTTACTAAGTACCGTAAGTAAAATATACTCATAAATACTTATCCGCAGGTAATGAAAATAACCAAAGAAAAGATATGGGAAGTCCAAAGTGGATTTATGCCAAGAAGATCATGTACGGATCAAATATTTAGCTTAAGACAGATCACAGAGCGAGGTTTACAGGATTTTTAAACCAAATATCGAGCGCGAAGCGCGAGTGTCTTGATGAGAATGTGTTCCTTAAGGTGAATTTTTGAGAATTACAAAGTGAAATACTCTAAATATTATACGAGTTCAAAATGTTTTTGAAATAAAACATTTTCAATAGAAGTATCAATGATTGAACAATTACTAATGCATAATGGATGAAATTAAGAAATATTACATTTCAAATGTTAAAATTAGATCATTTTAAAGTCAAGGATAACAAATAAACAGTCCTTTAATTAAATGTTAAAAATTATGAACACTTATTATAATTTGATAAGCGAGGGAATTTGAACAATCTGTTTAAAATTGAACCAGTTTGCCATCACCCAAGGCGATCGAAATTAATTTTAAATTATAAATTTATCAATTTGATGTAACATTTGACATCTGCAAAATAGAGAAGTTGTATGTGTCATGCATATTGAAACTAATTATTGCATGTTGTAGAGAACGTTAAACTGAGTTTATTTTTACATGAAATAGATGAATATTATGTTCAATTAATTTTTTAATTATTTAAAAAAACGGAAAAAAACTTGTGGAAATAGTAGCTTTTATGATTGGTGTTACGTCAGTTATACGGGAAGTCCTTAATAGTGATTAGTTAATCAGTATTTTTGAAACAGTGGCTTGCCGAATTCAATTTTTTTATAACTGTACTTAGCATGTCAACATGTTTTGACCTTTATTATTTCAAAAATTTTGGATGATTGAAAGTTATTCTGAGCTGCCAACATCTTTAAACTAAGCATTTATTCATCCTTCTTCGCATGGTACAGCAAAATCAAATTCATCTACACTGTTAGAAATGTCCTGAAATTTCAGTCAGTTTTCAATTACTTATGTCACTGAAATGTCATAAATTTGGCTTGGAAATTTAATTTCAGACTATATTCATTAATTTTAAATGACGCGAAACATAATTTTGAAGCAAAAGTTATTGAAATTTCCAAAAATTCACTCTGAAACCTGTTTCAATTGTTTGTATATAAAATATTATTGGTGGCTGAATAAATTTCACTGTGGTTTACGCAAATTTTATAAACATGCATTGAAAATGAAGTAACATTTTTTATTAAATTTAATAAACCTAAATGAAAATATTAACAAAATTAAAAAATAATTCATGAAATTAAATTTAGAAGCTTTGCATGTGATGTATTTTTCTATCGATTAATACAATTTTTTCAATTACTCGTGCAGAAATTTCGGCGTGGCCCTGGTGAGGACCAGATCTGGATCCGATCGGGCATCCCAGTCAGGGCCAGACTCGAAATGAAACGCCTAATCCGATCAGGGCCAGACTGAGGTATCGATACGGAAGGCCCCATCTGGCCCTGACCAGGCCCCTTCTAACTTTTATTAATGGAAATATTATTAAAATTTTATTTATTCAATAAAAAAGTAAATAATTAATTAAGTATATTAAACTTTATTATTTCGAGTATTTGCAAACAATTATCGTGAGTTTTACAGAGATTTTAAAAGTCTTTGTCATCTTTCGCATAAACTATCCTTGTAACGTATTAAACAATAAACTTTATATAAATATTTTGAAAAAAGTGAAACGTGTCAGTAGTTCGTCTCGACATTTGATTGAATCCGCGAGAGTCATTTTTCACATAAAACCAATACCTTCTCATTGAGATGAGAATGTAAAAAGGTGCACCGAGATATTTCGGAGACGAATCTAAAGATGTTTTCTGTTTTTCGATGGGATGTTTAGTTTGTCTATAACAATTTCGTAACAATAAAAATAATATAATTGTTTAAAAAATGTTTTTTTTTCAAGTCGCGTCTAGATATGTCGAGACGAATCCAAAGATGTCTTTTTTTCATTGGACGCTTACTTTGTTTATAATTAATTACTAATGTTTGAAATCCATATCTATAGCAGACTTTAGGCTCGTGATATTTCGGAGACGAATCCAAAGGAGTTTTTGGTTTTTCGATCGGACGCTAAGCTTCTTTATAGCAATTACAGAATATTAAAAAATAATGTAATTGTTTAAAAATATTTTTAAAGGCACGTATAGATATTTTTGTGTCGAATCCAAAGGTGTTTTTTTTCTGATCGAACGCTTTGTTTGTTTATAATCAATTACAAAAGTTTAAAATCCATATCTATGGCAAGCTTTAGGGTCGTGATATTTCGGAGATGAATGGGTCGAAGGGCCTAATAGAAAAATATTTTTATCGCCTCTCTGAAGAAGATTTCATCTTAGAGGTGCAATGAATATTTATAATAATTGTATCATAAATTTAACGTGATAAATTAATTTGTTGATATTTTTTATTACAGTGAAATAGATCCCCATTTATCGAGTTATTGCCTGGAAGTAACATCAGGATCACAATATCATCCACCTACTCTTTGCGCTGCGGAGAATTTTTTACCAAATCATCCGCGTATCGTGAGAGGAAGTTCTTTCAAAGACCAGCAATACAGAGGTGAACCGGAAGGCTTGCATTGCATTCCTCAAACGAAACTGACACTTCATGGAATGAAATACAACACTAATTACAACTTTACTCTATACGTGGTTAGTGACTCAACTGTTTTTTCTTACTAAAGACGAAAAAATGTTCTCCTCATAAAATCGCAATAAAAATAATAATTTAAATCTTGACTTCTAGTTTACACAAACGAATTCATGAGCATTCATAATTCCATTTATTGCAAAAAAATATTGCAAATTTAATGTAGGGGAAACCTCTCTACAGTGGATAATGCAATCTACAGAGTGGACAATAATTAGGAGCACAAATAAAATGAAAAAAAAAATGTTATTTTTAATTTATGAACATGTATAGTATCTTAATCAGGGTGTTTATCGTCCTAGAAATCCCTGAAATCCTGGAAAAGATCTTGCATTTTTTTTACCTGGAAAAACATGGAAAATTCTTTGGATTTTTCTCATGGTCCTGAAATTTTTATTTCCTCAAATAAAAAATACGGGTTTTCAACTTGTTCTCTGCTGAACGAAAAAAGACAAAAATCTAATAATCTTTTGCTGTCAATATATTGAAAAAGAATTAAATTTTGCTAGTAATGAGTCTTTATTAATTCAGGGTGTCTAGCGTCCTGGAAAAGTCCTTGAATTTTGCTCATGCTCCTGGAATTTGTATTCCCTTAAGGCCATGTGACGAGTGGGTCACGTGACCGGCTTCCTACCTTACCGACACTTTTTTTATTTGTTAACTTATTTTCCTTACACCGTACGCTAGTTGCAGGCTTAAACTGCTTAAGTGGGGATAAGCGTAGCTGAGGCCTAACTCTGGAGTATAGGAGAGAGTAGAGAGCAAGCGTCCAGTCTCTCTCCCTCTCATGCGCGAAGGTTACGTCATAGTTACGCTTATCCCCACCGTGCCCCCACTTGAGCAGTTTGAGCCTGCGAATAACGTACGGTGTAAGGAGGCTCAATGTGAAGTGAATGGAAATCGTTTTCTGGGTTTAGGAGCATTCGTTCACGTAAATCCTACTAAACTTTAACAGTTTATAGAAAAAACGTTTTTTTTTAGCCGAGAAAAAATTGAAAATTATTAAATAATTTGTTATTTTTTAAACAAATTTTATCAATAATAGTGATCCACTTGCAAAAATTGTGATGGAATAAATACAAATCATTTTTATGGAATGAAACATGAAATTACTTGATATTAATAACACGTAACTATTTTATTTGGTCATCCGATAACAATAAATAATTGATAACAGAGAATTCGCCTAGGTCATGAATAATATGGAAACAAAGAGGACGCTAAACGAAGTTTATTTTTACCTGAAATTAATGTCGCATTAAATTTTTGTATACCTATACTTAGACTGTCAACCTTTATTGACATTCAAAATTTCAAACATTTTAAGTGATGGAAGAAGGTTATATTTTGAGCAGCCAATAGCTTTAAACCAAGCATGTTTGCACTTTTCTTCGCGTGGCAAAGCAAAATAAATTTTATCTAGTATTTTTACTATTAGATGCAAACATTTTCGATAGAAATTTTATGCATGTTATCATAATCTAAGTAATTCTGAAGACGAACCTGCAAAACATTCAATATTTATAAACAATGCAGAAAAATGAATTCTTATAATATTATTCTTTGCGTTGTTTGCTAAAACTATCAAGAAGTCAATAATTTGCATGCAACAAAAATTGTTCATTACAATAACATTTAATAGTTTCAAAGAAAAATTCGTTAAAATTTCGATAATTTTATGAGACACAGAATTATTTGTAAAAATCTTTAATAAATAATATCTAAAGAACGACCATGCATCCGTGAAAGCACTTCATACGGTTCGATTCTGCAGACCATTCTGCATAATATCCATTAAAAAAATATCGGGTACCTTTCAAGTCATACCACCTCTCTTATGTGTCTTCCGGTCCACGATTCATCTTCACCCATTCTTCACGACAAGATCGTACGCACAGTATGGTCCTTGTGGAACCGTCGCGTCGTAGTGACGACAGGCAGTCCCCCCAACACCAGCGCACTGTTACCCCTCTAGTTTTTTCCTTACTCGGGGAAACCTATATCCATGAAGTAATTGATACTGAACTAGCGGAATGGAAATGGGAAAATTTTAGAGCTTTTAGTACTTTATGAAATACGAATAGCTCAGGAACAATTGATGGGCCCGATCGAAGAATGGGATGTGCGCTCGACCGCTTGAAAGTGCCTCTGAACGTTATGCCATTTCCCGACAATCCCCGCTTGTACCGTTCGCCCGTGTTCACATTAAAAAAAAAAGTACAAATCGTTGATTCTCAGAGAACTTCCAGTGAGAAAGTTGTTCCGTAGGGATTAACGAATAAATCTGCGCAAACGAGTCGTAGACGGCGTCGCGTACTTTCTTACAAAATGGATATTTCCGCCAATTTTCAATGAATTGATCTAAAAATTTTCAGAAATCTTCCTTCAATAGTGAGGAACAAATGTCTCACTGGAAATTGTTTCAATTCTAAGGTTCCCTTGATACTTTTCTTCGCCGAAGCTAAAAACCGTGCTTACCATCAGGTCTCAATTTCCAATCAATTATTTTTAAACAATTGGCAGTTTTGACTTTTTTCTTCATCTTGTAAGCATCTCTAGGGTATAATGCATGTGTATACCAAATTTCAAATAGTTTTAATGATATTTGTCTGAGTAAAGACGATTTAGACTTTAAAAAATAATTGAATTTGCAGAAACATTTTTCCCACTTTTTCAATTTTATTATTAAAAATATACATCGGGAAGAAAAACTTTGAATAGAAAAAAGTTCCATTTCAATATTCTCTGAAAGTCAATATCTTTTTTACTCTAATTTTTCGAACTTTAAAATTTGGATATCACAACACACTTGGACAATTCTTTTTCACGTTTTCGAGCGCTCGCCCGGTTCTTGCATCCTGGCCTTCAATTTTTTCATTGAATCACTTTAAAAAATTCAAAATTGCGTTTCAAACACAACATTTAATAATATTAAAAGTATAACAATAACAAAATACTGTAATAATAATTATCGAACTAATTAACAAGAAATACATTTTTTTATCACTTCTCCAGTAAAATATGATATACAGTATACTTGAGGGTTTCAACATTTAATATTATTTGTATAATTGAGACGTATTTATTCGAACAAATTGATGTTCATTAACCTACACGTAGAAAGAAGAATATTCTCCAACAGCAAGGGCTCTTGCAATTCTTTCATTGTTAATGTAAGGGGGGAAAATGAGGCAGGGTATAAGGCTCCATGTGGGGATTTTCCTATTAATAATAATTATTGTAACGTAATTAATTTCTTCACATAATTTATACACGGCGCCTGAGTAAAAGAATAGATACTTTTACCAAATCAAGAAAACACATAATATGTCCTATACTTTTACCAATACGGCGATGAAAGTTTCAATTGTTACGTAACAAAAAATAGTTTCTTTGTTCGAAATTTTTATTTAGAAAAAGTTCAGAACTGAAAATTGATCCTTATAGTCCAGCGGTGAAGAAGTGCAGTTCTATTTTTTTAATTTCTTCCCCCAGAAATCATTTATATTTCATATATTTCTGCAATTTCAACATAAATTACAACTATAAAATTATATGCATATATTAATAAATACCATATTCGTACAAATGTCTAAAAACAAAAAGTTTTTAATTATAACTGAGTAGTTACAAGTCGTACTAAAAAGATTATAAACTAATATTATCATGAAAAAAATGTTAAAAAATATGATTACAATCAACTTAGAAGAATAATTCATTAAAAAACATATTATCTACATTTTTCCATTAAAATAAGGGATCTATTCGTTATAAATATGTAAAGATATATTTTTATCGAAAACGAAATAAGGCAAAAATTAATAATAATCAATTATAAATTGAAATATTTATAAGGAGTATAAAAAAAAGAATTCCGAATCTCAACTTGCATTCTCGATTTTTCTGTTCCCTTTGGGTTCCCTGCCGAACGCTCCAAGGGAGATAGAGTCAATTGTCCAAAACGAGAAGTGCCAAATTTTCTGGAACTACGATTTTAGGACAGCAGTCTCCGTTGCACACTCGGGGCCTGAAATTGTTCTCCAAGACTTCGAGAAACGAACTATATTCGTGATAGAATTCTTGGCTCCTTGCGAATACAACATCAATGCCAAGGAGAAAGAAAAGAAGGAAAGGTATCAAGACCTTCAAAGGGAGGTGCAACGACTGTACCGAAAATATTCGGTACAAGTAATTGTCCTTGTGATAGTTGCTCTCGAAGGTGCGAAGCTATCACTGGCTCGCAACCTTAAAGCCTCAAGTCCTCAAAACACACGAGGGTTTTGCCGGCTTGTCGTTGTCATTTCGTCGTGTCCTGTGACCACCCATCTCACGGTTCTGAGACGTGGCCATGAGTAGGATTTACCGCGGTCCTACTGGGAGCCGATGTCATTTTTTAAATGGCAGTTGCTCCCAGTGGGACCCTGCAATGGTTGCTAATCTTTAGTTTTTAATTATATATGTATAGAATCCAAATTCGTTTTAATCAAATTTTCATTAAATATACATTTTTCCTGATTATTATATTTGCGAATTAACGGTTGACTTCGTTTTATTATTCCAAATTATACCGTGAGTTAGAATTATTACGTGTCCGAATTAGTATTTAACCTATCTTTAACTTTTCCGAATTGCTGTTATTCAACAAACTTTATTTTTCCCGAAACAATTTGCCATAATTTCCTTTTAAGATAATTTTCATATCAGCAAATCTCTATTTTCTCAAATGACCATTTGGGACTCTCTAAATCTGAATAATTGAAGATTTTTTAATTGAATTAGTAAATGGGTGCTCGATTAATGAAATAGTAATATTTTAGCATTTAATTTATAGAATAGTAAAAAAAATCACAAGTTGATTTGTCTACAGTCAATTGTTTAAAATATGAATCAATTGGGTTCTCTGTCACGAGACTTTTAAAGAAAAGCATTTTATAAGTAAATACGCTATGTTAGTATAAGATGCCTACTTACAAGCTTCATAATTCATAATTGCTACATATTACATCACGTTTCATATTTATATAATCTTATTTTAATTAATATGTATTTACCCAGGCGGAAAAATTATGTATAGTTTAAACATAGTGTGTAGTATTATATATAATATCCATATGTTTTATACATTTTTTGTATAAAACAAATGAATATTTTATATAATACATCACACTATATATAAACTATATATAATTTTTCCGCCTGGGTATATATATATATATATATGATCAGAAACTAAAGGTTAACAACCACCGCAGGGTTCCACTGGGAGCAACTAACATCTAAAAAATGACACCAGCTCCCAGTAGGACCGCGGTAAGTCCCACTCATGGCCCCGCCTCACAACCGTGAGATGGGTGGTCACAGGACACGACGAAATCACAACGACAGGCCGCCAATCCCTCGTGTATTTGGGGACACGAAACGACCCAAGGATGACAGCTTTCTGCATCCATCTCGCAAGTGCCGTGTTATATTCTTGGCACGCGGGTATGGCTTTAAGGTTACGAACCAGTGATAGTTTCGCACCTCCGAGAGCACCTATCACAAGGGGTTATTCCTTCGGGAACATCCCTGGACAATTGTCCGCGACTGCTTATTAATTATTGTAACCATATTCAGCAGAATCTCTTGGTACAGGGACCCTCTATCCGCAACCCGAGGACGCGCTCGGTGGCTTTGTCATAGGCCCTTCAGTTCTATTCCTAAGGAATAGAAACCGAAACCGAATATATATATATATCGATCCCCGGCATCTCCAAGATCCGCCTAATAAATTATTAACTGAGGGTAGCCAGAAAGGATCACAACAAAATTTAAGCGCGATATTGCCATATGTAGTTGAATCAAATTTTGGCATAAACTCCCATCATAATACATGTGATGATACCGAATCCGATATTGAGGATGGTTTAGATATGCAGGATTGGGAAGACTTAGTCAGAGAACTAAATTCAGTAAAAAAGACTCTAGATAAAGTCATTAAAAAACAGGCTAAAAACAGCTATATTGGTTAGAGGCATTAAGGATTTTGAGAGTTTAGTTGAAATTCTTGAAATATTTGATTCAAGTCAACCAATAAATTTGGAAAATTTCAAGGATTCTCAATCTCCGAACAAACAAGAGCCTCATCAGCATTCATTTGATTATGGTAGTCAACATCAACATTTAGGTAAAAGTAATAGTCCAGGAAAATATTACCAGGGATGGCGGAAACGCGGTAATGAACGCCAACAATATGGTAACAATTCAAACAACTATCTAAACCGTAACCGCAACCCAAATTATAATAACTACAACCGGGGTAGAAATAATCCACACCTCAACCCTTCTCAACATTATGATCACCAAGCGTCAGCAGAAAATACAAACGGCAATAGTCATTCCAGGGTATTACCAACCTCTTCAAATAGCCACATGCCGAATAATTCCGGGATAGAACCCCTAATATCTCCTCAGGAAATTCAGAATGTAACTAACCTCGCTCAAAATAACCCAACATGGAACACCCCTAATCAAAGCGTACAACCCCCAAACCAAGGCAATTATCTGTCAAATGCTGAAACAGCCAATTTCCAACTCAACTTTCCTAAAACTTCCACTAGCTACTCTCGGAACTCCTTTTATTCTAGCCAAGCGGGAAACTCTTAAGCCTCAAATTTAAAAATAATGTCGAAACTGACCAAGTTATAGCTAAAAACTCGAGGCCACTTAATGATAATTTTATGATAAAAGAAATCGCAAGTCTTTAGAAAATAAATCTGTTAAGGCCTTAATTGATACGGGCAGTGAGGTAACTTGTGTATCGGAGTCGCTTTACCTTGAGAATATAGATAATTTTAAAAAATGCGAAAAATTGCCGATTGTAGGCATGTCTATCATAGGTGCCACAGGTTCAAACCTGTACGCATTAAAACGCAATTATACGCGAATTTTTCTCCACGCGAATGGAAAGGCCAGTTTGTATTTATAGTTGTGCCAAAATTAAACAAATATTGTATATTAGGCGTAGATATTTTAAAGGGGTTTAAATCAAAAATTGACCTCGAGGACAAAACAGTAACGTTGAAGGCTGCAAATGGTACTATAAAAATCTGTTTAATTGAGGATGAGCCGAAAAATATTAGGGTAATTGTAGATCCTGACTATACTAATGAAATCTGTCGTATTCAGGGAGTAAAGTAGTGAATAATCCAAGTTAACAATCATAGTTGTTTGAACAATTTATAATTGTTTATAACTATCTTCTCTTGAATGAAAGCTAAAAAAATTACGGGTTTTTGTGAACTCGTACACTTTTTCTCCACTTTTCACTCAGTGAGGTACTAATTAATGCAAGTTAACAAATATGCGTATTTAATCAATTGATTATTGTTTATAACTACATTCTGTTATATTAATGCCAGAAAGTTGCTTTTTTCTGAAATCTTAAGTTTTGCTTAGGTTTTTTAGTTATCATTAAATAATTAGTGAATCTCAACAAGAATAATTTTTGAAATAGTGTTTCATTTTTTTATGCGAATTATTTTTTTTCTTTTCCCAATGTTTGAAAAAATTAATTGAAACAAAAAAGCCATCTTACACAAGAAAAAAAACAAAGAATGGAATAATTAGGACTAGGTGGGAGGACTAGGTGTGCAAATGACTTGTAAAAGTTTTGTTTTAAATTACAACAAGAAGTTGATTGCAAAGCGTAAAAGAAAAATTTGTAATTGAACATATTTTCATATCAGACCCCCCCCCCCACCAGTAAAGTATATTCACGAAAAAGAAAGAGATTGTTTAGAATATTTTTCTTCCTAATGTTTATTTATTATTTGTTAATAACTAAAAAGGCAAATCAAAATAAAAAATTCCGGAAAAATCCACAACTTTGTAGCACTTATCTATAAGAAGATAGTTATTACAAGAACAAATTGTTTAAACAACTATTTTCACAAAGTTGCATTAATTATTACCTCACTAAGTGAAAAGTGGGCAAAAAGTTTAAAAAGTCAGAAAAAAACGCAATTATCAGGCATTAATATAGATGAAGATAGCTACTAACAATAATAATTTGTTTAAACAATTATTTCCACCCAACTTAAATAATTATTAAGTCATTTCATGTGAAAAATAGACAAATAGTTCAACATTTCTGAAAAACCGCAACTTTCTACCATTGAGCAAAAAATATATTATTAACCATAATAGTAGAATTGTTTAAGCAATTACTTTAGTCAACTTGTATTAATTATTACTTCACTCTAATTGAGAAATGGACAAAAGTTAAAAATTTCAGATAAAAACGCAACTATCTAGTATTGATATAGAAGAAGATAGCTATAAACAATAATGACTTGTTTAAACAACTATTTTTGCTATATTGAGTTATATATTAACTCGCTCCAAGTAAAAAGAGAACAAAAAGTCGAAAATTTCAAAAAAAACCGGCATTTCTAGCATTATTCAAACATAATATTATGAAAAATAATAATAAATTGTTCAAACCATTATGTTTGTTAAAATCCATCAACTCTAACCTCTTTTTAATTGAAAATTGGATAAAAAGTGGAAAATTTTCGAAAAAACCGAGACTTTCCATCTCCATTCTAAGGGAAAAATGCTAAAAACAATAATAAATTATTGAACAAAATTTATTTAAACATTTCATTATCAGTATAAAGTAGCTTTTATGTTTTAGAAACAATTCGCATTTTAAAAAAAGCAAAAAAATCATAATGAGCGTCAAAAACTCGCAATACCCATTTTTTCACTTATGGGGTTTTTTTGGGACCCTACAAAACAGACTTATGGGGGTAAAGACGGAATTTTTTCAGTTTTCAAAATTCGTGTTTTTTGCAATTATTTCAAGAATGAACAGAGCTACAACTTTTTACAAGAGAAAAAAAAGATGCGCATTTAAATTTGGAATAAGAATATATGTTTAAAAAATAAAAATATGTAAATGTTTTTAAAAATGCCAAGGGGCCCTCCCGCCACCAGCCATCAGACTTTATATGCCCTTCTACGATCTGGCGGTTCAATTCTACTATACTATAAAATTTTTGGTTCAGAATTAATCTCTTTTGGTTAAGAATGCAGCTATTTTGTAAAATATTCTTCTATTTTGGACCGAAAGTTCGATCTTTTGAATTAAAAATTCGTCTTTTATTTTGAAAATTCTACAATTAAATTCTGGGTTCAGAAGTAATCTCTTTCGGTTAAAAATGCAACTATTTTGTTGAACATGCTTCTATTTTGGAGAGAAAGTTCAATCTTTTGAATTAAAAATTCGTCTTTTAATTTGAAAATTCTACTATTAAATTCTGGGTTCAGAATTAATCTCTTTTGGTTAAAAATGCAACTATTTTGCTCAACATTCTTCTATTTTGGACAGAAAGTTCGATCTTTCGAATTAAAAATTCGTCTTTTAATTTGAAAATTCTACTATTAAATTCTGGGTTCAAAATTAATCTCTTTCGGGTAAAAATGCAACTATTTTTTTGAACATTCTTCTATTTTGTACAGAAAGTTCAATCTTTTGAATTAAAAATTCATCTTTTAATTTGAAAATTCTAGTATTAAATTATGGGTTCATAATTATTCTCTTTCGGTTAACAATTCAACCATTTTGTTAAACATTCTTATATTTTCATGTGAGGAAAAGAAGAAGGCCATGTCACCGCAATTCGATGCGTGGAGCATGGGAAAATGGCAATGGGCCTACGTCCATTAAAATTCGGGGGCAGTAGTATAAATACTTTCCTTGAGCCTAGTTTCAAAGTGCTTGAATGTTAAATAGTTTTATATTTAATTGGTCGTATAATGCAATCATTTCTTATTTAAACATTTAAGTATAAATGGAATGGTACCTGAATGGAACTTATAAAATATGAAACCGTGCAATGTTAAATGTGAAAATTAAAAATGATTTAAATTTGGCAACCCTCTGAATGTAAAACTTTTTAACATTTAAGCCATTTGAAATCTTAAAAAATGTCCACTATTGTTGAATTAAATTAGGACATAAGTATTCAATTCTGAAAGCTTGACATCTTATTCCGAATTTACAATATATTCCTGCTATTATCCTTTTTAACTTGAAATTGTACATTTTTTTACTTCTTGGGCAAATGAAAAATGTACTTGAATCAACAAAAAAGGTATATTAAAAAGTTATATTCGGAATTTTCATAAAAAAGTCGAATTTTTAGACAAATGGTTGAATTTTAGACATATAAAGATGAATCTTCAACCAAATGATATCAATGATATCATTCCATTTGCAACGATGTAAGCTGTACTCATAACAATTCGGTTATGAAGATACTGGAGATTCAAAAGTCCGCGTCCGCCTTAACGGCGCGAAATGTATAATCGCGGAACTGACGAATTGATACGCAAGCTTTTATGCATATGCATGATCTTACGTGTGGTGACATCAGTGAGTTGTAACTTCGGTAACATATTTCGGTGAGCATAGTTTATTTGCTCTTGTTCCGAGTAAGGAGGCAACAATCGATGCAGCAGGGTACGAATGCACGTTAAATAATCCGCGGCGGGTTCCTCTAATCCCTGAGTACGATTGTGTATCTTCTGTTTCAGTTCAAATTGGTAGTCTGGGTCACCGAAACGAATCCTCGCTGATTCTACGAAATATGTCCACAAATCCCACCCTTCCAACGAATTGTTAAACCAGTGAAGGGCAATGCCCGATAAGAAGAACGGAATACACAATAATAATTCCCTGTTCGATATTTGGACTAAACTAATATTTCGTACACGGTCCTGATATGGGGCGAACATATCCCGCCGGATTGACGCCTAGATTGCTCGTAATTGTGTTGAGTTAGGTAGCGAGCGCGTAGTATAGCTAATTCGTTATATCAATATATTTTTCAAATTTTTGTGGAAAATCGGTTTTTGCTCCATTTTGACAGGTTGTTTGGCCTAGAATTTTTCTAATTATTTTACCAAAGCCCCACGTTGTTTCGTCAATTTGTAACCAGTTATTTCTCCGGGAAACTTACCATTACTCAGCTCACGCCCATTACCTAAAATTCCCTACTAAAAAAACAAATACTTTATGTGGGAGTTGGGCACCAGGCGCACATGCGCCAACTGGACACTCAAAAACTCAATAGACTGGGCGTGGGCCAGGTGTTTGCTCGGGCTGGCTTCAGCCCTTTGGTTAATGTTGTTGGTAGAGGGGATGGTTCAACCTATTTGTAGAAAACTCTTAGTACAAACGCGATTCTTACTCGGAAATAAATCTAAGCCAGAGAGTACTATCAAAAATTGGGGTTCACATTCATTCAACCTATTCAACCGTACAAATATTTTTATTATTACGCGTTAAATCATCCTAAAAAAACAGTGAACTAGTTAATTAACGAGGAGGCTAATTCGTTCGGCCGAAATTTCAAGGGCTTGATCGAGAGCATGATATATGGAAATACTACCGAAAGCAAGGCTAACCTGAAAATATTTATTACGAGCCGAAAATCTCCTAAAGTGAGGTAAAATTCTCGACAGCAAAAAGAGAAAGGCTAGAAAGAAAACTGATCTCAACAGTAATAAAAAATTTAAACCTGAAGCCAACATGGCGTCCTGAAATAAAGCGATAACGAGCGAAAATAACGCGAGAATACTACCGAGTATCAATCATTGAAAGACAAATGACTAGCGAGAGCAAACATAGAGGCGGTAACTATTATAACCGATTTTTCCACATACGATAAAAAAATCAAACATGAGAATGAATAAAACTGTAGACTTGTAGACTCGAGGGGTTCCTCATGTTCAGATTATTACTGCAAAAACGGTACTTCAAAACTAAGCTTACTCATCCGAACATGAGGATCCGCGATGATCCATAGCTTCGCAGACATATTGCAGAGGACCTTACCTCAACTACGAAGTTAACTAACTCTACTTAATTTTCACATTAATTTGGTACTGAGCGATAACAAAATCAAAAAGAAAAGCAAGTCGTCTCCTTTGGGCGAGTTTCCATTGCGCGGCGCTGATTGGCTGCTTGCTCGGCGCGGCCGTGGAATTGGTCAGTTATGCTTTTTTACTGGCATCACAGAATCCATGCAATTGCACCTCAGATGGTCTTGAAATAGCAATACATCGATTAAACAGAATGTGATTTAAAAGTGGCAATTGATTTCTGTACTGTAACCACGCCTCATGCAATTTTAAGGGAATTGAATCATCCCAAGCAAGCTCAGCTTCCCAACGATTTTTGATAAGCAATTTCGCTGATACGATTACTGGACCTAGCAAGCCTAATGGGTCGAACAGCTTAGCTGTTTGTGAAAAAATCTCCCGTTTTGTAATTTTATTATCCACGTTAGACAAATTGACGGTATAGAATAGATAATCTGATTGCGGATTCCAGAAAAGCCCTAATGTTTTTATGGTCTTCGACGGATCTAGCGACATATGTATATCCTGTGAATTGTGCGTAAAATCTTTAATTAAACGTGGGTCGTTTGATCCCCACTTGCGGAGATTGAAGCCTCCTTTGCTTTAAAGTGAAATTAACTCATTCCGAAGGTAAAGCGCTTTCTCAAAAGTGTCTGCTTCTGTCAGAAGGTCATCTACATAAAAATCGCGCTTTAATATTGCTGCTGCTTCGGGATGTGCTTAAAGTTTCACCTTCCGCTAATTTGTGGAGCGTGTGAATAGCAAGGAAGGGCGCGGAAGCTGTACCGAATGTGACTGTGTTCAATTTGTATATTTTAATAGGTTCATTTTTATTTTCACGCCACAAAATGTTCTGATAAAATGTGTGTTCATTGCGCAATCGGATCTGCCGATACATTTGTTCAATATCGGCAGTAAGTGCGAAGGGAAATGTTCTAAACCGAATAAAAATGAAAAAAAGGTCTTCCTGACTCGTTGGACTGACCATCAGGGCATCGTCTAACGAAACTCCTGATGATGATTTACATAAGCCATCGAAGACGACTCGTGTTTTCATTGTGAGACTGGTTGTTTTCAAGACCGCGTGGTGCGGAAGAAAAAATCCGCGACTTAAAAGATGGTCATTTTTTAAAAGCGTCATGTGACCTTCTTTTAAATAATTGTTAATGCATTCGAAATATTGAGATTCAAGCGATGTATCTTTGGATAATTTGTTTTCTAGAGCATAAAAACGATTGAAAGCTGTATTGCGAGATTGTCCTAATTTTTCCTTGTCTTTGTTAAATGGTAAATGAACTGTGTAACATCCTGAAACATCGCGGGTGGTAGTCTTTAGGTAATTTAATTCACAATATTCTTGTTCAGGTGAATTTGAAGATTCTACACGTCCTGCTTCAATTTCCCATAGAAGAGGTAGATCGGAAAATTTTGTGAAATTGCAAAAAACGTTGGACTTGGCTGACTTTATGCGAGTTTGTTGAACACATCCAGCGATCACCAAACCTAACTCGGTTTCCTGAAAAAACTGCAGAGTGACCATTGATTGGTATTTGACCACAACCTAGAAATTCGTAAAAATACTGGGCACCGAGAATCATGTCGACTTCAGCTGGATTGTGAAACTCTGGATCTACTAAGAAGAGATCCTGTGGAATTTCTAACGAATCGCCATCTATTGTAATGTAGGCATCGTCGTGCCAATATGCGATACTACAAAAAGCGAGAGATTGTACTGAATATTTGTGTAACGAGATTTTATGCAATCTGAAGTTACTATCAGTTCTATACGAATAGAAAACAATCAATATGATTATTTTAGAATTGGAATTTCAAAACGATTTTAGGAGATTTTAAGGACTTTGACAGGTGTAACAGGATGTAAAGATATTTCAAGAGGTTTCAGAATATTTTAGTATCTTAAAGTATTCTATGAGTTTTTAAAATATATCAAAAGGCACATTTGTTTTGTATTTCAAAAAAGTTAGTTCTATGCTTTCCAGATTTTCAACTCGATATTTCAATACGCAAACAAAATGTGCGTAAAGTAGGAATCGTATCGAATATCAGAAAATTTGAAGGTATTCAACAGAAGTCCCCAGGAAATTTACAATAATTGAAATTTTCTTGAAAACGTGAGAAAGTGAAATTCTGTTAGAACTGATGAGAACTAATAAAATCAGAAGTTAGATAAAAAATTGCTTTAAAAATGTTTATAAGCCGTTTTTAAATACCTTCAGCAGGCACAATAGACTAAATCGTGTTCAGGTTAAACGTGCTATATAGTACCATGCCTAGGATGCGTACTTCAATTACATTTAAAATTGAGCTTACTTGCGATGGGCCACTCTTTGGTCCTGGAAACCTAGTACATTTTAGTACGGCCACGATTTTGCCTCCGGTTGAGGAGCAGATCCGGAAGGAATGTATCTGTTTACAATCTTTCGATGTTTTATATATGCCGCCTTCAGATGTTTCCATCGATTTCTTTCTTGTTCGACTAAAATAATGAAAATGCTTTTGCATTACATTTTATCAATAACATTTTTATATAATTTCATCATCGTTAATTTAATTATTCAAATTATCTCTCTATTGAAACTACTATATATTATACCGTAAATAATGTACCTACCTGTAGCCTCGCATCCGACTTGCTGGTTTAAGTCAGCAACAACGATTTCCCAAGCTTCTTTTTTTTTGCAATTGTCTTTGTAGAAGCTACAAGATTTGTCGTATAAATTTTGGTGCTTTGCGACCAATCGAATTAACGCGTGGTTAATGTCTTCACAAGCTTCTTCGAGCTCAATGATTAAAAAAATTGATTTCGATGAACGAATAATATGGCTACGCACTAGAAAATTGTTTCTAACCAAAACAGTCGACTGCCGCTTCTCCGGATCCCCCACCACTTATCTAAAATTTTGAACATTTTTGACAATGGATATTGCGATTGGTTGCTATTTGAAAATCGCGCGATAAAAGATAAATGCGCGAAAGAAAGATTGTTAATTATTTTTTAACAATGAAAAACGAATTTTCAATACAAATTTTTTAATTTTCAATCAAAGAAATTAACTTTTAACTCAAATTATGCATCTTCAATCAAGAACATTATTTTTAATCAAATAGTTGAATTTTCTACCAAAAAAGACAAATTTTCAACAAAGTAGACGCATTTTTAATTAAAAAAGATCAATTTTCCACAAAAAATAGAACAGTTTAATTTGAAGCTAGAGAAATACGTTTTTAACCAAATAAAATAAATTCTACATGAAATGCTTAACTTTTAAACCAAACTAGCAAGAAAAGTGAAATGTTTAGTTTAAAAAATTAACTTTCAATAAAAAAAAGTTTTCAGCCAAAGAAATAAAATTAAAAGAAAAAAATGAAGAAAAGAAACAGGTAATTAAGGAAGCGCACGGATCCGTTATGGCTCAGCATTATGGTGAAAACAAAACTATCGAACGAGCAAGAACAATCTGTGAATGGAAAAAATGGAAGAAGAGGCCATTCTCTTTGTAAAAAGATGCCCGGTCTACCAGTTGCAAAAAACAACTAGGATCAAAAATCAGAGTGAAGCTATTATCCCCGATGCGCCAGTTGACCCCAACGATAAAATAGCTATGGACATTTTCGGGCCATTGCCAACCAGTCGTTCGGGAAATAACTATTCTATCTATCCAAGACCAACTCACCAAATATCTCATTTTGGTCCCACTTAAAGACGCCGAATCCGCGAGAATAATTGAAGGACTTCTTGATAATTATATATACATGTTTGGGTCCCCTAAACACATACTCACTGACCAAGGAGCCAACTTTGTTTCCGAACTTGTCTGAAATTTCGAGAATCTGTTTAGAATCCGACATATCAAGACTTCCACCTATCATCCACAATCCAACGAAGCCTAAAAAGGTCACAACTCAACCCTGAAAGACCTAATAAGAACATGCATGGAGGACAATACAGTTGAATGGGATAACACACTAAAAATCATGACCATGGCTCATAATACAATGAAACATGAAGAAACTGGGTATGCTCCTTTCTAACTCACTTTTGGAAGAGAACCAAACATCCCTTCTATGTTGAGCACAACACTTTCAATAAAGTACTCGGACCTTGATCAAAAGTGGAAAGATAGGCATGAAAGATATCTTAACAGACCCAGAGAGAGAATAATGTTGCAAAAAGAACAGTACAAGAAACAGCAAGATGCAAGGATTATAAAATCACAAGGAATTTATGTACCCGGAGACCTGGTGAAGTTTATCAACAAAACACCTGTCAACAAGCTCTCTCCTATTTGGAAAGGGCCCGCGTCTATCTTAGAAGCAATAGAAAATAACAACTACAAAATTGGTTTTAAGACCAAAACTTTAACCATCCATGCCAACCAACTAATGCCATACTATACGTAATTTCAGATGTTCCTCGTCTGGATTTTATTAATGCAAGTGGGAGCGAGTCTAGGAAATTACACTATAACAAACATCAACCGAAACATCTTTTTCGAGGAAGAAGGAAAAGACCACCTTCACCACGAAAAATAGAATCTCGTCATATCTGTGAACACAACCAATACACAGCAAAGATTTAATCTAATAGCCAACACACTCAAAGCTGCGGTGAAAGCCTGTTATTCTAGCTGCGCCGAAGATTACGAGATGAGAATGTTAGGTGAAAAGTATGAACGACTACGACAAAGAGAAGAGCTACTCCAACAGGTCATGGGCATTCGACAAACCAAAAGAGGATTGATCAATGCTGTGGGAGAAATATCTAAAAGCTTATTCGAAACCATGAGCAACAGTGACCTTGAAGCTATCAATAAAGAACTTGATCATCTTTACTCAGATAATAAGGATATAGCTTTGGTAATGCAAAATCACACGAAAGTTCTGACGAATTACATGACGATATCGAAACGGCATTATTATTATTATTATTATATCATTAAGCCGTTTCCCTTTCGGGGTAGGCGTGAATTGCTCGGTGGTAAAGTAGTGGCGTTTCATTTGTGGTTTGGTCCTGTCTAAAAAATCCCCAATTTGGAGACAAGTTTTTCCTATTTTGGGCCCAGCTAGGGCCATTTAAAACTTTCCACACGGGGTTTTTGTAGCCAAAACAGAATGTCATACTTAGCCCATATCAAATTACAACTGTACGCCTGCATCTTTTGCGTCTTAAAAAAACATATTATTATAAACATCCTTTGTACAGAATGTGAAGAATGTTTTTAATCTCTATGGTAATTGTGAAATAATATATAAAGGAAGCAATAAATCATCCTAAAATGATTAAACAATGTATCACCAAAGGAATCATCATCATGACATTGTCTACAAATTACACACCTGCAAATTTAAAAACGAAAGTATCGCAAATGATATCTCACACTTAAAACATAAGCATTCCATTGTTCTAATAACATCAGCAGCCCATTTTTAAATTTCAAATTAAGATGCCTATGGAAACGATAATAGCAGAAAAATAATTCTTGAACGATGCTGGAAAGAACAAGCATGAAACCTGAAATAAAACGCATTTCTTCTTATCTCTCAAGCCTCGAGAGTGTTTGTAGCATTGTATTACGTATGATGTATAGAGCAGTGTATTCTTGACCTACGTTCATGTCTTACCACACTAATTTTAAATTAAATACCACATGTTTAAACATCCATACATATCATTAGGCTTCGAGAAAGATTTGAAACAAATTATTACAGAGAGGTTGTCAGATTCTATTAACTATATTATACAGATTAAATTATTCACATAAAATTGATAACCGAAAAGAAGCAGGCAGTCAAAAACACACATCCTATAAAATGATTTAGTAGTCCTCTTGTAAAAGTGGCTCAGAAGACTGGCTTAGAACTCCTAAAATTAGCATGAGCACGAACCACTCAAGCTGTAGAACGGTCTTGATATTGAAAAGGGACTTGGAATCTAAGTTGTTACCATGTATACATACATTGTACATATATACATTACATACATACATTGTATGTATGTAACTCCATGTAGTCTGGAATCGCTCCTGTAAATATGATTTAGAACATCTAAACTTAGCACCGACATGAACCACTATGCTGCAGAATAGTCTCAATGCCGGTAAGGTAGGAAAACATTTCAGTCTCACACGGATACACACGTATGCTCACCTCGCACTCTCAACCTCACACTGTAATTTTATAGGTAGTTTTATTTTATTTTCAACATATATAATTAAAAAACAAGGTTAAACCACCACAGGGTCCCACTGAGAGCACCTGCTATATGAAAATGACACCGGCTTCCAGTAGAACCGCGGTAAATCACACTTATGGCCACGTCTCACAACCGTGAGATGAGTGGTCACAGGAAACGATGAAATCACAACGACAGGCTTTAAGGTTACGAACCAGTGATAGTTTTGCACCTCCGAGAGCTCCTATCACAAGGACAATTACTTTTACCGAATATTTTGGGTACAGTCGTTGCAGCTCCATTTTTAGGTCTTGATACCTTTCCTACTTTTCTTTCTCCTCGGCAGTGATGTTGTATTCGGAAAGAGCCGAGAATTCGATCACGAATATAGTTCGTTTCTCGAAGTCTCGGAGAACAATGTCAGGCCTCGAGTGTGCAACGGGTATATGTCATCCGCCGGGCTCTCTCAAACAACACCAGAGGGTCACCAAAAACGGCGGGTCCTTGTTTAGTGTGACTCTACCTTTTTAAACCTCTTGACAAACAATCAAATGAAATTTCAAAATATTGAATGAAACAAAATATAAATATAGGAAAAAAATAGAACAACTTCTTATTCAATAAAGGTCGAATAAAATTCGCAGTAGAAAACAACTTAGCTTTTCCTTGACAGCAAATCGATAGATTTCCGAATCCACATTCAGCCTTTTCGTTTCCATTAATCAACCAACAAACTAGCAGCTCTTCTTTTAACATCAATAGCAAAATTATTGATCTTCCTGCAACGACCTCGACACGACCCGACTCTATTAATCGGAACCAAACACTGCCTTCTGCTTTTTTGTTCCTTTTCCTCCAAAACAGACTTTTCCTTTTTGTATTCAGGCAAACGCTATAACCTTTTATGGGCGGGCAAAGCCCCCGTCCCCTCAGTCTCTACAACAATCATCCCACGTGTCAGGGTCGTCAACAAGACCCTTGGCCTGAATTTTAACATCTAGATGCTTCCCTACTAAAAGCCGAAGTGAAGAAAGCAGAGGTTGAACAATTTCAGTAACAGCTACTCGACAAGAAAATGCACAGAAACTTTCACAGAAATGTAGAAAAACAGTCCATATCGAAGGAGTAAACTTGTGCTTTCCTCAGATCATCATGGCCTAATTCAGGTACGGAGGGTTTTATTTTCGCATTGAAAGGGGGTGTCATTTCCACCTTAGCATATCGTGACCACATTTTATGTCAAGAAGTTTCAAGCGATAGGTGCAGAGCGTGTCATGCGCACGCTGAGTACCTAGAACACATACTATCAGGGTGTCCCACCCAGGCAGGAACGACGTATTTCTACAGACATAATGCGGCCATCAGAGTGCTTTATTACCATCTTTGTCGCTCTTACCGTATTGGCCGCGATCCTGCCCTGCCGAGCGCCCCAAGGGAGATAGAGTCAATTGTCCAAAATGAGAAGTGTCAAATTTTCTGGAACATCAATTTTCGGACAGCAGTCTCCGTTGCACACTCGAGGCCTGACATTGTCCTCATAGACTTCGAGAAACGAACTATGCTCGTGATCGAATTCTCGGCTCCATCCGAACACAACATTACTGCCAAGGAGAAGGAAAAGGAGGAGAGGTATCAAGACATCAAAAGGGAGGTGCAACGACTGTACCCAAAATATTCGGTACAAGTAATTGTCCTTGTGATAGGTGCTCTCGGACGTGCGAAACTATCACTTGTTCGTAACCTTAAAGCCATACCTTGCGAGATGGATGCAGAAGGCTGTCATCCTTGGGTGGCTTTGTGTCCTCAAGACACACGAGGGTTTCGCCGGCCTGTCGTTGTGATATTGTCGTGTTATGTGACCACCCATCTCACGGTTGTGAGACGTGGCCATAAGTGTGATTTACCGCGGTTCTACTGGGAGCTGGTTTCATTTTCAGATGCCAGTTGCTCTCAGTGGGACCCTGCGGTAGTTGTTTAACCTTGTTTTTTAATTATATATACCGTAAGGTCAACTTCATAGTAGTCATAGAGAAGCGTGAGTGCGAGTGAGACACTAGTAGATGGCGTCCGTTTTTTCAAAAATCTTTTGCGCCTACCCAGAAATACGCCTGACTTCGTTGTCAGATTGGAACTAGGTCTACCCTGTGTGTCATACCAAATATTAAAAATGGCGCTAAATCGGGCAGCAAAAATTTTCGATATGGAAGACTCCCGTATCCTAAACTTTGTATGCTAAAACTAGCCGAAAGAGCAAACAGCAAAAATGTTAAATATAACCCCAGCAATATCTGCTATTCAATGCTCCTTTCCTTTTTAAGCGCATTTTCGCTCAAATAAGAACTTCCTCCAGATTCACCATTAAGTTGACCTCTAAATCTGGAACAACTATAATCGATCCACAACAGATTTGCCGTTATGTAATCTAAGAAAAAATGAAGATCTCTTACACATCCTCGCCAAATGTCCAATCTACTCGCCGATTAGGAACCATTAGTTACGTAACATTGGTATGATAAAGAAGAGCAATCTTCACTTCTTATTGTCAAATATAAACCCTGGAATGCTTCGCTTGATATACAAATTTATAAGTACATATTTAAAAATTAGAGCTTTCTCCCTATTTGAATAGTACACTGCCCGAACTCAACCAAGATGAACTAGCAACCAATTGTACATACGACATTATAACTTTTCTTTCATTTTGACATTTAACTTAATCTTATCGTTTTTGTAATAGTGGCCTTCCCTTGCCACAGAATCTTGTATTCTTAGAGGCAATGAATATACATACATATAATACAAAATCGTCGCACGAGATTTTAAATAGTATATTATATTCATAACATCCTTATCTAACCATGAATTTGACTTATTTCTGGATGATGATGAAAAGCCGGGAAAAAGAAAAAAAAAACTTTATTGAGTTCTAAACTAGAAGCATATATACGAGGCTGAACAAAAAGTACATGGAATGCATTTTTTCTATTGAAATGGTAGAGCTGTAAGTTTTTACACTGACGCAACATCTACAGAACCGTAACTAGTCTTCGTTGCGCTCGGTACGGCTTGATAATTTTGCGCCCTCCTGCCAAACGCCACGGGACAATATTTAGTAATTTGTTCCTGTTTGCGCCCCCTTTGCGACCGGCGCCCGGTGCGGTGGCACCGACGGCACCGCCCTATTTACGGCTCTGAACATCTACGGAGAAGTCTCACGTGTCGTCAGTAAAAGTTTGGTCACGGTCGAGTGAGATCTCTGATTTTGGTGCCTATTTTTGCGAGCGCACTTTTGGTCGTATGGGCGGAATGGAGCTAGACATTTTAACCGATCAAAGAATCAACATCAAATTTCTCCTGAAACCTAGCAAACCGGTTGGTTTGTGGACTTTGTCATGACGCATAGCGCTGTTTATAAATACGAGACCGAACGCGCGCTGAAGCGCGCGCGTTTTACTTCTTCCGATTGATCACAGTTTCGAAAATTGGACCTAATGATTAACGTTTTCCAAATGTTTAAGATTGTTCTGAAATTATGATGAAAAGTCATGAGAAAAAGTAGTGTAATAATAATGAAAGAAATCATATAATGTTGATGTGTACATCGTATTCAAAATAGAATCTATTTGAATAATTCTGTGAATACATAATTTTTAACACAGTTATCTTGGCGTTGTTCTCCTAAGAAAATCCGTGAGAAAAATAATGACAAAGAAAAACAAATTTGTACTTTATTTTGCAATATATGAATAAGCAGTCCGAGTCCGAGTTCCAGAAATTAATAACAACTACATTTAATATAATAGAGTTCAACATAACACAGAAAATTAAGCATTTTGGACACCCTTTAAGCAAGTACTAAGCGCGTAACAAGTGATAAGAATGTATTCGTTAAATCCGTATAGAAAATTATCGGGGAACTATTCGGGGCCTGGATAGATCGTCCTGACCGCTTACGTGGCATTGTTAAGGCGGTCTATTATAGCGCTGAGTAGAAGCGAAAAGTCAAAAATCACGAATCAATTTATATTTACAGTTGGTCCAATTAAAATGCTTTTTATCGAAAGTTTTAAATTGCAAACGCTGTTAATTTCTCATTGTTTGGGTATTCCGACTTTTCTTCGAAAAATTCCTCGTCCTTTTCCATTTTCCTGAGAAGGGAATTCAATATTACGAAATTACATTTAATACCGTTTTGACCTTCAATTTTAAAATACCTATGTATAAACGTGGGATGAGCATGAAGATCGAGCGCAAAGCGAGAAATCAGACAGACGTGGGCCTTTTTTCACGTTCTACAGAATTGTGCTTTACTCACGTAATATTTCAAAAATTGTTTGTGTCTTCACTTTGTCAGGAGAAATCGGGATTTTCATGCAATACAAAAACTTGTTTATTTGGGGTTAAAACGAGGGAAAATAAACATGGATAGCGGCACGGTTACAGAAATGACCCCAGGAGAAATCGCGAATTGTCCAGTAGGCCAAAAAAACAAAATCATGCAAAATTTTAGAGTATTTCGTTTGTAAACAACAAGTCTGCAGACCATGATAAGAAAATAATAAGTGCGCGACTGTTAGATCTTGCGCTTCGCGCTCGCTTTTTGTGCTTACCCCACGTTTATACATAGGCCTTCCAACATCAAAGGTCATAACAGTGACAACTGTAATTTTGTGATATTGAGTTCTCTTTTTAGGAATTTTACAAATTTTGCAAAGAAAGATCTATCCAATCACTTGAAATATCACAAATCAGTCTCTGAAAAAATAAAGTTTTATAAGGTTTTTGGAATTTAAGAAATAATATCAGTAATTTCCTTTGAAACAAAAAACGTGATTGATTGCAGAAAAAGTATGAAACTGGCGAAAAGTAATTATTTTTTCAGTAGTAGTCAATAGCGTAGGGTTGATTTATGCTTTTCACTTTGAGATCTTTGAACTATTCATTTTATACAAGTTACAAATTTAAGCTTGTGCAGTTTAAAAGCATTTAGTTCAAAATTGTATACTGATACTTCATACGTATCAATGATTGAGCGTTTGAATTAAAAATTTCTTAATCGAACATTTTCCAAACTGCAAGTTTCAAAGTTTTAAATTCAAGTGAGTTTCAATTTGAATGCAGTCCAAGTTTAGTACTTCGAATGAAAAAGTTTTGAGCTTTAAAAGCCCGAATTTTTTAACTTCAATGACCGTGAGAAATTTATATGAATCATAATATATACATATATATAATTAAAAACTAACGGTTAACAACCACCGCAGGGTCCCACTGGGAGCAACTGTCATCTAAAAAATGACATCGGCTCCCAGTAGGACCCGGGTACATAGAGAGACACAATGCGGCTCTAAAAGTGTTATATTACCATCTTAGGCACTTCTATGGTGTTGATCTATAGCCCATCTTGCCATACGCCCAGGGGGAACTCGAGTCCGTTGTGGAGAATGATCAGTCTACTGGAACTTCTCATTCTCCACCACTCAACGTATCAGTGCTACGAAGCCTGATATTGTCCTCCAGGATCTGAAACCACGATCATTTACGTGATTGAATTCTCGGCACCAGCCGATGGTAATACCACGGCAAAGGAGGAAAAAAACAGGCGAAATATCAAGCACTTCTTTTCGAGTTGAGCAGGCTACAGATCTCATAATAGGCTGTCTTGGAGGTATGAAAGCTTCATACCTTAGTCAACTCAACAGGATTCCGGCTTGCCAGCGTCAGGCTCATTCCATCGCGAACCGGGTGCAAAAAGCTGTTCTTCGGAGATCACTTCATCTGGTCCGACAACGCTGTTCCTCATAACATTCTACAAAGATTGGTAGGTTCAAAAAAGTATCCAGAGGTGAAATTTTCATCTCCAATTGTCCCGTCTGCCGCGTAAGATTATCCGCGGCTAGAGACCTGACACCAGGGAACAGTGTTGAACGATGGTTTCTCGCGTAAATTTCACAGGGCGCCCCTGGAGCCACTGCTGGGGGCCACAGCGTGCGGGACGGTGGTGATGGTGAGCTGCGAGAGGTTCAGGCAGATCTCACTAATCAAACAGCTGGCCAGCAAGAACATCTGCACAATACGGTAAGCAGTAAAACATCAACTGTGCCTGCTGAGGATGCTTTGTTAGCTACTTACAGCCAAACACCTCAACAGAAATACCGTGGGAGGGCATCAATTGGGTACCACAATGAATGAGGAATTGGTGCGTCTCTATTATGAAAGTGCGAAGTTTGAAACCCCACGTGAAAAAGGATACAATTTTAGAACAAAATTTGCTGCAAACTATCCTCAAATACAGAAAGTTACACTAAGAAATCTTATCGCTAAGGTATAGAACATCAGGACTAATCTACATATCTCAGAAGATCGAGAAATGGAGATGAAACAACAGGTTGACTTAACGTGGAAAAACGACGGCAATGAACATCAGTTAATGGATGCCGCGTTACACGAACAAGCAGCGGCAACTGATGTTCTTCCTCAACCTGATGATGATCCAGCACCACCACATCCTCCAGAGGTAGATGGCCTAACACAACCAGAGCCAGAAGCAGAGGTTCAACAACCAAGAAGGCGATTAAAATGTACATACCATATGAACAGAGATGTAATGCGCTTTTTTTTGGCAAAGAAAAGTGGGCAAAGTGTAAGAAGAGAACATCATCGACTCTTCTTACTTAAGTACCTAGAACTAGCCACAAGAATGAAATAGCAGAATCTAGCAGATCAAAAAAGGTCAATATCTGTAAACAGATTGCTTTCGGCTGTTGAAATAACTGCTATTGGAATGGAAGTGGAACAGCAACTTCCTATTGATGAACTTCCCTTGGAAGACGTGGACAACGAAGACCTGATTGAAGCTGAAGGCACAGGTGCTAGGGATAATGAACATCAAGTACCGGATCCACTAGAACCACATCCGGACATTAATAACGATGATCTGAACAAATATTCTCCGAATTTGATAATGTCTATTCTCTTTCCTGATGTCATAGCTTTCAGAATAACGCCGAATTTCTCGATTAAAACTTTGTTAACCCCGGCAATACTCGAAGTCAATTCAGGATCTTCAAAGAATCTTCGAGCAGTATTGCCATTATTGGATGTTCCAGTTCCATGTTGTGGAACATCCATGATCAGGCCCATTTTCTCCCAAAATTCTTTTTGAATTCTCCTCTTCGCATCGCTCATTTTCTGTTTCTCATCGGTTAACTTCGTTTCCTATTTGCAGAATTCTATGCGATACACAATGTGAAGGATACATTCCATGAAGCGTATCCAAGCATTTAGTTTGGAAAGACCAAAAGAGAAGTTTTTAATCTTTACAGACAAGAGTTTGATTTTTTTCCAACTTGTTCATCATGGAGGGCTTTGCGGAGCATATGTAACACGACGATGATTATGGTGTTTCAGTGAGCGCTTGTCAAACCTTTTCGTCAACCATTGACATTATCATTTTATGCATGACTTTGCAACGATTTCGACTTCGATCCAAATTAATTGTTGTTGGTTTGAGTTTATAGATTTCTTCTTGAATCTGCTTTACCTCAGAGATGGTAGTCTCCTTCGTTTCCTTTAAGTAGCGGAATCGCATGATTTTACAAAGTCTTGATGACCCAGGATGTGGATTTTTCCAAATCGCCAAACGTCTACCAGTCTCCGTGTCTATCATCTCCAATGCTAGCGGTACCATCGGAAAAATTAAGATAATTGCATCAGATTTACTGAGATCAGTGAAAGACTGGTTGTATGGATTATGACCAGATGTCCCATCACATCCATTTTTTGAAGTTAAAGACATTGAAAGATTAGGTCTGTCAACTAAATTTGGAGGTATGATTCCTGGTATTTCCATCAACAGAGATACTGTGTGATCCAGCAAAGCTTGTATGTTAACACTCACACACTCTTCCGTTATGACAATATGAGATTCTGGGGGGTTACTTAACTTCATACTGGTTTTCACTCAATTTTGCGTCTTCAATCAGTGCTAATGCCTCATCATCAGTGTAGCGTGTAATTCCTCCTACTTCTGAATATGATAGTTCATCAGGTAATTCATCGTGTTCATCATCGTCATTTGAAAAAAGTTTACTCATGTCAATAGCGATTTTAGTTTGACCAGAAGATTGCAAAATGCTCAGGAATGCTCTCTGTATTTCAGAGTCAGAATAACATTCCCGAATTTTGAGCAGTTTTCGTCTCTTAGATGATTTTGAGCTATTCGCGAAATCATCTGAAGGTCTTCTGCCTAGACAAACTCCAACGAATTGAACAGAGAAATCTGAATGCAGACATTCCGCATTCCTGGACCTGAATGTTGTTATATTATAAAAAGCTTTTTGCACGTTTGTTCAAATGTGGACATGAAATAAGATAACTTATCTTAGATTGCTTTCAGACATTCGTCATTGATACCGTAATTGACTTTGATATAGCTCAGAAGTTTTCCTCTATCTTTATAGCCACTTGTGATCAGAAAATCACAAAGAACCTGCTTCGGAACTCTGAATTCATTCATTGTTAGAAAAATGAATTATATCGAAAATAAGGTTTTCGATCGAAACTTATGTTTTTGTGAATGAACCAATATACACTATTCGCTACCACTTGGACTTAGCGCAGTGAGTTCTAGCTGATAAGCATTTTGGAAAGCCGAAAACAATGCGAACATAAAATATGCAATTTTTGTGGACCAACGTATTTTTATCTATGGAAATATTTCACAGAGAAGAGGGTTGTCAAGTACGTCTTGTAAAACAAAAATTATTGTATGTATTCAGATACTAAGTGTTGAACTTGAGATTAACACTAAGAATCTTCTCTCACCATTTACAGATATTCTGACCATACTTTTCTTTACTTTTTACTAGTTGAATTATTAAACGAAGAAGATTCAATCTCAATCCAGCTGTTTCATTTTGGAAAATGCCAAACATGTCAATTTGTAAACTAAAGAGACAATTTTATGCCACAGTCGAATTTTCAACCAAGAATGATTTCTCAGTTATTCAATGAAATCAATTTAAGAAAATCAACTAATTTGCAAGCCAAAAAGTAAGTATTGTCAATAACAAATAGAATAGTTGACATTCCAACCTGGAATGATATAGAAAAATTTATTTTAAAGCCCAAAAAGTGCAGAATTTAAATTAAAAAAGAAGAATTTTCAATGATTAAAAGAGTGGAATTTTTGGTAAAAAAAAATAATTGAAGGGGCGGATAGAAGAATGGGATATGCGCTCGACCGCTTGAAAGTGCCCCTGAACTTTATGCAATCTCCCGAAAATCGCCGCTTGTACCGTTCGCCCGTGTTTACATTAAAAAAAAAGGTATAAATCGTTGAATCTGGGAGAACTTCTAGTGATAAAGTTGTTCCGTAGGGATTAACGAATAACTCTGCGCAAACAGCATATTATTGCGTTTTGTATATCACAAGATATCACGAGCTTAGTAAAACGAAATGATGCGCGCCGAGGAAACAATCGACGTCAGTGGGCTGAATCGGGAATTTACTATTCAAAATCACCTACACCCTACAATTCTTGACCGATTTTCAAATTTTTTGTTTGAAAGTAATTAGCAATAGTTGCATAAGAGCGTCCATGGATTAGATTTTTCAATTTTCATAATTTTCTATTGTTGATAGAAATAAACAATGAGCGAAAATTTGAAATTTTTTAATTATTATTTTTTATCTTCAAATAAATAATTTAATTAATGCCATTGTCAATGAAAATGAATGTCGAAGTATCTATTTAATATGAATAATCAACAGGTTATCGAATCTAATTGTTATAAACAAATTATATTAACAAAATGTCATTATCGTGGAAACTTTGCTTGCAAAGTATATTTGTATGTTGAAATTCCTTGATTTTATCGACAGGATAACATTTAACCATGGAAATTTGTTATCTGGTATAATTTATTTATTTTATAAACAAATTATATAAACAAATGCATAGTGTAGGCATTTCTTGGCAGAAAGTAATTGTTTTTCTTTCTTAGTAACTTCAAATTATATTGATGGTAATATTTAATGATGAAGATTAGTCATTCGATATTATTTGCTTATTTTATAAACAAAATTTATAAACAAATGCATAGTTAGGTCATCTATAGGCAGAAAGTAATCGTTTTTCTCCCTAATCGTCTTCAAATTACACAAGTAGTGATGTTTCGTGACGAAGTATTTTCCCAAAAATGTCAAAAGCACTATCGGCTTCAATAACAACAATAACATTGAAAAATTCGATAGTCAATTTTCTGAGCAAAAATTTTCTGAAGGAAAAATTTTTTCCCACAAGTGTCAAAAGCACTATCGGCTTCAATAACAACAATAACATTGAAAAATTCGACAGTAAATTTTCTGAGGAAAAATTTTCTGAAGAAAAAATTTTTTCCCATAAATATCAAAAGCACTATCGTCTTCAATAACAACAATAACATTAAAAAATTCGATAGTAAATTTTCTGAGGAAAAATTTTCTGAAGAAAATATTTTTTCCCAGAAATTTCAAAAGCACTATCGGTTTCCATAACAAAAATAACATTAAAAAATTCGATAGTAAATATTCTGAGGAAAAATTTTCTGGAGAAAAAATTTTTCCCAAAAATGTCAAAAGAACTATCGGCTTCAATAACAACAATAACATTAAAAAATTCGATGGTAAATTTTTTGAGGAATAATTTTCTGAAGAATATTTTCTTCCCAAAAATGTCAAAAGCACTATCGGCTTCAATGACAACGATAACATAGAAAAATTCGATAGTAAATTTTCTGAGGAAAAACTTTCTGAAGAAAAAATTTTTTCCCCAAAATGACGAAGGCACTATCGGCTTCAATAACAACAATAACATTGAAAAATACGATAGTAAATTTTCTGAGCAATAATTTGCGGGACAAAAAATTTTTTTCCGAAAATGTCAATAGCACTATCGACTTCAATAACACCAATAAAATTAAAATTTTCAATTGTAAATTTTCGGTGGAAAAATTTTCTGCTGAAAAAATTCTGTCCCAAAAATATCGAAATAACTATCAGCTTCAATAACAACAATAACATTGAAAAATTCTATAGGAAATTTTCTGCGGCAAAATTTTCTGGAGACAAAATTTTTTCACAAAAATGTCAATAGCACGATCGGCTTAAATAACAACAATAACATTAAAATTTTCGATAATAAATTTTCGGAGGAGAAATTTTCTGATGGAAAAATTCTTTCCAAAAAATATCAAAATAACTGTCGGCTTCAATAACAACAATAACATTGAAAAATTCGATAGTAAATTTTTTGAGGAATAATTTTCTGAAGAATATTTTTTCCCCAAAATGACAAAGGCACTATCGGCTTCAACAACAACAATAACATTGAAAAATTCGATAGTAAATTTTCTGAGGATAAATTTTCTGAAGAAAAAATTTTTTCCCAAAAATGTCGAACGCACTATCGGCTTCATTAACAACAATAACATTAAAAAATTCGATAGTAAATTTTCTGAGGAAATATTTTCTGAAGAAAAAGTTTTTTTCCAAAAATGTCGGAAGCGCTATCGGCTTCAATAACAACAATAACATTGAAAAATTCAATAGTCAACTTTCTGAGGAAAAATATTCTGAAGAAAAAATGTTTTCCCAAAAATGTCAAGAGCACTATCGGCTTCAATAATAACAGTAACATTATAAAATTCGATAGTAAATTTTCTGAGGAAAAATTTTCTGAAGTAAAAATGTTTTCCCAAAAATGTCAAAAGCACTACCGGCTTCAATAACAACAATAACATTGAAAAATTCGATTGTCTATTTTCTGAGGAAAAATTTGAATTTGAAATTGTTATTCTTTTTGAATTCGAGGGAATTCTCGATTTATTTTAATGGTTTGAAGGAAGTTTCAAAGCTTTTTTCTTCCTCTCATAAAAATCATTGCGTTCTTAGGACTTTTTGACAGGTTCCAGAGATTAATTCAACGTTCATCACTGCATTTTATAATAATGTACGAATATATTTCTAATTAATTTATAGTGATTTGAATTTGAAATTGTTATTCTTTTCGAATTCGAGAAAATTCTCGATTTATTTTAATGGTTTAGAGGAAGTTTCAAAGCTTTTTTCTTCCTCTTATAAAAATCATGGCGTTCTTAGGACTTTTTGACATGTTCCTGAGATTAATTCAATGTTTATCACTGAATTTTATAATAATGTACGAATATATTTCTAATTAATTTATAGTGATTTGAATTTAAAATTGTTATTCTTTTTAATTTCGAGGGAATTCTCGATTGATTTTAATGGTTTGGAGGCAGTTTCAAAGCTTTTTCTTCCGGTTATAAAAATCATGGCATTTTTAGGACTTTTTGACGGGTTCCACGGATTAATTTGATGGTTTTCACTGAATTTTATACTAATGATTGAATATTTTTCTAATCACTTTATAGTGATTTGAATTTTAAATATTTATTCTTTTTGAATTCGAGGGAATTCTGGATTGATTTTAATGGTTTGAAGGAAGTTTCAAAGCTTTGTTTCCTCCTATAAGAATCATGGTATTTTTAGGACTTTTTGAAGGGTTTCTGGGATTAATTCAATGGTTTTTACTAAATTTTATAATAATGGTCGAATATTTTTCTAATTAAATCATAGTCATTTGAATTTGAAATTGTTATTCTTTTTGAATTCAAGGGAATTCTCGATTGATAGTACTGGTTTGAAGGAAGTTTCAAAGCTTTTTTTTCCTCTTATAAAAATCGTGGCATTTTAAGGACTTTTTCACGGGTTCCATGGATTAACTTATTGGTTTTCACTGAATTTTATAACAGTGTTCGAATATTTTTCTAATCACTTTATAGTGATTTGAGTTTGAAATTTTTTTTCTTTTTGAATTTGAGGGAAATCTCGATTGATTTTAATGGTATGAAGAAAGCTTCAAAGCTTTTTCATTCCTTTTATAAAAATCATGGCATTTTTAGGACTTTTTGACAGGTTCCAGAGATTGATTTAATGGTTTTCACAGAATTTTATAATAATGTTAGAATATTTTTCCAATTATTTTATAGTAATTTGAATTTTAAATGGTTATTCTTTTTAAAATCGAGGGAATTCTCGATTGATTTTAATGGCTTGAAGGAAGTTTCAAAGCCTTTTTCTACCTCTTATAAAAATCATGGCATTTTTAGGACATTTTGATATGTTTCAGGGATTAATTTAATGGTTTTCACTGGATCTTATAATAATGGGCGAATATATTTCTGATTAATTTATAGTGATTTGAATATGAAATTGTTATTCTTTTTGAATTCGAGGTAATTCTCGATTCATTTTAATGGTTTGAAGGAAGTTTCAAAGCTCTTTCTTCCTCTGATAAAAAACGTGGCATTTTTAGGACATTTTGATATGTTTCAGGGATTAATTTAATGGTTTTCACTGGATCTTATAATAATGGGCGAAAGAGATCAGAGAAAGATATTGTTTTTCTGATATACGCTAATTTTAGCAAGGTGTTACACAATCAATATTTTAAATAGAAATCTGTATTATCATCGCAGATAGTAATTATCGATCCATTGAGAAATCCAATGACACATACTGTGAATAATGGAAATCTACATTTTGACCAAAGTTAAATACCCTAATACAGAAAAATTATTTCGTCATACAGACAAGATGGAGATATAAATTCAAATTTATTCAGAAAAAAGGATCTCTCTCCTCTTACTCCACTGGGATTCGAACACCAGACAAACTGATTGCCGGTCAGGTACTCTAACCAACTGATCTACAGAGAGATCTGAGAAAGATACTGTTATTATGATATACGCTAATTTTAGCAAGGTGCTGCACAATCAATATTTTAAATAGAAATCCGTATTATCATCGCAGAGAGTAATTATCGATCCATTGAGAAATCCAATCACACATACTGTGAATAATGGAAATCTAAATTTTGACCAAAGTTAAATCCCCTAATACAGAAAAATTATTTCGACATACAGACAAGATGGAGATATAAATTCAAATTTATTCAGAAAAAAAAGCATCTCTATCCTCTCACTCCACTGGGATTCGAACACCAGATCAACTGATTTCCGGTAATGTGCTCTAACCAATTGCGCTACAGAGAGATCCGAGAAAGATACTGTTTTTCTGATATACGCAAATTTTAGCAAGGTGTTAAACAATCAATATTTTAAATAGGAATCTGTTTTATCATCGGAGACAGTAATTATCGATCCATTGAGAAATCCAATCACACATACTGTGAATAATGGAATCTACATTATCGACCGAAGTTAAATCCTCTAATAGAGAAAAATTAATTCGTTATACAGGCTAGATGGAGATATTATTTAAAATTTATTAAATTCAAATTTATTTAAAAAAAGGATCTCTCTCCTCTCAATCCACTGGGATTTGAACACCAGACAAACTGATAGCCGGTCAGGTACTCTAACCAACTGATCTACAGAGAGATCAGAGAAAGATACTGTTTTTATGATATACGCTAGTTTTAGGAAGGTGCTGCACAATCAATATTTTAAATAGAAATTTGTATTGTCATCGCAGATAGTAATTATCGATCCATTGAGAAATCCAACCACAAATACTGTGAATAATGGAAATATACGTTATCGACCAATTGCGCTACAGAGAGATCCGAGAAAGATACTGTTTTTCTGATATACGCAAATTTTAGCAAGGTTTTACACAATCAATATTTTAAATAGGAATCTGTTTTATCATCGGTGACAGTAATTATCGATCCATTGAGAAATCCAATCACACTTACTGTGTATAATGGAAATCTACATTTTGACCAAAGTTAAATCCCCTAATACAGAAACATTAATTCGTTATACAGGCTAGATGGAGATATTATTCAAAATTTATTAAATTCAAATTTATTTAAAAAAAGGATCTTTCTCCTCTCAATCCACTGGGATTTGACCACCAGATCAACTGATTTCCGGTCAGGTGCTCAAACCAATTGAGCTACATAGAGATCAGAGAAAGATATTGTTTTTCTGATATACGCTAATTTTAGCAAGGTGTTACACAATCAATATTTTAAATAGGCTTCAATAACAACAATAACATTCGAAATTTCGATAGTAAATTTTCTGAGGCAAAATTTTCTGAAGAAAAAATTTTTGCCGAAAAATGGCAAAAGCGCTATCGGCTTCAATAACAACAATAACGTTAAAAATATCCATAGTAAATTTTCTTAGGCTAAATTTTCAGAAGAAATATTTCATCCCAAAAATGTCATAAGCACTATCGGCTTCAATAACCATGATATAATTCAAGATTTCGATATTAAATTTTGTAAGGAAAAATTTTCTGAAGAAAAAATTTTTTCCCAAAAATGTCAAAAGCGCTATCGTCTTCAATAACAACAATAACATTTAAAAGTTCGGTAGTAAATTTTCTGGGGCGAAATTTTCTGAAGAAAAAACATTTCCCCAAAAATTTCAACATAACTATCGGCTTCAATGACAACAATAACATTAAAAATTTCGATAGAAAATTTTGTGAGGCAAAATTTTCTGGGGAAAACATTTTTCTCCATAAACGTCAAAGTCACTATCGCCTTCAATAACAACAATAACATTCAAATATCGGTAGTAAATTTTCTGAGCAAAGTTTTCTGAAGAAAAAATTTTTCCTCAAAAACGTCACAAGCACTATCGACTTCAATTAAACAATAACATTAAAAATTTCGATGTTCAATTTTCTGAGGAAAAATTTTCTGGGGAAAAGATTTTTTCCCAAAAATGTCAAAGGCACTAGCGGCTTCAATAACAACAATAACATTCAAAATTTCGATAGTAAATTTTCTGAGGCAAAATTTTCTGAAGACAAAATGTTTTCCCAAAAAGGTCAAAATCACTATCGGCTTCAATTAAACAATAGCATTCAAAATTACGGTAGTAAATTTTCTGAGGCAAAATTTTCTGAAGAAAAAATTTTTCCCCAAAAATGTCAGAAGCACTATCGGCTTCAATAACAATAATATCATTCAAAATTTCGATATTAAATTTTGTAAGGAAAAGTTTTCTGACGAAAAAATTTTTCCCCAAAAATGTCAAAAGTACTATTCACTTCAATTTAACAACAACATTGAAAATTTCGACAGTCAATTTTCTGAGGCTAAATTTTCTGAAGAAAAAACTTTTTCCAAAAAATGTCGAAACAACTATCGGCTTCAATAACAACAATAACATTCAAAATTACCATAGTAAATTTTCTGAGGCAAAATTTTCTGAAGAAAAATTTTTTTCCCAAAAATGTCAAAATCACTGTTGGCTTCAATAACAACAATAATATTAACTATTTCGATGGTAAATTTTGGTAGGCAAAATTTTCGGGGGAAAATTTTTTTTCCCAAAAACGTCAAAAGCTCTACCGGCTTCAATAACAACAATAACATTAAAAATTTCGATATTAAATTTCCTGAGGCAAAATTTTCTGAAGACAAAATGTTTTCCCAAAAAGGTCAGAATCACTATGGGCTTCAATTAAACAATAGCATTAAAAATTACGGTAGTAAATTTTCTGAGGAAAAAATTTTTTCCCAAAAATGTCAAAATCACTATCGGCTTCAATAACAACAATAACATTCAAAATTTCGATAGTAAATTTTCTGAGGCAAAATTTTCTGAAGAAAAAATTTTTTCCCAAAAATGTCAAAAGCGCTATCGAAAAAAATGTTCTTTCCTTTTTAAAAAAGTGAAATAGTTTCCATAAAGAAGTTTGAGATTAAAATAAAGTAACAGCAAAAAATTTCCGACGGTAAAAGAAACGATTTTTTTTTTATATTAAATGTTTTGAGAAAGTCCCAAAATTTATTTACTGGCTACTGATACTCTAGAATCTTGAGATTGTCATACATTATTCTTTCTCTCAACTTTGTTCAAACAATCAGAAAATAATGTTTTTATATTAAAGACAGGCTACGTCACGTTTACTAATTCACAACATAACCTTCTTTTTATTTTAATAGAGGTAAGAATGCAACATCATCGCGAAATTTTATTGAATTTCTCTATTTTTCATGTTTTCCATTTTTATGAAATTTTTCAATTATTATATGCAGTCATCAGTGAATTTATTCATTTGCATTAAAGAATTTTTTGATTTCCACTACTGAATAACAAAGAACTGATCGAATTATTAATTTTCTACAAATCTTCAGTGGATCAATTTCATACTTATTCAAGCTAAAGTTTATTCAAGGCAAATAATTTGTACAAATTTTTCCAAATAATAGAAATTTTCTATGGAAAATAAGGAAAACATACAACCAAAGAGAGTTTAAAAAATCAAAAACAAAATTCTGTTGAAAAAGAGCACATCAGCAGGATCTTGAATATGCATAATTGATTAACATATTAATCCACATTGATCTATTATATTTTCAAATTGTAAAAAATTCATATCTTCCTCAACTTTGATGAAAAAATCAGATGGCACTATTTTGAATATGGAAACAGACTAGGTCAAGTCAACAATTTCTCAATCTGGCCTTCTTATTGTTTCAGTAAAGATGAAAATGTTACACCATCGTGTCGTTTCATCAAACTTTTTTATCTTTCGTGTTTTCTATGATTATACATTTTTTAGAATTATGGTAGATATATCTCTAAATAATTTACTTTCCTCCACACAATTGTTTTTCTACTACTAAATTAGAAAACATCTAGACTACTAAAATGAGTAATTTTCAACCAATCTTTAGTGGCTCACTTTTCGCTAACCAATTTTGATTCGGAGAGCAAAAAAACTTGAAACCTAACATATACTTTCAGCAATTATTAATCTCTGGTAGATAATAAAACTTTTTCCTCTTGTCAAATGTTCTTATAAAACGAGCCATTATTTATTCACAGCCTTATAAACAATATGTTTTTTTATAGATCTCTGGTCTCCTACTTGCCAAAATTTTCAAGTTCTCAACAAATGTGGTGTTGCAATAAGTAGTATTTAAAAATATTTAACTCACTGCCTATTGTGCTGAAACTTTTGTATATTGCATTAGGCCTGAAAAGTACATATCAAGCTCAGTGGAGTAACGATAATAAAATAATGGTAGAAAGTCCAGTCAGTGCTTCAGCTGGAGATTCTTTTCCGAACAGTATGTTCACAAAAAAAGTATTAAATTTTTCGTATCAGAACTTTACATGAAATCTTTGTTGAAAATTTTTGTTGTTGTTAATTCTACTTTTCAAACCTGCATAAAAATACAATTCATGGCAGACTGGTTGACTGGTACCGCTCACAAGGAAAGTACCCGAGGTGTACTTTATCGATTTTCTTCATTCTGTAAAATCTAAAGAGACGAATATTTCTCACAACTGTTAAATTTTTAACCAAGAAAGACGACTTTTACAAAATTGTTGAATTTTTAACCAAAAAGGTTATTTTCTACTGAATAACGAATTTTGTGCCAAATGAAAAACTTTTCAACCAAAAATAGTTGAATTTAAAAAAAAAATAACTGAACTTTTCCCAAAATAGCGAAATTGTTTGCCAAATAGCTGAATTTTTAACGTTCGAAGACAAATTTTCAAACAAAAATATTATTTTCTACCACAAAATGAATTTTTCACCAAACAAATATATGCTCAAACAAAAAGATGAATTTTCAACCTAGGAAGATGAATTTTTAATTAAGATGGCTTGTCTACCATTAAAGATTAATTTTTATTCCGACAGTACGAAATTTTAACAAAACAGTTGAATTATTGAGTAAAAAGACGATTTTGACAAAACACTTAATTTTTTTTTAAATAATTAAAATGTCAACAAAATAGTTCATTTTTTTACCAAATAGCTGAATTTTAACGTACAAAGATCATTTTTCAACCAAAAAGATTATTTCCTACCAAATACATAAATTTATAACCCAATAGTTGAATTTTCAAGCTAAAAAGACAAATTAGTTAGAATGCAGTCGAATTTTTGAACCAAAAAGTTTAATTTTAATGAAAAAAAAAGTTCATTTTCAGCCGAGGAAGATAATTTTTAGCTAAGAAAATTCAAAAAGATGAATTTTCAATAAAACAGTTAAATTTTTGATAAAAAAAAAGACTTCAACAAAATAGTTAAATTTTTAAGAAAATAATTCAACTTTCAATAAAATAAGTAAATTTTTTATCCAACAACTGAATCTTCAACCTGCAAAGATAAATTTTAAACTAAAAAGATTGTTTCCTACCAAAAATCGAATTTTCTACCAAGTTAATAAATTTCCAACAAAATAAATAAATTTTCAAGCAAAAAAGACGACTTTAACCACACAGTTGAATTTTTATAAAATAATTAAACTTTTACAAAATAGTTACATTTTTTACCAAATAGATGATCTTTTAAACTAGAAAAATAAATTATCAACCAAAAAGACTATTTTCTACCACTAACCGAATTTTTAACAATATAAATTCAAACAAATAGTTGAATTTTCAACCAAAAAGATTTAAATTTCGATAAAAAAGATCATTTTCAGCCGAAAAAGATAATTGTCAACTAACAAAGATGAATTTTTAACCAACAAAAGACGGATTTTTTACTATAAAAGAATAATTTTTGATCCAAAAGGACGAATTTTCAACAGAATAGTTAAATTTCAGCAAAACAGAGAAATTGTTTAGCAATTAGCTGCATTTCCATCCCTCAAAGAAAAATTTTCAACCAAAAAGATTATTTTCTGCCAGGAAACAAATTTTCAACCACATAAATAAATTTTTAACCAAATAGTTGCATTTTTCAAGCTAAAAAGACGAATTTTTCAAAATAAAGTAGAATTTTTTATCCAAAAAGTTCAATTTTGGATAAAAACAAGTTAATTCTAATCCAAGAAAGATGAATTTTTATTCAAGAAAGATGACTTTTATACCATAAATGATTAATTTTTAATCCATGAGGATGAATTTTGAACAGAACAGTTAAATTTTTTAGCAATATTTGACTGTTCATGTAAAATAAGAATTTTAAATAAAATATTAAAAACTAAAGACTTTGAAATTGAATTGTTTCATAAAGACAGCCTTAAATCGTTTAACTCAAAAAATTATAATTTGTATGTGAAAGTTTAAAATTTTGATTTATAAATAACAGTTTAAGATTGATTAATTAAGAAAAAAATGAAGTTTTTAATTTAGATTTTTGAAGATTTCGAACAAGAAATTTAGAAGGTTCTTCACAATTTTGAAATATTTCAATAGAATGAAAACAAATTCTTAAGATTCATAAGAAAAAAAATTCTTTTTTATTTTGAAAAATTATATTTAAAGAAAATGTTTCAAATCATTTCCAAAATTGTCTAAAAAGAATCTGGAAGAATTAAAGCATTTTTTACATTTTTGCAGGATTAAAAAAAAAGATGTAGGAAAAATTCGAATCATTTTAAAAGATATTTAAAAGTTCTTCACAAATTTTAAAAATAATTTAAAATTTGAAAATATTTCAACAAATTTAAAAGAAAATGTACATTTTTGAAGATTTTGAAATAAAATTTTGATGCTTTGGGAGGATTTTGAAAGGTTTCAAGATATTAAACAATTTTTGTTCCGATTCCTAGGACAATTTGAAATAATTTTAAATGATCTTTAAATCATTTTTATTTTGAAAAATTAATTTCAAGAGAATATTTCAAAAGATTTCCAAAATTGTCAAAAATGAATCTGAAAGATTTCAAAAGAATTTTTTAAATTTTGCAGAATTTAAAAAAATGTTCCTATGGTTCCTTGGAAAATTGTTCATGATATTTTATTTTGAAAAATTAATTTCAAGAAAATATTTAAAATGATTTCAATAAATTTCAAAAGATTTCCAAAATTGTTTAAAAAAATGTGGAAGAGTTTAAAGCATTTTTTTTTTTAATTTTGCGGAATTGAAAAAAGTGAAAAAAATTTAATAATAATTAAAAATTTGAATATATTTTTTAAAATTTTAAACAGAATATAGATTTTTGAAGATTTTGAAATAAAACTTTGAAGCTTTTTAAGGATTTTGGTAGATTTCAAAATATTAAACAATTTATCTTAAGATTCCTGGGATAATTTTATATAATCTATAAATTATTTTTTTCATGAAAAATTAATTTTAAGGGAATATTTCAAAAGATTTCAAATCATTTACAAAAATTAAAAAAAAAAAGAATCTGGAAGATTTCATGGCAATTATTTAATTTTGCAGAATTTAAAAAAAATAGTAAAATTTAAAATGGCTTTAAAAGATATGTAAAAGTTTTGGAAAATTTTTCAAAAATAATGAAAAATTTGAAAAAATTTACGACCAAATGTAGATTTTGGAAGTTTTTAAAATAAAAATTTGAAATTTTTTAAGGATTTTGGAAGATTTCAAAATATTAAATTTTTCTTAAGATTCCTGGGAAAATTTTTAATAATTTTAAATGATTTTCATTTTGAAAAATTAATTTTAAGAAAATATTTCAAAAGATTTCCAAAATTTTCAAAAAAGAATCTGTAAGATTTTAAGGATTTTTTTTAATTTTGCAGATTTTTAAAAATTTTTTAGGAAAAATTCGAATCATAATAAAATATATGTAAAATTTAAATCTTTTATCTGCACAATTTTTGTTTATACATTTTTTTTATATCGAGCATAGTTTGGCCACAAAATGGGATTTTTCATTATTTTTTGTGCAGGGTCAAAATTTGAATTTTGGATTTTTCAAAAAATTCGAAAAGTTGTTATGACAATATTGTAGGGTGTTTAAGAAACAACTTTTTCTTTCCTTGAGTTTTTTCATATCGTGCATTTTTTGACTTAAAATCTTTATTTTCGTTTTGTTTTTAATTTTGTATAACCAAGTAGTCCAACTTTGAATTAGGTATTTCAATTTTCGCTAAGAAGATTAATTTTCTACCAAAAGGTTGAAAATAAGATTGTAACTAAAAATGGTACTAATTTTGAAACTAATTTTCAAGGAAAAAATATATATGCACCAGTTAAGTTTGAGGAAAAAGGAAGAATTATTGAAAAAATAATTTAGTTTTCAAGCTAAAAAGTCGAATTTTTTAGAAAACAGTTGACTTCTAAACCTGTGAAGTGAAATTTTCAACAAGAAAGATAATTTGAAATAAAAAAAGACAAATTAAAAAAAAATAGTTCAATACTCAACCAAGGCAGATCTTTCATTTAAGAAAGAAGCGAAATTTCAACAAAATTATTGAATATTCTAGCCAAAAAGAAAAATTTTCTACCAATTAGTAGAATTTTTAACCCGAAAATTTGCATTTTCAAATAAAAAGGATCATTTTCACTCATATAGTTGAATTTCCAAACCCTAAAAGACAATTATTTTACCAAAACTGTTGAATTTCGAACAGAAAAGTTAATTTTCAACCAAATTGTCGTATCCTCATCCAGAAAAGATTTTTCAGAAAAGAAAAAATATTTCAACCAAATTGTAGAATTTTTGAGCCAAAAAGGAGAATTTTTAACAAAAAAGTTCATTTCCATCCAAATAGTTGAATTTTCTACCAAATTGTCGAATTTCTAAGCCAAAATGATTAAAAGACCTCAAAACAAGTTGAAATTTTCACCCGAAAATAATAATTTTGAACGAAAAAAAGTAATTTTCATTGAAATAATGAAATCATTAACCAAGAAATATTTTACAGTTCAGAAAAACAAAAAAATGCAACAAAATCTTCAAGTTTTCAAGCCAAAAAGACGAATTTTCTACAAAATACTAAAATTTTGAACCAGGAAATTTGAATTTTCAACAAAAAGGTTCATTTTTATCCAAATAGTTGAATTTTCGAACCCAAAAAGACAATTATTCTACAAACCAGTTGAATTTTAAGCAGAAAATTAAATTTTCAACAAAATAGTTGTATCCTCAACCAGGAAAGATTTTTCATTAAAGAAAAATAATTTTAACCAAATTGTTGAATTTTCGAGCCAAAAAGAAGAATTTTATATAAAATAGTAGAAATTTCAACCAGAAATTTTGAATTTATAACAAATAAGTTCGTTTTTATCCAAATAGTTGAATTTTCAAACACAAAAGGACGAATTTTCTACAAAATAGAATTTTGAACCAGAAGGAAGCCCATTTCAAATTTATTGTTGAATTTTTTAACTAAAAAGAAGAATATTTAACAAAAAAATTTATTTTCATCCAAATAGTCGATTTCTTAAGCACAAGAGACAAATATTCTGCAAAATAGGTTGAACAATGATTTTACAAATATTTGTAAAAAGTTCACAAATATTCCAAAAAATTTAGAAAGATTTAAAAATATTTCAGCTGATTTAAAACATTTCGCAAATATTTTAAAGATTTTAAATCTTTCACAATAATTTCAAAATTTGACATTAAATTTTACAAAGATTTCAAGGATCAAAATATATGTTTCAATGATTTCCCAAAGATTTCACCAGAAATTCGAAATATTTCAAAACATTTCGTAAAATTTCACAAATATTAAAAAAAAAAGGTTTCAAAAGAGTTAACAAATATTTCACAAAGATATCAAAATATTTTCCAACTATTTTACAGATTCTAAAGCTTTCATAAATATTTAAAAAGATTTCAATAGATTTTACAAAGACTTCACAAAATAATTCAAAAGATTTAAAAAAATCGGAAAATTTGACAATGATTTTACAAATATTTGTAAAAAGTTCACAAATATTCCAAAAAATTTAGAAAGATTTAAAAATATTTCAGCTAATTTAAAACATTTCGCAAATATTTTAAAGATTTTAAATCTTTCACAATAATTTAAAAATATTACATTAAATTTCACAAAGATTTCAAGGATCAAAACATTTCATATGATTTCAATGATTTCAATGATTTCCCAAAGATTTCACAAAGAATTCGAAATATTTCCAAAAATTTCACAAAGATTTCACAAATATTAAAAAAGTTTAAAAATATTTTAAAAGTGTTAACAAATCTTTCACAAAGATTTCAAAGTATTTCAAAAGATTTCAAGGATTTCCCTAATATTTTACTGATTTTAAAGATTTCATAAATATTTAAAAAGATTTCCATAGATTTTACAAAGATTTCACAAAGAATTCGAAATATTTCGAAAAATTTCTGAAAATTTCACAAAGATTTTACAAACATTTTAAATATTTAAAAAGATTCCAAAAGAGTTAACAAATATTTCACAAATATTTCAAAATAATTCATATAATTTCAAAGATTTCTCCAATATTTTACATATTTTAAAGCTTTTATGAATATTTAAAAAGATTTTAATAGATTTTACAAAGATTTCACAAAATAATTCAAAATATTTTAAAAAAAAATCGGAAAATTTGACCAAGATTTTACAAATATTTTAATGATTTTACAAATATTTCAAATATTTCAAAAAATTTAGAAAGATTTCAAAATTTTTCAGATCATTTCAAGGTTTTCGCAAATATTTTAAATATTTCAAAGAGTTCACAATAATTTCAAGATATTAAAATAAATTTTACAAATATTTCAAAATATTTCATATGATTTCAAAGAGTTCCCAAATATTTTAAAGATTTTAAAGCTTTCATAAATATTTCAAAGGATTTCAATGGATTTTACAAAGATCTTACCAAAGAATTTGAAATTTAAAAAAAAAATCGGAAAGTGTCATAAAGATTTCACGAATGTTTTAATGATTTTACAAAGATTTCTAAAGAGTTCACAAGTACATTTTTTATATGATTTCAATGATTTCCCAAAGATTTTTAAGCTTTCATAAAAATTTCAAAAGATTTCAATAGATTTTACAAAGAATTCGAAATATTTCAAGAAATTTCAGAAAATTTCACAAATATTTTAAAGATTCCAAAAGAGTTAACAGTGGTTAGAGCACCTGACCGGAAATCAGTTGACCTGGTGTTCGAATCCCAGCGGAGTGAAAGGAGTAGATCTTTTTTCTGAATAAAATTTAATTTAACATTATAGTCCAGATAAAAAAGTTGTATTTATTATTAAATAGGTCATAGCTGTATGTTTTCATGTAGACTGAAAGATTGTCAAACTCTGAATTTGTGTATGAAAATTATTTGAATAAATAATCATTGTTGTAAATTTTCAAAGTATCGTAGGAAAAATTTGTTTGAAATCCATTCTTTTTTGATTCCGTAAACAAATTAAGTGTATTTGAAAAAAATGTTCAAACTCTCAATTTGTTCACGAAAATTGTTTAAATAATTAATAAATCTTAGAAATTCGAAAATCCTAATAGAAAAAAGTAATCGGAAATGTATTTATAGTTAATTATATAAAAAATTGTCTGTATTCGTTGAAAAATATAAAAATTCTGAATTTGTTTATGAATGTTCTTCAAATAATTAATAATTCTTGGAAATTTACAAAACATAGTAAAGAGTCATCGGAAAGATATTCTTAATTGACTCCGTGAAAAAATTGTGCCTATTCCTTGAAGAACAGCCAAACTTTGAATATGTTTAAGAAAATTGTTTAAATAATTAATAATTATTGTCAATTTGCGAAATATTGTGAAAAATAGTGATTCGAAATACATTCTTGATTGATTCTGGAAACAAATTAAGCCTATTATTTAAAAAATTGCCCAACTCTTCATTTGTTTATGAAAATTGTTTAAATAATTAATCATTCTTGGGAATTTACCAAGCATCATAGAAAGAAGTCATCGAAACGATATACCTAATTGACTCCATTTTTTTTAAAGTTAGTTAAAATTAGAGGGATGTAATATTGTCTTTGAAAATGTGAATGCAAGTAAAATAAAATAAATTTCTAAATGTCCGTAATTTGTATTGTTTATTATTCTGATGAAAAATTGTTTTCGAAAATAAACTGAGGCTATATAATTTTCAAAAGAAACATTAGGAAATTAGTCAAAATATTAATTAAAATATTAATTTTTTACCAAAATAGGATTTTTTAACGAAATAGTTACATTGTCAAACCAGGAGATAAATTTTCAACTAAAATGATGAATCTTCACACCAAAAAAATAAATTTTTGATAAAGTTATTTAAGCTGTATGAATATAAAAGTTGATATCTTAAATGAAAAATATTTTTATCAAGAAAGAATTAAATTCACATAAAAAGATGAATTTTCATCAAAATTGTTGAATCCTTAACCGAAACCGATTAATTTCCATCCAAGAAGATAATTTTTAACGAAATAGTTAAATTATCATTATTTTTTTGTATTTTCCTATTTTCATTTTTTTCTATTTTTTGCTATTATTTTCTTTTTTTTTTTTTAATTTCTCCCGTAGTTTCCCCCTTTTAGAGGTGAATATATAAAAAAATATTTGTAAACATTTCAGTTTAAAAAAATCAAAATTTCAACAAAAAAGTTAATTAATAATAAAAGAAAATTGCAACAAGAAAATTTTCAACATTGTCAACCAGAGATAAATTTTCAACTAAAATGATGAATCTTCTAAGCAAAAAAATAAATTTTCAACAAAGATGTTCAACCTTTATCCTAAACCAAACCAGATTAATTTAGACCCAAGTAGTTGCATTTTTATTCAAAAAAGATGAATTTTCAACCTAGAAGATTAATTTTCGAATAAAAAAAAACAGAGTAATTTTAAAAAACCCGAATTTTCAACTAGAAAAGATCAATTTTCAATATAAAATATCAATTTTTAACCAAAAGTAAAATAGTTAAATTGTCAGTTAAAAAAATTAATTCGTAAGCAAAAATAGAAAAAAAAAGAATTTTCAACAAAATAGCTACATTTTCAACTAAGGAGATGAATTGTCAACTAATAAAGATAAATTTTAAACCAAATAGTTAAATTTTCAACCAAAAACATGAATTTTGAACCCAAAAATACGATAAATTAGCAGAAAAATTAATTTTCTGATAAAAAATTAAGTTTTCATAAAAATAGTTTATTTTTTAACTAAATAGTTAAATTTGATAAAAATTTTAATTTTTTAACGAAAAAGTTAATTTCAAACCGAATATTTTAATTTTCTAATGAATTTTTAAATCCTCAACCAAACCAGATTAATTCAGACCCAAATAGTTGCATTTTTTTCAAAAAGGATGAATTTTCAACCGAGAAGATTAATTTTCGAATAAAAAAAGAAAAGAAATAGTTAAATTGTTAGTTAAAAAAATTAATTCGTAACCAGAAAAGAGAAAAAAAAGAATTTTCAACAAAATATCTACATTTTCAACCAAGGAGATGAATTCTCAACTATAAAAGATAATTTTTGAACCAAATAGTTGAATTTTCAACCAGAAACATAAATTTTCAACTCAAAAATACTATTATTTAACAAAAAAATTAATTTTCTAATAACAAATTTAGTTTTCATAAAAATAAAATTTAAAAAAAAATGTTAACCAAATAGTTAAATTTTCAACCAAAAACATAAATTTTCAACTCAAAAATACTATTATTCAACAAAAAAATTAATTTTCTAATATAAAATTAGGTTTTCATAAAAATAAAATGAAAAATTTTTGTTAACCAAATAGTTAAATTTAATCAAAAAACATAATTTGACAAGAAAAAAGTTTATTTTCCACCGAATAGTTCAATTTTCTACTAAATTTTTTAATCCTCAACCAAACCAGATTAATTGAGACATTTTTAATCAAAAAGAATGAATTTTCAACCGAGGAGATTAATTTTCGAATAAAAAAAAACAGACTAATTTTTTTGAAAACGCATGAATTTTCAACTAGAAAAGATCAATTTTCAATAAAAAATATCAATTTTTGAACAAAAAGGCAATAGTTAAATTCTTAGTTAAAAAAATTAATTCGTAACCAGAAAAAAAAATTTCAACAAAATAGCTACATTTTCAACTAAAAAAAGATAAATTTTTAACTGAATAGTAAAATTTTCAACCAAAAACATGAATTTTTTAGCAATAAGATTAATGTTCTACCAAAAAACACGAATTTTCAACCAAAAAATACGATTATTTAAAAAAAAAAAATTTCTAATAAAAAATTAAGTTTTCATAAAAATAGTTTATTTTTTAACCAAATAGTTGAATTTGATGAAAAAATATAATTTTTCAACAAAAAAGTTAATTTTCAACCGAACAGTTCAATTTTCTACTAAATTGTTTACTCCTCCACCAATGTTTTAGAATCTTTTTAAATATTCTCTTGAAATTATTTTTTTTTAAATCAAGAACACTTTAAATATTCCCAGGAATCTTTAGAATATTTCTTTATCATCTTCAAATCTTTCAAAATCTTTAAAAAAAACTTCAAAAATTTTATTCCGAAATCTTAAAAATCTACGATTCGTTTAAAGTTTTTTGAAATATTTTAAAATCTCTAATTATTTTTTATATTTGTCAAAACTTCTACATATCTTTTAAAATGATTTGAATTTTTCCTATTTTTTTTTCTATCTCAAAAAATGTTTATTTTATTAAAAAAGTATTTTTTTTAGATTAATTGCAGAACAAAAATAAATATTATCGACCCTAATGCCAATTCAAAAATCTTCTTTACAATTTTTATCTTAAATATTCTCTTAAAATAAGAAATCATTAAAAAAAATTCCAGAAATATTGAGAAAAATTGTTTATTTTCTTAAAATTAATATTTTTGAATAAAGAATTACTTTAAATATTCCCAGGAATCTTCAGAAACTGTGCTTATTATCTTGAAATTTTTCGATATCTGTGAAAAACCTCAACATTTCAAAATCTTCAAAATCTAGATTTTATCAGACATTTTTTGAAATCTTTCCAAATTTTTAATTATTTTTGAAATTTTTTCCAAACTTCTAAATATAGCTTTTACAATAATTTGAATGTTTTGTGAAAATTAAAAAAATTGCCTTAAAATCTTCCAGATTCTTTTTTGACAACTTTGAAATTTTTCTGGAATGTTTTGAATTCTTTTTTAATATAAATTAATATAATATAAGGTATAATAAAAGCTTCTAAATTTTGTTTTCGAAATCTTCCAAAAACTACATTTTTGTTTTAAATTTCATGAATTTTTTCAAAGTTTGATATTATATTTGAGAAAATCATTTCAAATGTTTTAAAATATTTTAAAATATTTTCTTTACATTAATTTTTCAGAACAAAAAATGTTGATATAATCAAAGTGAGTTCAATTTACGTTTAGTTTTCAATAAAATAATTAAATTTTCAAAGCAAGAAATGAATTTTCAACCAAAATCATTGATTTTCTACCCAAAGACGAATTTTCAACCAACTAGGTAAACTTTGAAATAAAAAAAAATGGTAACCAAAAATGGAATAGTTGAATCTCCAGTTTAAAAAATGAATTTTCAAGAAAGGAGTTTAATTTGAAATCAAGTAATTAAATTTTCAACCAAAATCATTAATTTTCTACCAAAAAAGACGAATTCTCAATCCAAATACTTGAATTTTTAAATCAAAAAGGTCAATTTTCAACCAACTAAGTAAATTTTTAACCAAAAATGGAATATTTAAATATCCAGTTTGAAAAATTAATTTTACAACAAAAAAACTAATTTTCATGAAAGTAGTTGAATTTTCAACCAAAGTGAAGAATTTTAAACTAAAATAAAATGGTGAATCTTCAACTGGAATAGTTGAATTTTCAACCGTGGAAAAGATGAAAATTTTTTTAACTAAAATTGTGGAATATTCAACTGGATTGCTTAAATTATCAGTTGAAAAAAAATTAATTTGTAACCAAACGAAAAAACGAATTTTCAATAAAGTATATACATTTTTGGTTGAAGAATTTAATTTTCTATGCAAATAATAAAATTTCCAACATAACAGTTGAATTTTTAAGCCGAAAAGACGAATTGTCTTAAAACATTTGAATTTTAATTTCGAAGAGGGAACAGTCAAATTTGCAGTTGAAAAAATTTATTTTCACAACGAAAAAAATCGAATTTTCAACAGAATAGTTAAATTATTAATCAAAGTGTGAAATACATTTTTTAAAAAGTGGTTCAGCTTTCAAACAACCAGTTAAATTTTCATTTAAGGAGATTCATTTTCTAGAATAAAGCAACTGATTTACAAGAAAGTACATCAATTTGCAACGATATTGTTGAATTTTCAACCAAAAACGATCACTTTCCAACCAATAATGAAATAGTTAAATTTTCTGTTACCAAAGTAATTAAAAAAAAAAGAATTTTTACAAATTAGTTAAATTTTCAACCAAAGAGATGAATTTTTAACTAATAAAATGCATTTTTAAGAAAGTAGTTCAACTTTCGACCAAAAATTTGAGCAGTAAAATTTGCAGTCAACAGGATTAATTTTCTACCAAAAAAAAAACGAATGTACAACAAAACACATAAATTTTCAACCATAGTTAAATTTGCAACTTAAAAAAATTATTTTTCAACAAAATAGTTAAATCTTCAACGAATAAAGTGAAGGTTTAACATAGTAATTCAACTTTCAACCAAGTAGTTGAATTTTCAAGTGAAAAGATGTTTTTTCAATTAACGATTTAATAGGCGAATTTTCAACTAAGAATGATCAATATTCAACCAAAAATAGAATAGTTAGATTTTCAGTTAAAAAAATTAGTGTTCAACACCACAAAATTGAATTTTCAACTAAACAGTTACATTTTCAAACAAAGGGATGGATCTTCAAAATATGAAACGAATTTTTAACAAAGTAGTTCAACTTTTAGCCAAGCAGTTAAATTTTCAATAAGAAGATGAATTTTCAAAAAAAAAAGAAAAAAAAACGAATTGAGAGCAAAGTACATAGATTTTCAATTATATTGTTAAATTTTCTTATAAAAACAATCACTTTTTAACCAATAATGGAATAGTTAAATTTTCAGTTAAAACCATTAATTTTCAACAACAAAAAAACTAATTTTCAATTAAAGAGATGGATCTTCAACTAATAAAATTTATTTGTTAGGAAGTAGTTCAACGTTCAACAAAGCAGTTAAATTTTCTATCTAGAAGAATAATTTATACCAAAAAAACGAATCTACAACAAAATACATAAATTTTCAACCGAATCGTTGAATTTTCATCTAAAATATATACATAATAATAGAATAGTTAAATTTTCATTCAAAAAAATTAATTTGTAATAAAGCAGTTAAATCTTCAACCAATAAAATAACCAAAAATAGAAAAACAAAAAATAAAATAGTTATATTGGCGGTTAAAAATATTAATTTCTAACCAAAAGAAAGTCGAATTTTCAACAAAATATTCCAATCTTCAGCCAAATAGTAGAATTTTAAAGAAAAGAGGAATGAGTGTGAAGTCTGTATTTAGGTGCTTTACTTGTAAAATTAAATCAATAGTTTTCATTTTTTGAAGCAGTTAAAAAAATCGTTATGCACATTTATATTTTCCATTTGTGATGTTACATTCCGCGTTACATTTAGTAATTTTTATTCAGAAAAGTCGACTTTTCATAAATTAGTCACATCTACAGCCTACATTATTTAACCTATTGGTACAAAAATTTTAAGATAAGTCCCTATGAATCAGACTCACAGAATTTTAAACTAAGAGTTTCTAGAAGCCTTTGAAACTTTTTACAACCGCAACAAAAAAAACTTTATCTTAATTAAAAATGCCTAAATATCTCGTAGCAGTAGTACCTATTTAAATTGGAAAATAACCATTAGTTAACAATCACCATTATTATAAATATTATAATAAACAAAATATTAAGAAGAAATTAAAAAATTTAGCGATTTCCATGGAGAAAAAATTATTTTCTTCTATTAAATAACAATTTATTAAAATTTATTAATAACTTAAAGCAGTTTACCGTGATATTCGCTTGATTCATATTTTTTTTTACAAAAATGTCTCCACATAAGTATAAGTGGTGAAAAAACTTCTTATTCCCAAAACAAAATAATTTTTCTTAAATATTTTGATTATAAAAATTAGAATTTTCTATTATTATTATTTAATGATAATATTAATTGAGAATTACTGACAAAGTAACTTATTTAAGTACTACTATCAACAAGCATACAAATAATTTTTACGTAAGAAACCACTTATTTATACGTAAAATTGCTATAGATGACTGTTTATTAAAAATATTGTTAATAACAATAGCAATTGCGAGTTGGAGCCATACTTTCTTGACGAAATATAATCGTTGATATTTCCGATGGAAAACGCTGAATCCTTTAATTTGTTTAGAATATTGTTATTAACAATGAAAATATTTAAAATTTATATCTTTTTGCAGCTATTTATTATAATTAAGAATTATCTTGAACTTTTTTTGAGTAGAAAAGTAATACTTTAAAAGAAAAAAAAACAATTTTTTTATTAGAATATTTATAATAATGGTAATTGTGAACTAATGGTTATTTTCCATTCTAAGTACGACTCCCACACTTTTATTCAAGATACAGTTTTTTTTACGGTTGAGCACCCTATGGCAATAATTGTTTATATATATTGTTTATAATAATTGACTTAAATCTTAAGCTGCATACTTATGTTTCTGAAGTATATCTGCTATAATTCTGATAGATAGTGACTTAAGTCATTTCAACGGAGAAAAAAAATAATATTCGTAAAATATCCAATTTGGACGTTCTATTTGTTCAAATAATGAGAGCATCAAAATCGGTCAAGAATTGTAGGCACCAGCTTTGACTAATTTTTTTATCTACTAATAATAGTCGCGCCAACATTTCATTTTTTCCCCTTTTTAATATACATTTTCAAAGTTTGCGTAATCATTTCAATTTTATAAATCAAAAAATTTAGATGTCTTTTAGAAGTACACTCGTACCTGCATTTAAGAACGACCTTGATCGTAAGTCCAGGAAATCCAAACGTAAACATTCAGGGCCGTGTGAACCATATACAATTGGAATACATATGTGACCGTCCGCAAAGAAAGGGACCTAATGCGTCAAAGCCGTATTTTACAGGACGGGCGATCGTAGCAGAACCCGCAAGTCAGCATTTGAGTAGTGGGGATACGTCTACGAAAAGCACCCCCTCCACTTACCACTACAGTCTTAGTCACTTACTAATTTCAGAGAATTTTCCGCGTGATTCAAATATTGTATTTTCAAATATCGTATATTTAAAGAGAAAAGGGAAAAAAGGGGCAGTTTGTTGAGAATAAGGGAAAAGGGGAATTTCAAGAAAAAAAGGGGAAACTAAGAAAAAAGAGGAAGACTGTGCACCCTGGTTTTAAATAAAAAATATCAACATCAATTAAGAATTGTCGGCTCTAGGCTGTTTTAATCAAATTTTAATGTTTCGCCTCACTATGCGCCACCATATTCGACTCTTCCCTACCTCAATTGTTTATTTTTAATTAAAATATTTAATTTTATATGCATATTACGTTAAATGTATTACTTTACAAGAAAAATCCATATTCTTCATTATAAAATAAGATATTGCAGAAAAATTGGCAATAGATTTTTGTCTTTTTTTTTATTTCTAAAAATTCTTGAAGTATTAAAGAACTTCCTTATTTTTTCAAGACGAATGGATACAGCCAAATAATGAACAGTTTCGGATTTTAATACTCTTATTTGGCAGATATAATTCTTTATAGGATTTGAATTATTTGTTAAAGTATTGTATCTTATTTATATTGTTAATTTGATAGCTGTTATATTCGATACATGATTGAAATTAAAAACATATATATTATTATATAAACACTGAAAAACACTGAACAACATGAATAAAAAAAAGAAATAATTTTGGACAAGTGTTTAATGCTTAATTTTCCTGAAATTTGAACGAAAACTGAATGGTGAAATCTCTAATGCTAGGTTTAATGGCAAATCACACTATTAATTTTGCATAATACATTTTTTATTTGTCCGATCAGAAGAAAGAAATTGCTTCTCTCTCAAAAATTTTAATGTTTTTCTGACTTAAAATATTAAAATTTTTAATTTCGACCAATGAGAAGAGAAAATAATATCCAATAATATTTTTCAGAAATGATATTCTTAACGTTATTAAAGGTAAACAATTAGCTTTACTCTGCCTGATTATCCATAAGTGTTTTCACTATGTATTAACAAATTAAATAATTAAAATTAAGTCACATATAAATACAGAATGATAACATAGGTTCAAAGAGAACAAAAAGAGGGCCTTGAGGGTGTTACACAGGACTTAAAGAGGTCTTATTTAACTTCCCAAAATGCACAGAGAATTTGGAGGTCTTATAGAGGACTTGAAAATATGAGTACGAGAATTTGAAGAGGTTCTAAATAGGGCTAAAGTAGGTCCAACAGGGTTTGAAAGAGGACATGGCGGGTTAGGTAGGGTTAAAGTATGTTCTATTTGGAATTATGCAGGGCTTAAGTAGGGCTAAAATTTCGACTCGGGGATACAAAAACGCGACCTATATATCATTGTAGTATTGATCTTCTATCCGTCCAAAAAGTTTAGGCAGCTCGATTTTTGTGCAGATTTTCATGAAAATCACAATAAAAAAAAATTCTAAAAATATGAGACAACATGCATGTTGCAGGTGAAGGTCTTGCCAATACTTTTATTTATTTATTTATTTAAACATTTAACGGGCAACGCCCTTTATTGCATATGAAAAAGTAACTAAATATAAAGTGAACTAAATGTAAAAGTTATAGTAGTAAACAAAAGAGCGCACGAGCCGGGATGTCAAAGAATCCTGAATATTTCAGGGTATTTAAAAAACTTCCAAGATATTTTTAAAAAAATTTTTAAAAATGAAGATTTTTCTTAATATTTTGAAGGATTTGAGATATCTTATGGAATTTGAACTCAATTTTTTTAGACGACTAGACTTCAAAGGATTTCAAAGAATTTGAAATCTTTCAAGGTATTTTGAAAGATTCCAAGGAATTTTCAATTGATTTCAGTAATGTAATGGGATTTTAAACGATTTTACATATATTAGGTTATTTAAAAAGATTTTAAGGAATTTTTAAAAGCTTTAAACAGTTTCAATGGATTTCAAAGCATTAAAAATATTTTAGGGTATTTTTTATAATTTCGAGGAATTTCAAGAGTTTTATAACATTCAAAGGGATCTAAGATAAATTTTAATCATATAAATGGTTTGAAATATCTTAGGAATTTTTTAAAAGTTTTAATGAATTTTCAAGAGTTCTAAAAAATTTAAAGGGATTTTAAATAAATTTTAATAATTTGAGTAGATTTTAAGAGACTTGGAATATCTTAGGGTATTTTAAAAGATTCCAAGGAATTTTCAATTTATTTCAGTAATTTAATGGGATTTTGAAGGATTTGAAATATTTTAGGTAATTTTAACAGATTCCAAGGAATTTTCAATTGATTTCATTAATTTGGTGGGATTTTATAGGATTTGAAATATTTTAGTGTATTTAAAAATATTTTAAGGAATTTTCAAGAGCTTTACAATTTTTTAATGGATTGCAGAGGATTTAAAATATTTTAGGGTGTATTAAAAAAATTAAAGGAATTTTCAAGACTTCTGAACAATTGAAAGGGATTTTAAGTAGATTTCAATTATTTGAGTAGATTTTAAAGAACTTAAAATATTTTAGGGTATTTTAAAAGATTCCAAGGAATTCTTAATTGATTTCAGTAATTTGATAGGATTTTAAAGGATTTGACATATTTTAGGGTATTTTTAAAGATTCCAAGGAATTTTTAATTCATTCCAGTAATTTAATGAGATTAGAAAGGATATGAAATACTTTAGGGTATACTGAAAATTTTTAAGGAATATATAAGAGCTTTTAAAAGTTTAAACATTTTCGATAAATTTCAATGATTTAAATATATTTCAAAGGATTTCAAATATTTTAGGGTATTTCAAGAGATTCTCATGAATTTTCAATTTATTTAAGTAATTTAATGGGATTTTGAAGAATTCGAAATATTTTAGGTAATATAAAAAGATTTTAAGGAATTTTCAATCGATTTCAGTAATTTAAAGGTAATTTGAAGTCTTTGAAATATCTGAGTGAATTAAGAGATTCCGACGAATTTGAAATACTTCAGGGTATTTTACAAAATTAAAGAAATTTTCAATATTTCTAAAGAATTTAAAGGTATTTTAAATAGATTTTAATGATCTGAGTAGATTTTGAGGACCTTGAAATATTTTAGGGTATTTCAAAAAAATATTAAAGAATTTTCAAGAGCTTTAAAAATTTTTAATGGATTGCATGGGATTTAAAATATTTTAGGGTATATTAAAAAAATTAAAGGAATTTTCACGAGTTCTAAACAATTTAAAGGGATTTTAAATAGATTTTAATTATTTGAGTAGACTTCTGCAATATCCTCGTATGTGTCTCAGCATTTGGCTGATACGCAGGGATGCTTTTCAGGCTATTAAACAGTGAAACCTTGGCACCTCCTAGAGCGCCGATATCCAAGACGATTAGCTTAACAGAATATTCCGGGTATAACCATCGCAACTCTCTTATAAGGTCCTTTTTACCTTTTTTTGTTTTCATTCTCCTTGGCTATGATGTTTTTGTCAGCTGGTGTCAGAAATTCGATAACAAGCATGGTTCGCGATAGTGACAGATATGGTAATAAAGCACTCTTAGTGCTGACTAGTGCCTTTGGATCTAGATCGTTCCCGCACTAGTTGGACAACTAGATAGTATGTGTCCTTGATGCTCGGGGTGTACATGACACGCTCTGCAGCTATCTTTGGGAATGCCTTGACTCCAAATGTGGCGACGATATGCTAGAGTGAAAATTAGCCAAACTAGAACCCCCCGTGCCTGATTTCAATCCAAATTATTTAAGGAAAGCAAACGTTAGCCCATACGACATCGATAGATCCATTTGCCCACTTCTTCGGGTTTCCTGACCATTTTATGAAGAGGGTCCTGTCCATTTGCGACTATTAGTACTGTTCCCAGAATAATCCAGTTGTGAAGACATTCAAGATTCAGTACTCCGCAACTACCTTGACGGCGTGAGATGGAAAGACGTGGAACAGAAGATTTAAGGTTTATGCTTTTGTTCATGTGCGTAACCTGTTGGGACCCGATAACTAGGGATCTGAGTTCGTTCTTCGTCCATGGAACCACTTCAAATGAATAGAGTACTACCGGGACGGCAAGCATGTTCATCGCAGATACTTTGTTCCGCGCCGACAGTTCGGAAGACCAAATCTGTCGGATGAGACGTTTGTATTTGCATGGAAGAGTATCCTTTATAGATTTCACGTCCTGAATTCGGCTCTGTGGCACGTCTAGGTATGCATAGGTCTGTCCAGCGCCAAGGTGTCGTATAGCGCTTTTTTCGACGAGCTCATGGTCTTCCGGGACACCATCAAGTTTCCCTCTCGACAAATAAACCTTGGCGCATTTTGCTGACCCAAACTCTATTCCAGTCTCTTGAGTGTACTCTTTGACAATGTCTAGAGCTAGATATAGTTTCTCTTAATTTTTAGCATAGATCTTAAGATCATCCATGTAAAATACATGAGTGACCTCATGCTTTCGAATTCCAAGTTTGCCGCAGAGGTACCCTCCGGAATGGCAAAGTGCAATAGATAGTGGCAATAATGTAAGGCAAAAGAGATGAGGGCTCACGGTGTCGCCCTGAAACACACCTCTTCGAAAGGTGACACTATTAGTGATCACACGATGTGTTCCAGATGAGATAGTAAATCTGGTTTTCCAAAGCAGCATTAATTTCTCTATGCACCTCATGATTTATGGAGCCTTCAAGCTTGCAAATAGACAGATGATAAGTCTGTGGGAGGCTGAATCGAAAGCTTGCCGGTAATGAATCCAGGCCATCTACAGGGCGCATTGATGGGCTGCAGCATCTTTACAGACACACCTGTCAATTAGCAGGTTCTCCCGACATCTTGCTACACCTTTCTTTTGAGCCGCTTTGTTCGTACATCTCACGTCATACAGGTCCATTTCAACAACTGTCATGACCCTATTACTTGTAGGCCTGTGTTATCGTAGAATTTACAAGATGATCAATTAGGACGTTAAATTCTTCATGAAGATGATGTTATAATAAAAACGTAGCATCAGAATCTTGAAGAGAATCCTCAAAAACATTAATGATAACCTTTTAGTGCAATACTAGATGCGAAAAACCGCATGAATATGGTTAAAGTTCAAAACTTTGAAGTGTTGAGGCGCAAAAATATCGAAAAACAAGGGGCGAGGATGGGTTTAACTTAGTTGTGGGTACCTCAAGGAATCTTTTCCAACCAGTTATAACCCTCGAGGCGCTGAAAACCTGAAGGCCTTCCCTTGTAAGTACAGCTTATATCGTTGCCAATGGCAGAGATAATCTTCTGAAAATGGTCAGGAACCGTGAGAAGATTGGTGAAGGAGCGTTTCTTCACAAAGCCACAGAGCAAGCGGCCGAAAACCTTGGCCTGAATTTTAATATCAGAAGTGAGAAACCTGGAACACATACTATCGGGGTGTCCCACCCACGCAGGAACGACGTATATCTACAGACACAATGCAACCCTAAGAGTGTTTTATTACCCTCTTTGTCGCTCTTACAGTGTTGGCCGCAACCCTACTCTGCCGAACGCTTCAAGGGAGATAGAGTCAATTGTCCAAAACAAGGAGTGCCACATTTTCTGAGACTACGATTTTCGGTCAGCAGTCTTCGTTGCACACTCGCAGCCTGACATTGTTCTCCAAGACTTCGAGAAACGAACTATATTCGTGATCGAATTCTTGGCTCCGTCCGAATACTACATCACTGCCAAGGAAAAAGAAAAAAAGGAAAGTTATCAAGAGCTTAGAAGGGAGCTGCAAAGACTGTACCCAAAATAGTCGGTACGAGTAATTGTCAATGTGAAACACACGAGTGTTTCGCTGGCCTGTCGTTGTGGTTTCAATGTGTCCTGTGAGCACCCATTTATATTTCACAAAAGTGATATTACACAACCGCTACAAACTAACCCTATCACATTTAACAAACCAAGTCTCAGATGCCTTTAACTCAAACTGCTAAAACAATTTCAAATCAAAAATAATCAACACAGACAATTTTTCAAGAATTCAGGTAATATATCTATCTGCACATCAATCTTCTACAGCCTATAGGAGCTACCCCTATCACAATTAACGTACCAGGGCTTAGCTGCCTTCAACTAAAACCGCGAAAAGAATTTGTAATTCAAAATAATTACCACACGCAGCTTAACAAGTCTCTAGTTGATACATCTACCCTCACAGTAATGTTCCAAACCCCCAAGGAACTACTTCTATCACATTTAACGAATTAAGTTCCTAGAGGCGGAGTAATCATACTGTGGGGATATAGTTTTATATTGACTAGAGTCTTGAAAAGTTGTCTGAGGTAATTATTTTTTATTTCAAATTTTTTTTTAGGGTTTAGTTGAAGGCAGCTGTGACTTGGTTTATCAAATATGATAGGGGTAGTTCTTTAGCGTTGTGAAATATTACTGCGAGGGTTGATGTATCAACTAGGGTCTTGGGAAAGCCCTATGTGGTGACTATTTTTAATTTGAAACTTTTTGGGCGGCTTCAGTTGATGTATGATGAGATATGGATTCAAGGCATTTGAACAAATTCGAAGGAATGATCAAAAGATTTGAAAAGATTTCATAGAATTTGAAATATTTGAGGGTTCTTTGAAAGATTCCAAGGAATTTTAAATTGATTTCAATAATTTGAAAGGAATTCAAAGAATCAGCAGAGTATCTACCCTACCTGGAAAACCTGGAATGGTCAGAGAATTTTTTTGAAGTCAGGAATTTTTTTGCGAGCGCGCCTAATTTTTTAAAAATGCAAATTAAAATTCAATAACAATGATTTTTCAATGGTAAAAGTAGCTCTATATTACTTTATTGAACTATTTTGTTGAAAATTCGTTTTTTTTTCTTTTTGCTTTGAAATTAATTTTTTGAATTGAAAATTGAACTGTTATATTTTTGGTTAAAAAATTATTGTTTTCAGTTGGAAATTCAAGTATCTCGTTGAAACTGCTTCCATTTTGCTGGAAATTTACCAGTCTGTTTACAATATTTTCTCTCTTGACAGAAAAATCTTTCATTGTTAAAAATTCAACTCATGTTGAAAAGTCGTATTTTTTTTTGAATTAAACTGTTCTTGATTAAAAATTAAAATGTTATTCGATTGAAATATCAACTACTACATTTTTTGTTTGGAATTCATCCTTTTTTAAATAAAAATTTTATTACTTAGTTAAAAAGTACATCCTTTTGTTAAAAATTAATTTTTTTGGTCGTAGGTTCATCATTTTAATTCAAAATTCATCTCTTTTGTTGAAAAATTAGCTGTTTTGTTGAAAATTCGTTTTGTCTCGGCTGGAAATTAATTTTTGTTTTACTGAGAATTTAGTTGTTGTAGTTGAAACTTTTAACTATTTTTTGTTGTTGAAATTTTGACGAACTTATTTGAAGGTTTTGAGTTTTAAAGACTAATTTATTATAAAATGGTTTTTATTTATAAGGCATGAAAATGAAAATCTCGTTTTTAAAGTCTCTAAATTTTTAATTATTTAATTCGGAACGTTCTTAATTGAAAAATTCCAAAGAAATTGAAAATTTAGTACTTGACTTGGTCATGACAGTGAATTTATTTTCTGACTGGAGATAATTCTTTTAAATAAATTTTTAATTATTCAAATCAAAATGCTCATGATTTGAAAATATCGAAGAATTTAAAGTCCAATACTTGTAGATTAAAATATACAGGAATGTTTGATGTCAAATTTAGTTTTCTCATAATTGTATATTTTAGAAATCAAGTCCTTAGTATTTTGAGAATTTTTAATCAATAATATTACAAATTATATTAGATGCAAACTTGATAATAATGATCATTTCAAATCTATTGTTTAAAATTCAATGATTGTTATTTGAATATTTATAGATTTAACAACTATATTTCAAATATTGAAGGCAGTAAAATGAATTTTCAGGATTTTGATATTTAAGCCTTTATGATTCTGCAAATTTATTTCAAATTGAGTGTTTATTATTGTACAATTTAGAGTTTTGAATATTGAATAATTGGAGAAAAGCGTTTGAAAGAAATAAGATTAAATTTAAAGTGTTTAATGATTTTAGACTGAGAAATTCAAAATTGCTTGATTTTAAATTTAAATCGTTCAATGTTGCAGAATTATGGATGAAATCGTTTTAATATTTTGACGTATCGATACCTCGATGCATCGACCTTCTAAGTATCGGTATCGAGAATCGATACTTTCGAAACTTTGTACTCGATACCTAAAGTATCGCATCGGTATCGCCCATCCCTAAGTTATACCTCCTTTATCATTTTGCAGTCATTTTCATTTGACCTCTTGAAGCTAAACATTTTTTAACATAAAAAAAAATGAAAACTGTACTCTAAACTAAAGCACTTAAAGTGGGATTCTTGAATTTTAAACTTTTAAAACTAAACCCTAAAATTTATTTCAAACAATTTTTTGGTGAACTGCTTAATAATTTACATGTATAAAATGGAAGGTTTTAACACTTTTTAATTGAACAATTTTAAATCTGATGAAGTGAAAGAGTTATCGTTTTCAATTCGCTGAATTGAACAATGAATCAACAAATTGTTAAATTTTTTAAATGATATCATTTTTAGCTAGAAACATTAACTCGTTGAATAAAAAGTTGAATTATTTTAATTTTAAGTAGCTTCAAATCAATAATTGATCAATTTTTTTTTTATTTCAAATACTTTTAGTCATTTTTTTATTTTTTTTTTTAAATAAAAAATAATACAAAATCATCTGAAAGATATAAATAAAAAATGTTTATTATCCTAGAATCTTTCGAAACCCTTAGAAAGTTTAAAAATTTTGTTTAAAAATCATCGAAAAACTACACTTCGTTTTAAATGTTTTGAATTATTTTCAAAACTTCTAAATATTTTTTTCAATAATACAAATTTTCAGTAAAACTTTTTTTAAAATCTGAAAATTATTTTTAAAAAGTCAAAATAGACGCCGAGCGCCTATAAGGGATAATTTTTGGAGAAAAAAATGTTTGAAAAAAATGTTATTAAATGAAAATTAAGTAAACAAATTATTGAAAAAAATTTTCAAATGAATACTTTTTTTAAATTGGAAAAAATGTTTATTTTATCAAATCATTTTCTTCAAAAAAACTTAATTAATTCGTTCGAACATTCCCATCGCAAATTTTCCCTTACCTACTCCACCTATTTTCTCCTGCAACAGATTCTTTTTTGACAATTTTGGAAATCTTTGAAAATCTTTTTAAATATTTCCCTAAAATTAATTTGTCAAAATAAAAAGTCCATTTCAATTTTTCTAGTAGTCGTAAGAAATTTTCTGGATTCTTATAAAACCTTTCACAATTCTTCAAAAGCTTCTAAATTTTTTGTTCTAAACCTGAAGAAATGTACACTTTTTAAAACTTACTTAAAATCATTCCAAGATTTACATTAATTCTCAATATGTTCAAAACTTCTCTTTAAAAAAAAATCTCTTGAAAGCAGTCTATTTTTTTTTAATGACTAGGTGTTAAATTGCTATTTATACATCAATATTTAACAATGTCAGTTACAAATTAAAATTGTTCAATATAAAAAGTCTTTTTCAATTTTCCTAGGAATCGTACAAAGAAATTTTATTCTCATAAGACCTTTTACAATTCTTAAAAAGCTTTTATATTTTTCGTTCCAAACCTTAAAAGGTGTACATTTTTAAAAATTATTTGTAATAATTTCAAGATTTACATTAATTTTGAATCTTTTCAAAACTTCTCTTAAAAAAAACATCTCTTGCAATTACTCGTTTTTATTGTTCTCATATGATGTAGTCAGAGCCCTTCGCAGAAAATCCGCGGCGTGCTCCAACTCATCAATGGTACCATAGCCTGTGGGAAATTCCGCAAGCCTCCCTTTGAGTTCCTCTTTATACGATTCCCAAAGTGTATTTCTGGGGTCTCTGATCTTGGAAACCACCGGTTTTCCTAGGGTTAATCGAAACACGATATATTTGTGAGCCGAGAGAGACTCCTCATCGGAGACTCTCCAGTCCACTACCCTGCTCCTCAGTGCACCCGAACATTGAGTCAAATCGAGAACCTCACTCCTGTTTTTAGTTTGTGCTTCCCCACACCGTGTGGTGAGAGTTTGCATCACAGCCCAACAGCAGAGGGATTTTATTCTCCCGACAGTGCCGAATTAGAGCCTTCACCTCTCTAGGAGGCGGAGGTGCCCCGGCATCGCCAGGGAAATAGACCGAGGCGATAAACACCTCTAGACTTTCTCCGCTACTGCCCCTGAGTCTCGTCTTGATGCCGGTGAGATCTCTAGAGCAGAATTTAGGCACCAAGATCGCATCCATACTCTTGACGGCTATGCATGCCCTTGGCATTTTTTCGTGTGGTCCCTTATATATGCACCATAGATATGCGTATGGCTAGAAATGCTATGGCGCCATTGCTGTGGTGCAAATTATTCTGCATCATGAAGATTCCCATCTCAGCCATTAACAGGCTGATTCAGGGCACTTCCGGACGCTTTTGGTCGCCCTGCGGAGCCCAATTGGGTCGCTCGGAAGGTAACCCTACCTGCAGAGACGGATTCTGAAAACTCAGACGCCCCAGAACGGTGTCCAAATTCTCGGAGGTGCCGTGAATCAGTACGTACGCCCTACGGTACCTTTGCAGACACTCCATCACTTTGACTTCCAAGTTAAGGCCTTCTTTAAGGCTAAATGTTGGGGTTTTTCCACTATCCAGTCTCGCGACCAGACATCCGTGGCCTTCACTACGATGGCTCCCGACCTGATGAAGATGTCATTGAATCTGGGGGCGTGCCCCTCGCGGGGTAATGCGTTAATCCCTTCGGAGATTTCATCCCTCATCATGACCAACTCCTTAAGAGTTAAACATTTCTCATGATAGCCCGACGCAACGACAACCCTCACCAAGGCGTTATTAGCGATCCACGCGGAAGTAAGGCCCTGTGTTTTCAGAGACTTCTGCCGTTTCAACTCCCTGTTTGTGAGAGTTTCTCTGAAGCCCTTCTTCCTCTTGCCAATAGGATTAGCCCGAGGAGTTGCTCTGGGTAAAGTTTCCGCAGTCACTGCCCCCTGCGGAGTGCCTTGGCTGCCTTTTGAGAGACGCGCCTCGCGGTCTCTTTTTCTTTGTGCTCCGCCTTTCCTTTACGGAGAGTTCCGTTAGCTACACTTCCATGGCTTCGACAAGATTGTCTCCACCGTTATCTTTAGTTCGCACCACCTCTGATGGGTTGCCACCTAATGAGCTTCCCACTTCTGGCGATGGGTTAGAGGAGGGTCCTGAAACGGGCCCCTGATTGGTTTTGGTTTGTTTGATTTTTAGGAGTTTATATAAGTCCCACGAGAAGCTAGGGAAATAAGAAACAACCCCCCACCCCCTCCGCAGAGACCGGCTTGCATGAGGTTTGTTTGAAAGAATTGGATGGTGTTAGAGGAAGAAATGAGAAAGAATGAAAGTAAAGAAAAAGAACTTTATTGGAATGCATTAGTGGAGTATCTTCTTTGAAGCCAACAAGAGAACGTGGTAAAGGTTTTAGGAGAGTATGGATCTGGTGAGGTTTGTTTGAAAGAATTGGATGGTGTTAGAGGAAGAAATGGGAAAGAATGAAAGTAAAAAATCAGAACTTTAGTGGAATGCATTAGTGGAATATCTTCTTCAGGGACAATCGATATCGGTGCTTCCGGTAAGGTGAATAGCTCGTTCATTTACCTGATACCAACTTGCCAGATGTCTCCTTTGTGTCTTGACAAGATTGAGCGCAAGTATAGAGAAACGTCCATGTAAACTGTGGAAGTTTAAGTGCCTGAAGCGTATGTCTGATTCTCGAGAGCAATTACGCGAAATACCCTCCCTGATAAAGAATTCGAGGAAAAAGGAGGAGTAATATGGCAGAGGGGAGAGAGACTGATTAGAAGAACAGACGATTGACAGTTGAAAGAAATACTGCTAAAGGGAAGTGAATGAAACAAGAAAGCGAGAAAAGTGAGATGCAAAGAAAAAAAAATTAACAGACACTTGAGAGTAGGTGTCTATTGATTGGAGGAAAAAAATTATTTTCAATTGAATCCTTAAAAACTCAAAAGGGAAGATAATTAATGAAAATTTAAAAAATCCTTCTGATGAAAAAAGCGTCAAGCAGATCATCCACAAATTACTTAAGTAAACAGTTCAATTTTTCGCTAAAAAACTAATTTGAAAAAAAATGAATTTTAAAACCAAAAAGACGAATTTAAAAGAAAAGTCAATTTTTCAATGAAAAAGTTAATTTTCGACTAAGCAGTTAAATTTGTTATCCAAAATGTACAATTTTCATCAAAACAGTTAAATTTTCATAAAAATGTATCATTTTTAACATAATTGTTGAATTTTCAACAAAATAATTAAATTTCAAGCCAAATAGTTGAATTTTTAACAAAAAATGTAATAGTTAATGTTTCAACTCCAAAATATTTCCATTAAAAAAAAGATGAATACAACTAAATAAGACGAATTTTTAATTAAATATTTGAATCTTCAACAATAATATGTTATTTTTTAATCGAAAATTTTTAACTGTTGAAATTAAATTTCTACTAAAAAATATTAATTTTAATACCAAAAGGATGAATTTTTTGGAGAAAAAAGGCAGTCGAATTTTCAACAAAAGGGTCAATTTTCAACATAGTAGTTAAATTTTTCATGCAAAAAGGACAATTTTCATTAAAACAGTTGAATTTTCAACAAAATAATTAATTTATTAACCAAAAATAGTTGAATTCAACTCTAAAAGAGGAATTTTCAACAAAATAGTTCAATCTTCAACCAAAAAGATCATTTTTCAACCAAACAGTTACGGTTTAAAAAAAAATTGAATTTTTATCAAGAGAAATACATTTTTAAATGAGAAAAACGAATTTGCAACCAAAGGATTAAATTTTGATTAATAAAAGATTTTTTATCCAAAAAAGAACAAATTTCCAGCCGCAACGTTACATTTTCCAGAAAAAGACACATTTTCTAGAAAACAGTTCAATTAAAAAAAAATCTGAGAAAAAGCAACTTGTATTCCGTTGTGGACCAATTTTCTATTCCCAATTTACACTATCTACATAATTTAGGGAAGTGAATGGAAAAAATTAAAAAAAAATTGCGATTGACGTATGAAATCTCCTTTTTAAAATGACACCAAGAATATGAAAAAATAGTCACTGGTTCTCAAGTTATCAGAAAAAATGTGGAAGCATGCACAAGACGAAAATGGGTCAGGCAAGCAGCGGTCGAGCATGGAAAAGGGCTGCTCGACTGCAGCTCGACCAAACGATTTAGATGGTCTATTCAATTTTGCATTAATTAAATCCTACTTGAAGTAATTTCGATCAATAAGGTCCGAGATAGCATCTGAGAAAAAGCCACTTGTATTCCGTTGTGGACCAATTTTCTATTCCCGACTTCCACTCTCTACATAGTTTAGGAAAGTGAATGGAAAAATTTCAAATTTTGACAAAATAATTCCTGAAGTCTCCTTTTTGAAATGAGACCAAGAACATGAAACAATATTCACTGGTTCTCAAGTTATCAGAAAAAATGTGGAAGCATGCACAAGACGAAAATGGGTCAGTCAAGCAGCGGTCGAGCATGGGAAAAGGCTGCTCGACTGCAGCTCGACCAAACGCTTTAGATGGTCTATTCAATTTTGGATTAATTAAATCCTACTTGAAGTAATTTCGATCAATAAGGTCCGAGATAGCATCTGAGAAAAAGCAACTTGTATTCCGTTGTGGACCAATTTTCTATTCCCAATTTACACTATCTACATAATTTAGGGAATTAATGGAAAAAATTAAAGAAAAATTGCGATTGACGTATGAAATCTCCTTTTTAAAATGACACCAAGAATATGAAAAAATAGTCACTGGTTCTCGAGTTATCAGCAAAAATGTGGAAGCATGCACAAGACGAAAATGGGTCGGTCAAGCAGCGGTCGAGCATGGAAAAGGGCTGCTCGACTGCTGCTCGACCGGCCGATTAGCGTTTTGTGTACTCTTTTACATCCTTTATGATGATTTTAAAACAGTTAATATTTAATTATATAATTATTTATTGATATTTAAATATTATAAACCAGTTTTTAATTTAGCGAAGTTTCAGTTTTTGCCCATTTACTTAATGAATTTGTAACGAAAAATATAACAATTGATATTTCATACAATACAAAGAAATCTCAACAAAATAATCAAATTTTCAATCTAAGAGTTACATTTTTAGCAAGATGATTAAATTTTCAACGGGACAGTCTATGTTTTAACCAAAAATTGCATTTTTGAAAACACATAAATGAATTTTCAAACAAAATGATGAATTTTCAATCAAGAAAATTATTTTTCTACCAAAACAATACAATTTTGTTTAATACATGAATTTTCACATGAATACATGAATTTTCAAATAAAATAAATTTTCGAATAAAATAAATTTGCCCTGAAAAAAATAAATTTTCAGCAAAACAGTTAAATTTTCAACGAGACAGGTGATTTTTCAACAAAAAAACTGAGTTTTTGACCAAACAGGATGACTTTCAAAAAATTTACTTGAATTTTGAACAAAATATTTTGATTTTTAACACAATACTGCAATTTTCTACCTGAAAAGATGAATTTTAAACCAAATAGACTTTTATATTATTGATCCACATTTTTTAATAGAAAACTACTTGAACGAATAAAAATTGTTTAAACAATGACACGACGTTTTTAACAGAATTGGCTACTCCTCGAAATCATTAAATATTATGTTTAATCCAGAAAATACGAATTAAAAAATATTGTTGGAAAAATAATTTTTTAAACAAATTATGTTTGTTTAAACAATTAAAAAATTGTTAATATATTCTTTCTATATACTATATATTCAGAAAAATAATTATATGTATTTTATTTCATTTTTTTAAAGCTATCGAAAAAAAACTGCTTAAGCAAATCAAAATTGTTTAAACAAATAGAAATTTATTATACATTAAAAGATATGTATCAAAATTATATAATAATTCAACAAAAAGTAGCATAGGATACTAATATGAGATAAAACTAGACATCTCTGTGCCAATTTTTAGAAATTTTGAGATTAAACAATAAGTAATTGTTTAAATAATCACATGATGTTTTTTTTTTAAATTTTATTTCATTTCATAGGTAAAAAGTTGGCACGTTTCGATGAAACCCTGAAGTACGAGTTCAATTTTTCGAAAATCCCCGTGTTAATTGAATGGGATTTTGAAGTGCCCGGTGACACGTGTTAATATTCGAATTTCGAAAAAAAAGGGACTTTTTTCTTTGGAAATGGAAACTTTTTTTGGGGGGTGGAGGGCTTGCTCCCTAGGGTAAAAAGTGTTTTTTTGGACCACCCTAGTGTAGACATTCTGATAATCCTAAAAGTTTTTGTTAGCCTGCTTGTTTACGATAAAGACAAAAATGAATTCTTTCTTTGTTTCGATCATTTCGAGGGAGCAATTACTCGAATGTGCGTTACAAATTGAATAACTGAGTTTACAATTTTCTTGAATCGTTTTACAGCTGCCAGATGGTTACTACTACTACATGCACCAGCTGGTGGTCGGCAATGCGGGCCTTTGTTGCTAAGGGCTTCTTTCTATGGCCTATGCAGGCAGCTAGGCTCTGAATCAAACTTTTATCTAATCAAAAACAGACTTGATGATCATGCAGAGAAGTTCAACTAACTTAATTATCAGTCATTCACAAAATAATGACAGAATATCTACCGGCCGGATGATTTTCAATTCCCGGTTTTCTCTCGTCTCCCGGTCAATTTTTCATTTTCCCGGTCTGAGAATGATCAGACTTTGCAGACCAAAATGATCTCAAAACAGGGGAAATAGGGCGATTCTTCAACGTATTTTTCACGAAAATAGGGGAATAATAGAGAAATAACTTTCTTTTGAATAACATCAATGTATATAAAATGTTGTATTCAATTTAAAAAGCTTTAGGTTCCTAAGAATTCAAATCAAAATATATTTTTTTAAATTAAGATTGAAAAGAAATCCATTTTATCATGAATTATATCATCATATCATCATATCATTATATCATTCATTTTTTTGCAGAATAAGCAACAAATTGATTCACAATTTAAAAATAAACTTCCAAAAAAACCTCACTTTTCGGCTCATTAGAGACAAGAATAACACAATGAAAAAAGAGTTGTTGACATTTTGAGATTAGGTGATGGTTTTAGCAACAAATTTGGGGGAAAAAACTATATTCAATTACTTGAAATCATTATGACTGAAAAATATTTCTTGGTTGAAAATTACCCTATTTTGTTAGAAAGTCGTCTTTTCAGTTTGGAAATTCAAAGTTTAAAAAAAAATCCAATTTCGTAGGAATATCTTTCTTGCTTAAAATATCCACTAATTGAAAATTAATCTGTTATAGTTGAAAATTCATCTATGTGGTTTAAAATTGAACTGTCTTGGTAGAAATAGCATTTTTTCGTTGAAATATCATCTATCACACTTTTCATTGAGAATTCATCTTCTTTTGTTAAAAATTCAACTACTTTCAACAATTTCATTTTTTTTTATTTCTTGACTCAAAATTTTTTCTAAGACGACCATTCAAATCTTTAATTGAAAATTCAACTTTTGTGTAAAACATTTGTCATTTTGGCTTGAAAGTTCAAAAGGCTGGAAATTCATATATTTTGGTAGAAAATACATTCCTTTTCTTAAACATTTTTTTTTCAGAAAAAAGGTATTCTTCTACCTTGGAAATGAAAAAATTTGGCTGTAAATTAAACTACTTGGTAAAAAATTATCTATTTCGTAGGGAATTCAACAATTTTCATAAAAGGTCATTTTTTCGTTGAAAATTTATCTATTTTTGTCAAAAATCATTTTTTTGTTCTTGAAAATTTCACTATATTGTGGGAAATGCGTGTTTTTTTGTTGAAAATTAATTTTTCAACCCAAAATTTAACTATTCTATTTTTTTTGAAAATTTATCCTTTTCAGTTAAAAATGCAACTATTTGGTTAAAACTTGAACTACTTTGCTAAAAGTTTATTATCTTGATTGAAGATGTAACTATTTTGTTGATAATTTGTTATTATAAATAAATTATTTAAAAAAGACTGTGGACATCGATAGGCACACAAAAACAGTGTTTTTTTTCTTCAAATCTTCCCTGAGTCATATTGCCAGTAATTTTCTGTTTTTTTTTTATTAAATTAACAAGGATTATTTTCACTATTTGATATTATTTATACCCTGTTTATAACAGGAAATTTAATTGAAATATCTACTTGATTCACATTTTTGCATAGGACTTCTGAAATTAAAATTCAAACTATCGACAATTGAAATTTAGTAATTGTGAATTCTCTTTTGTTAAGGCTCCTTCGGCTTTAACGAAGAATTCTCTTCACGTGTCTTGTGAGAAAAAAAAAATAGAAGCATATTTTTAGATATAATTTAGACAAACGATTTAGGTATTAAAACTTTTATTCTACCTTGTGATCAGCTTTTTGCTACTCATTTATTTCGTATCCTGTGCCGTTTTTTCAAAAATGTTAATTTTTTTCCAATGTTCATGAATGAAGCAAAAACTACGCGTCCTATCAAAATGTTATTTTTAACAAACTGAGATGCTTTAGTTTCTGTTTTTTTCGTATCTTGTGGTGGTTTTCCAAAAATTTAATTAAAAAATCTTTAATGTTATTTTTGATTATTTAAACGAAAACTACGATTTCTATAAAAAAATAATTCACAACAAATTTGTGAATCTCTTTTCATTGAACAGTTTAATTCGTTTTTTTATGTTGCAGACTTCGAGTTATATTTTCAGTTAAAAAAATTAGTTTTCAACAAAAGAACATAATTTTTAACATAATAATTGAATTTTAAACCCTTTTTTCTGCGTGTAGATAGGACATAATTCCACAGAGTTTAAATTAATAATTTTGCAACAATAAAGCAAGATTTCTATTAACTCTAATAATGTACGACTTCATGTATTTAATAATAGTTTATTCATTTCAGCACGGCTAAAACAGAAAAATTTGCGTAAAACAGGCGGAAAGAGTGAATAATTTTAGCTGCAAAGTTATTCAAATACTAACACTGGCCCAATTTTATATAAAATCTGACTTTTTGATCCCGGTGATGTCGCGAAATAGTTATGAGCTGTAATATATTGTTTTCTGAGGCAAAATATGAGAAAAAAAATTTTGGTTTTTCTCAAAAAAAATTTTTTTTATGAACTCAGGGCCACTGCAATATTTACTTTATTGACAAAAAAAATTAACGTAAAATTTTGATTCTAATTTTCGAACTTGGTAGTACAATCTACACTTAGAAGGTTTAGTTTTTAACTTTTTTTTCTGTTTGAGTTTTAATACCCCGCAAAAAGTTGCCCGTCAATACAAAATGTTTACTTCCACAACCTTGTTTTCAGAAAAAGTACATTTTGTTTGTTCTTTGTGTTCAAATATTAAAATAGAAAATCTTTTTTATTATCCTAAAAATTCTGGCGAACTTTTTATTTGCACGGTTATTACTAGGAAAAACTGATAACAAATTATGAATTCAAAAAAGAATCACTTGCTTCATTTATATTTCAAAAGAACGTGCAAAAACATGTTTTCTTTAATCAAGCTGAATAAATTTACTTTTATAATCTATCCCACTATATAATGAGACGTTATTTTGAAACGCTGAAGGCAAAAGCAAATGAATCGTGAAAATAGTCAGTTTCCCATATTTTCGAATATTCTCAACTATTCTGGATACATTTCTTAAGAATTGAAAATTTCATTTTATTTTATCAAGGTCGCACGTCGTATCATGCGACCTTTCGCCATGCGTGAAATTCAAATCCATCACAAATACATTCTTTGATGCTTTTTTTGAATATTTTCATACCCTGCTGTGGAGGTGGATTCGAAAAAACATAATTTTGAATTTCGATGATTCTTGGGCTAAAAAACTTCACCCATGGTCTGAGGGAAAGAATGATCTCAAGAAAAATCAAATCGGCTGATCTTTAGATGCTGCGACTCTCTCCCTTGATCAACCTCGAAATTAAACTTCCAAGCATCGACAACTGTAATTTGGCGATTGTGAATTCTCTTTTGTTAAAGCTCTTTCGACTATAACGAACACACTCTCATCATGTATCTCGTTCTTCGCACTCAATTTTGTACAAAATATGTCCGAAACTGTTATATGAAATGTATATTACATTTTTTTCTGTACATCGGCCAATAATTTAATTTGTTCATTCCTTGATGTTCTTTTTCATGATTTGAACCAAGAATAAGCATCCTAGCCTAAAGTGGTTCTAAGAAACTTCGTAGATATAATTTAGGCGGAAAATGTTGTTAAATAAAATGCTATTGTAGCTTGTGTCGTTTTTCCAAAAGGTTAATTTTTCTTATTTTAAATTTATTTTTATAACAAAAGTTTATAACCTAGATCTTTCTTGGTTGATCAACTTTTGTCTTTTCATTTCTTCTTCGTCTCTTGTGTGGTTTCTCAAATTTCAATTACGTAACGTAGCACATGGGACGTCCGTGAACTGTCACTGTATCTTTGTTCGTGTTGTTTTGACGCTTATATGGCTATCGTCATGTAGAATCGTTGCAAATCTTAAAATAAAATAAAAATAAATAAATAAAACGGTTTCTTTGTACAAGTACTGTAAAAATGGCCCGGTGGAGTTTTCGACTGGTGTTTTCATGTTAGCTTATAGCTTATCACATTAATTATGTCAAAGTGTATCGATACGGTGCGCAAATCAGGTTACAAAAGAGAACTCATAGAACCTGAATATGAAACAATTAATATTTTCGTCGTTCTGGAAGACCCAGCTATTAAAGATTTATGGCGAAAAGATTTAATTTGGAAAAATTTGACGGTGAAAGCTGGCTAGTTCATTTACAGTAAACATTTTTTATCTCCACGAAAAAAATCCTAAAAGGACCTGATGGCACTATTTTGAGAAAGGTAAATAATTATATATTTCCTGTACAATCGAAATCACAATTGAGAAATAAAACAAAAGAATGAATTGGTAAAGAAGAAAATTTGAGGTGATTATCATAAATGGTGTAGCCTTCCAATTTAATCCTGAAATTAACGTCACTTTTTTTTATTCTACTCAAATAGAACATTGACTAGATTAACTTGATACTTGCACTTGCTGAGGGGAAAACAAAGAAAATTTTGTTGAAACGAGTAGTAAGTGAAAATACCTAATGATACAGTTCATTAAATAAAAAACAATTTACTTTTGTTTTATTTGTAAATTGTGATTTCGATTTTACAGTAAATATATAATTATTTGCCTTTATCAAAATAGTGCCATCGGGCCATTTTCACAATCATTGTTTAATGTATTACATTACAGGACAAATGTCTATAGATATATAAATAGAAATTCTTAAATTTAAATGAAGAAATTTCGGAAGTAGATCAAAAAATTAGAGGGTATTTAATTTTTAATTTTAATCTATGTAGAATTCAAAGTTCTTCAATTTTGAAGAGTTAAAATTAAAAATTCTAAAAATTTTGAAATATAGAAATACAAATTATTCAAATTTCACGATTTATATTTTGAAGGTTTGTAATTTGGCAACAAAATCACAGAATTTTTGTTTTCAAAACCCAAAAACTGCATAACCCTTAATTATAAATTGTCAAAACCAAAACCTCTTTAATTTCAAAGGTTTACAATTCAAATTTCTATAATGTTGAAGAGTTACATTTGAAAACTGATCACTTTAAATGATACATAAATAAAACATCCTAACTTTTGATTATTTTGAAGATGAAAAATCAACTTTTTCTTCTGAATATTCCGAATTAAAGAAATTTTGAAAGTGAGTTGTCTAAACTCAAATTTTACTTTTCTTGTGCAGAAGATGGGAAAGAAGCTCTGGCCTACACTATTCACTTATATTTGCAGAATAGAATGCGACAGTTTGCTAAAATTTGTTTTTCGATTTCGATTAACTTGAGTGTTGCCAAAGATAAAAATATTCGTTAATGGTCTTTTTTAAGAGTGACTATACAAATTAGAGGCGTGCAGTCGTTTATTCGAATTTTTAATCCAAATTTAGACAATCCTGGAAAGTTGGTTTGATTTCCTTAAGCTATTACAACGTGCTGCTTAAATAAGTAACTCGGCAATTTTAGATTGATCTCAAATGTATACCTACTCCTCTATACCTCCTCCTCTATACCTCCTCCTACACATCCCCTCTCATTGATCCCCGACAGTATAACGAGGATAAAACCGAGTGATATACGCTTACCCCGATTCAGATTTGACTTATTGGTATAATAATGCTAATAACGAATCTTTCACACAAAAAAAATTATTTTTTGGAAAGTAGTTCAACTATAAACCAAAGAGTTACATTTTCAACCAAAAAGGATGAATGATGAAACAAAAAGATTAATTTTTGTCCAAAAAGACGAATTTTAAAAAATTGTTCAATATTTAACCAAAGAGATGATTTTTTAACTAAAATAAGAAAAACTTAAAAATGAGATTTCTTGAAAAGAATTAAACATTCAACCAACTAGTTAAATTTTCAACCAAAAAATTGATTTTTCAACCAAGATGATTAAACAGAAATGGAATAGTAAAATTTTCATTTAAACAAATTAATTTTTCACAAAAAATGAAACGAATTTTGAAAAAAATAATTAATTTTTGAACCATATAGTACATTTTTTAACCAAGTAAGATAAATCCCAAATACAGAATATAATGGAATATTTTTCAACCAAAAAGAATGAACATTTTTCCAAAAATAGTTGGAATTTCTCATCGGTTTCTATTAATTCAATTCTCATTTAAGCGAAAAACAAAAGGGTTGTTTCTTGAAAACTAGAGTAGATGGGAATAAACTGGACTAGACTAGACTAGACTAGACTAGACTAGACTAGACTAGACTAGACTAGAGTAGACTAGACTAGACTAGAGTAGACTAGACTATACTATACTACACTAGACTCCACTAGACTAGACTAGACTAGAGTAGACTAGACTAGACTAGACTAGACTATACTAGACTAGACTAGACTAGACTATGGGAGACTAGACTAGACCAGACTATAGGAGACTAGATTAGACTAGAATAGACTAGACTAGACTAGACTAGACTAGACTAGACTAAACTACACGAGACTAGAATAGACTAGACTAGAATACACTAGACTAGACTATACGAGACTAGACTAGACTAGAATAGACTAGACTGGACTAGAATAGAATAGATTGGACTAGAATACACTAGACTACACTAGACTATACCAGACTAGACGGACTAAACTATACCAGACTAGACGGACTAGACTATACTATACTAGATGGACTATGCTATACTAGACTAGACGGACTAGACTATATTAGACTAGACAGACTAGACTAGACTAGACTAGACTTGACTAGACGGACTATACTATACTAGACTAGACAGACTAGACTATACTGGACTAGACGGACTAGACTAGATCAGACTAGACTAGGCTAGAATAAACTAAAATAAACTGAACTAAATTAAACTAGAGGAAACTATGCTATAAATCAAAAGTTTAATAACAAATATAAAGAATGCAGATTAAAAATATTTTTTTCCTCCCAAATGACAATTAAATATTTAAAATGTTGAAAAGTGTTTCATTGAAAAATATTAAAATTTACTCCTTTTTTCTTGAAAATAATTCTCAACAGTCGATAAAGTGGTTTTTCTTAATTTTATCCAGAAGTGTAGAAAAACTGGGCTGGAAGCGGCCACATTACGCCTGCTTCACGTGCATGCAATGGCGCGTTTTCAAGGGGGGTCGGACAGAAAGTACATTCAATAATAAAAATTACAGTTAAACTTGCAACACTTTCCGTGGACAACATTTTTAATAGTAATTAATACTAATTATTATAATTGTTAATTTTCAATTATAATAATTATAATTGATTTATGTATCATAATTACTTATTGTATTCGTAATTATTAATTAGTAATTGCTAACTAAATATTTTATTTATAATTTTTATTTATTAAGATATTTAGTATAGTATTCTTCATATTTTCACAATGTTTGCTATTATTATATTATACAAAAAGTGCATTCAATCATAAAAATTATGGTTCAACTTGCAACACTTTATCTGAACAACATTTTCAACAATTATTAATACTCATTACTATAATTGTTAACTTTTAATTACAATAATTATAATTAATTCTTATATTTGTAATTAATGATTATTTAATAATTATTTCGTTTATAATTCTTAATTAATTATTTTATTTGTAATTATTAATTATTTATTAGAATTTGTAATAATATAAAAAATAAAAACATTACTTTAGCCGACTGTGCACAACTGGTACAAATTATTTGTAATGATTTCTGTAATAAAAAGCACAATACAAGAAAATTTGTAAACTCTCTTCGTTCTTTCCAAAATCGATAGTGTGAATAGTATGGGATTATAATTCTTCAAACATGTTACAAGGAAGCACTTTACATTTGTTTGAAAGCACGCTCTTTGACATTTTATACTATTTATACATATGAGTCCAATATTCCTGATTTTTATTCAAGCTTCATTCCATTATTTATAAGACCGTTTTCGAGTTTTTTCTGCACTTAATACATGCAGCGTTGAATTGAAGAGATACATTTTTTAAAACTTTATAATATAATGATCAATTGAAAAGAAAAAATGGCAAATTATTCTACTCACCGATCGTAGTTTAACCATTGATTCGAAATTATATATAATTTGAAATGAATGTAAAAATGCATACATGTAGCCAAAAATGTATGTTTTTATTAAATTAAAAATTAAAACAAATACGGGTTCCTAACCTTACTTTCTTCTGGATCTTATTTCGCTGAAACATGCCAAAAAAAATGCTCACAGGCAATTTAATGACATATAACCATAAGCTTTAGACCCCAGATATTTAAATTATATTATTTCAGTCATAAATATAAGTACTTACTTCGCATAATTTTGAATTACAATTCAGTTCCCATTTGTCGCGTCTACAATTTATAATCGATATTGACAGTCTTTCTCTTTGCCCTAGTGGAAAACGATAAAGCTTAAATCCATATTTGCTTCTGTTCTTACAAGGCGGAGCACTACAGCAGATCATTTTTTTATATATTCTAAACTTAATTTTAACTAAAATACAGGACATGTTTTTCGCATGGTTTCCCGCAATCTGTCCAGGAACCAATATGGCGGTTGCATATTCCAGTCTAATATAGTACCCTAGCGAGACCATAGTTTGTTGCATGATCCAATCCACGCCAGGGCTGTGTTCTAGAATTCACTGGGAGTACTGGAAGCACTGGTGTGACGTCATGTTAATAACTGTGCGAAAAGTGACCGAAGAAAAAAATTACAGAAAAAATTGGTGGCAGTCGTGCACTTGTCGTGTCAGTCAGCACCTGCTGAAAGTGGTCAGCCCTGCTGTAGCGCTTATTTTATTCCTTAAAAGATTCTCTGAAAATCTCTTTGGCATGTTTTTATTTAAAAAATTCTATTCATGCAAACCTATTATTTATAAAAATAACGATTTTATAATTCCTTAATAAAAGTTTTTCAATACAAACGTACCAAGGAGATTTGCAGAAAATCTTTTAAGGAATAAAATAAGCCCTAAAACATTAAAATAGTCGCAACTTTCAGTTAAAGTAAGAGAGAGGAACATTAAACCCTAAAAACTATTGTTGAATAAACAATGAAAATTGTGAAATATTTATTTCAAAAGTTCACCTCGAGTTCTTTTCCAAAACTCGTTGTAATTAACGATAAAATATTTCCCTTGATTTTATAAATTAGTGTTAACAACGTTTATTTTTTAGCTTGAAATAACTTTAGTTCATGTTTAATTTAAAAACAACTGTATAATGAAAATTCCCTTTTCATCTCAAATCTTAAGCTAAATTTCATGAAAATAGTTATGCCGAAAAGAAAATTTGTTAATGAATTCATCCAAATTATTTGACTTTGTTTACAATGTATATTTTTGGTTCATTTATCTAAACTTGAAAATAAGAAAATCAGAGTGGCCGTTTTAATCACAGAAAAAAAATTCCCGGTCATTTCCAGGTTTTTTTCGGTTCGCTAACATTTTGCACGGTCAATGAAAGTAAACAATTCCTACTCTAAAGATAAAAATGAGTCCATTTCAAGAAATAATAACTGAGCTGCAAATAATTTTAAGCAATCTTAAGCTAGAAATATTAAAAATTGAACGATTACATTTTTGTTATAAACTGAACACTTCCTAAATCAGAAGTTGAAATATTTTTATTTTAAATAGTTTAAAAATCCTTGAAAAGCTTCTGATTACTTTTATATCCTGATTTACAACCAAAACAAACGCACTTTACCATTTTTTCTTCAAAATTTCAACACTGCGGATATCTTGGAGCATCTGTAAATAGATGCAGATTTTACACCTAAAAGCAGTTTTTCTCAGTTTTCTTTTGCTTAGAAGACGGAAAATGTCGTGAAGATCACTCAAAGATTATTTAACGCTGTCTGTAGATTACTTTCAATGTGTTATTAAATTCAATGTTATTATTTTGCCATGCATTTGCAACGATCACAGGCCTCTGGCGGACCGGCCGAACGCAAACATTACGCTACAGCGTAATGATAATGTAATGATAAAGTGATGCTAAATTACTATGGCATTATAATTATTAAAAGAAGCAAAATATATATGTAAACTGTTGTAATTATAATAATACGTTAGAATTTACGTTAAATAGTCTCACCTTAATTGCAACAAGTTGCCTTTTCAGCGTTAAAAAATAAAAAAACAAAGTGGCTGTCATTGAAATCGGGCCTCTGCATGTCAGCAACCCGCTTGAAGCCGCCGTTAGCTGACTGCGATGACAGCCACAGCAGTGTCTCCAGAACGTAGGATTTTTCGGCCCCCACCACTTTCCCATCTGGGAGAATACATGCAAGCGTAGCGTCGGTGAGTCGGCCAGCCTCGTTATCACGAAACGATTTTACTTTGTTCTTGCTAAGTGTTTAGTACGAATAGAAACAACTGAGAATATGGTACCTTGGACAAAATATCGAATGACGAGGAACTAAGATCATTCTGCAATTGAAAATGAAAGTAAATCACAAATGCACATATGCACATATGCACATATGTGTACACTTATTGTGAATGAGGCAGAACACTTGAAAATCAGTTGCCATATATGTTTTAAGTGATTAATATCCTATGGCCTTTGAAATCAATTGCTCAAAATTCTGAGATCAAGAACCAGAAAAATGTCCTTTTTAGTTTTCTTCCTATATCTCGATATTCGAATAGATGTATCAATAATATAGTGGTGTTTAATTTGAAATCGATTGATCAATATCCTAAAGTTTTTAGTATCTAGGAGAAAATTCCAGTTTCATGAACCTCAAAAAACTCAAATAATTTTTAAAAGCTTTGCTTTCACTTCTGAGTTCTACTTGACATTTTTTTCTACGTTTTTCCTAAGGGCACTTTTCCTCATCATTTTGCCTTTTCTCTTTCCTTCTTTTTCGTTCGAAAGAACCGGGCACCTAGCGACAATTTATTTCCATGGCGGATTAAAGCGGTACCTTTGCTCGTTTCGCCGCTGGTGCATTTCTATCTCCCTTTCGTTCGACTCTCCCAATTTGCTCACAAGCTGAGGCTCTATTTTTAAGAATCGTGACAATTTTCTTCTTTTCGAAACTTTTCCTTCGCTTTGCGATAAGACCTTTTGAGGAATAATAAATTTTGTTCGGTATATCGAGAAAACGTCGACTTTTTATGTTCGGACCTGGATAGAGGAAAAAGCGAGAGAAAGGCTATCGACAATAAACTGCAGAACCAGAGTAAACACGCGTGAAACTTAATTGACCGTTCACGATCAATCGCTATGCCCTAACTTAATTTGTTGAGCCAATAAAATCGATCTCATTTTGTTACTGGAATTGGATGTGCATAATTTTCCTCGCGATTTTCCGGGGTTTTATAGTGCATTTTATATAAAACGGCTTTACACTTTTAGAACTACAAATAAAATTCCTTTCTTTCTCAAAAGAGCACAAAGAGCCTAGTACCAGAAAGTTTCATTTTGGGTCCCTTATAAGATGTGTGAAATTTGAAATCGATTGATCAATATCCTAAATCAGTATCCAAAATTCAAAATTATACAAATTCAAATTAATTTAGAAGTACCAAATAAAATTTAATATGAATTGGTTTTGTAACCTCGAAGATAATAAATGGAAGAACCTAAGCTTTCTTTTAATACAAAAAAAATGAAAGCAGATGCTTTTTTCAAACAAGTCAAATCAGTTTTGGACTTTTATTTTTTAACTTCAAATATTTATTTTTAAAAATTCCTATTAGCAATGGAAAATGCGTGAAAAAAGTATCAAAATAATAAATTTTTCAAAGTGATGAATATTCTACATTTTTAGAAAATAGATGTATATCATAAGAAGTAACGGCCACTGAAAACATTTTCATCAAACAGACTTGATATTTCGACCATATATCTGAATCCAAAAAATTTCCAAGCTTTTTAATATCATATAAGCTTTATTGCTGAGAATTATATATATATATATATATATATATATATATGAGCGCCCCCAATGCACCTAGCCAGTTTACGAACTAAAATAGACGATAGATGAGCTACTTGAGTGGTCAAGCAGGGCGGCATTTTTCCAGTTTGATAATGTCGGTAGAGAAGATCAGATAGTCTATTTTAGTTCGTAAACTGGCTAGGTGCATTGGGGGCGCTTTGATTGAAAAATTGTCATAGAAGAATCTGGGAGATTTTAAGGCAATTTTTATAATGTTGCACAATTAAAAAAAAAATCAGGAAAAATTCGAATTAATTTAAAACATAGTTTTGAAACTGTTAACAAATAATTTAAATATTAAGAAGATTCGATTTTTGAAGATTTTGAAATAGAAGTTTGAAACCTTTTTAAAAATTTTGAAGGGTTTCAAGAGAATAACATTTTTTTCTCAAGATTCCTGGGTAAGTTTGTAATGCTTTTTTTCATATTTTGAAAAATAATTTTCAAAGAAAATTCATAAATATTTTAAAACATTTTTAAACATTTCAAAAAATGAGACAAATGAAGAATCCCGAAAAAGAGTTTGAATCATTATTTTAGTATATCACGGTGAAAAATGGTGGAAAATAAAAAATTTGATGAATGAAAATGTAACATTCTTTCTTAATTCGTTGTTTTGTGGTAAAACATAAATCTTCTTGTTTGAAAATTTATCTTTCGTATCGAAAATTTAACTACTTGGTTATAGATTCATCTTTTTGATAGAAAATTTTTTTATTTTTTGAAAATTCGTTGTTTGTTAGTTGAAAATGTAACTACTCTTATTTACAATTTATTCTAAAAATTAATTTTTTTAAACAAAACACCCTTTCACATTTTCCTATGATTCTTAAGAATATTCTCTTGAAACCATTCAAAATTCTCAAATAGTTTCTCAATTTTTTGTTCGAAATCTTTAAAAATCTACATTTCGTTTTAATTTTTTTGAAATCTTTTCTAGTTTCAAATTATTTTTGAATCTTTTCAACACTTTTAAATGTCTCTTTAAAGTTGCTCAATTGTTGTTATAAACTTTTTAACTGCAAAATTGCGGAATTTCTTTAAAAAATTTTACAATCTTTTCAACTTTGCAATGTTTTAAAATCCTTTTTACGTTTATTTTAAATATAATTTTAAAAAAATAATAATTTCAATGTTTCCCGGAAATCGTAAAATCTGATGAAAATTTTTTCATTTTCCTCAAAAAAAAACATCGTTTGTTGAAATTGGCAAAATTGATTGAAGCACAGTTCGGTCGAAAGGCTAATTCACAACTGAATAAGTTATTTATTATTCATTTTATTCAAAACCTGAATGATCTGGAAGAGTTTTTTTTTATTCAAAGATTGATATCAAAGACTATTAATAAAAATCTTAATAATTGCTTTGATAGAAAATTTAACTCTTCTATTTGTTTTTTTATAAGTTTAAAATAAATCTTCTCTGCTTAAAATTCATTTTTTTGTAGAAAATGTAACTATATCTTGAAAATTCGTTATTTTTTTTATAAATATTGCATATATACTTCAAAAATAAGGTTAACAACCACCGCAGGGTCCCACTGGAAGCAACTGCCATAAAAAAAATGACACCGGCTCCCAGTAGGACCGCGGTAAATCACACTCATGGCCACGTCTCACAACTTTAATTGTGCCCGGAAAATGCCCCAAAAAATGCAAAATAGCAGTTTTCTATCAAATTCATGCTAAAGCCGGTATTTAAAAAAAATGTTAACATGAATTATTTTTAATCGATAAATGACGAATTGTAAAGTATATTTTAAATAATTTTGAATTGTTTAAACAATTATTATTCGTCTCAACAATTTTTTCTCCCTGAAATCGTAAAAAGTTATTATTTTCTGGAAATAATGACACAATTAAGGAATATTGAAAGCAATATACTTTCGAAGGATGTTTGGTAATTAATTAGACAATTTTGATTTGTTTAAACAATTTTTGCCTTTGTAAAGCGTGAAAAATGATAACTTTCTGGAATTAATGACAAAATTAAAGGAATTTAGGATTAATTATGATTATTAATTGTTCAAATAAGTTCAAAATATCTTAGGCAAAAATTATTATCCTTATAATTCGTTAATTGTATCATTAATTGCTGAAAAGAATGAATTTTTACGATTTAGAGAAAAAAATGTTTAAACAAATAAAAATTGTTTGAACAAATTCACATTATTTTAAAAATTTCTAAATATCATGTAGAAAAAAATATTACTCTTAAATTCCTTTAATTGTGTGATTAATTCCAGAAAGCAATCATTTTTCACGCTTTACAAGGGGAAAAAATTATTTAAACAAATCAAAATTGTTCAAATAATTACCAAATAAGTTAAACATTCATCAACTTTGTACAATTTATTCCGAAAGAAAATAACTTTTCACGATATAAAGGGGAGAAAAATTGTTTACACAAATAATAATTTTTAAACAATCAAAAATTATTGAAAATATACTTTAAACTTCGTCACTTATCGATTAAAAATAATTCATGTTGAAATTAAAAAAAAATACCGTCTTTAGCATGAATTTGATAGAAAACTGCTATTTTGAATTTTTTAGGGCATTTTCCGGGCACAATTAAAGGGGTTTGAGTGTTCAAAATTAAAAGCCATTACGTGGAAATTATTCCTTAAATACTCTTCAAGAGGTGAAAATCCTTTAATTTACAAGAAATTTATAACAAGTACTTCTTTTTTCCATTTTCTTGAGAATTGAGTTTTTCCTGTTTAAAACCCCATATTAACTTCAAAAGCGTTATGGCACGGGTTAACGTTAAAAAGAAACGGAATTTCTTTTTCCGCATAACAAAAAAAAATGGGGGGGGGGTATCACAAAAAATTTGAATTTTTACAGGTATAAATTTGGACCACCCTAAGCAACATCCTCCAGCAAACATACCACCCGTTTCAGTAAGACCACCTTTGCAGATAGCTGATAATGCCAACTTAAGAAGTAGGAATTCAAACATTCACCAAAAATTGGTTCTCAGAATGGGTAAATTAGCTGAAGCTAATACTGCTCTCCCCGATTTGCTCCCTGAAGATCTTAATCTCTGGAAACTGAACTGTGTAGCTTACGAGAAGGCGGTCTCCCTACTTAGCGACAATTGCACAGCTTCAGTTTGAAATTGAAACAGCAAGACAGCATGCCTCAAATGTTCAGTGCGTGATTAGCCACATAACATCAAATAAAAAATTCACTCCAAAAGTTAGGGCACTTGCTCGAAACTTAAGGAAAGCAAATCACACACTGATTTAATTTCATGTTGTGCATTCTTGCTTCCATTACATGTATACTAAATCTAGTACAGATTTTTCTAACAGTGTAATTTAAGGTTTTGTAATTGAATATTGGCTATAATTTGCACAATAAGAGTTCATTTATAGTTAAAATACCACTATTCCAATTAAATAATTTTTTTAAATGTTTTTAATGTTGTGGAATAAGCATCTGAATTATATTTTCGAACTTATATGTAGATATGTTTTAATTTTTTCGAAAATAAGTTCACACGGAAAAAAGTGTATCGTTAGAAGAACTCTCTAAACCAGTACTTCGAACTATTTGGTTAAAATTATTATTTGCGTTCAGCTTAGTTAAAATGACTTTAAAAGAGTGGGATGAACAATTTCAAATAGTAGGATATATGTATATGTAAATGCACTGTATGCATGATATACACGATTTATAAATAGATTAGCTGGAAAATTTCGACAACAAAAATTATGTAAAATGTCGATCGATTTGAAAACAAATTATTTTATATATGATTACTTCACTTAATTTACAATTATTTTCTGAATACGGATTAATACAGTTTAATTTAAAAAAGTTAACATACTCCTAGAAAATCGACCGAGAATATGAAATTTCATAGGCTTTCAAAATTGGCTCTGAATAGCGATTAAAAATCGAATTTTTTGCAAAACTAAAAACTTTCTTCCAAGATATGGGGATGCTGAATTAGAATCAAAAATGTTCGATACAAACAAAAAATTCGGTTCCGAGAAATTGAAAATTAAATATCGCGATATCACAGTAGTATGATAGACCTTTTTTTTTGTCAAAAATCCGAAAAAATTAGGAAAATATTTTTTTTATTAAATGATAATAATCTCAATAAATATCAATGCGAAAAGGTTAAAAAATGAATACTACGTTAAAATTCAATATCAATTGGAACTAAAATTTTATTATAAATTATTTTTCAATTATTATATAAGAAAATTATATTTCGAAAGAATCTTTTTAGAACAATACGTATTTGATTTTTTAAGAATCTTTTATGCAATTGCATAAATTGCATTCTACTAAATATTCTTCCAAATAATACAATATTCGAACCTGGGTGGCTCGATCAAGTAGGATCTTAATCATTTTTAATTTTATAAAAAATTAAAAATATCTTAAGCTGAAAATTTTATAATAGAAACAATGTAAAAATAGAATTTTTGTAATACTGCAGAGTATTTTTGAATTGTGAAAATTTTGTACCAAACAAAAAAAAACAGCATTGAAATTTAAGGTAGACGTTATTCGAACTTATACTTGCCAAAAGTCAAACTCACAATTCTCTCCTTACTATGAAAATTACTATTTGAAATGCTTGTTCTAGTAATCTTTTTTTTATAATTTGAAGTAGTAATGCTGACTACAGGTTTTGTATATTTTGAGATCACTATCTCTTACAGTATCAAAAACTATTCAAATTGTGTCATGTACAATGTGAATAAGTAAACTTCAAGTTAACAATAATGAATGGAAGAAGTGTATCTTACTATCCACAAATATATATATATATATATATATATATATATATATTCGGTTTCAGTTTCTATTCCTTTGGAATAGAACTGAAGGGCCTATGACAAAGCCACCAATCTCTAGCATGTTAGTATTGCAATTTGAACTGCATCATATATTTAAAAAAAGTGCCCAAGGCCAATATTATAAAACAAATTTTACCAGTACAGTCACATTTCAAGTATGTGAATCTGTAGGGAGGGACACTATAGAGAGGATAAAAAACGGACTACTTAATTACAAAAAAGGTATGCCTAACTGTAATTTTTTGTACTTTTTTTGTATGGACTAATAAAGTACACCACCATATGTGCTGTAATAATTGATAGTTTAAATTACAGGGGGTTTTAATCAGAATCTAGAACCAGTTACGGCTTTAGCTTGTTCTAAATTCTGGTTAAAACTAGTTTTAAAACCAGTAGTTCTACACTTCAAGTAGCAGAATCTCTCAGTGACAAAATATGTTGTTTTTTTCAGTAAATTAGCCAACAGATATTTCTCCGGTTTAGGAAACGAAATTTTCCACAACGTTACCAGCATTTACATAAATCTTCACGTCAGTTAAAAAAGAGAACAATTTTTTCTTTAAAATTCTCTATAGGGACCTAGTCTATCTTTCGATGGCGCTGATTCACCGAAAAATTGCCGCGAACGTGGCAAAAGTGAGGTGAGCAAAACTCCAAATCCATTGGAAACAATGCAAAGTAATGTAAAATGATAAAATTCTTCGGTAAGTTGTACACGTTTTGAACAATTTTTTACCATACAGAAATTTGTTACAAATCGCATACAATTTTTTCAAAATGCGTATGACATATGACAGCTTCTATAATTATAATTTATTTTGTATTTTTTCCAATGGATTTCGAGCTTTGCTCACCTTACTTTTGCCAGGGTCGCCGCAATTTTCGATGGCGGCAGCAGTATCAGAAAGGTACATTAGGTCCCTATAGTTTTTTATCTAATTCACATGTTCAAATTTTATTTTTGGATTTTGGTGATTTTTATCATCCTCTTCTGAAATCCATGGGTAAATTTTAAAATAAAAGTTTTAAATTAAAAAGGTGGCGACGATTTTTTTTAAAACATAAAAAGTTGACTTTTACAAAAAAAAACCACGCTTATATTTTTTGCCAATTTTTTGTTGAATGTGCTCTTCTATAATGTTCTATAAGTTTTTTTGAAAATTCTTAAATTAAATTATAATATAAAATTTATTATCAAACTTTTTTATATTATTCCTTGAACGACGAACTGCTACATTATTTCGATTTTAAATTCCAAGGACGATTAAAAAAATTATGGACCTCAGTCAAAAATAAATTGGGGACTCATGGAAAGAGAAGAATATAAATAAAGAATATTTAATAATCAAAATATGAAACTAATTAAACTCTGATTTTAAAGTATTTTCTAAAATAAAGAAACATATTATGAAAATCTAGGACTTTTAGATTTAGGTTTATTTCCAATTTTTAAATTCAATTCCAGTTTCAATGAACTACAAATTTGAAACCGTCAGCGCTTGAAATTTAATTCACTCTCTTTGCGAAACTTATAGTTTTTTCATATATATATATAAACTAAAGGTTAACAACCACCGCAGGGTCCCACTGGGAGCAAGTGTCATCTAAAAAAAATGACATCGGCTCCCAGTAGGACCGCGGTAAATCCCATTCATGGCCACGTCTCACAACCGCGCAATGAGTTATCTCGCATTACAAATCTAAATGGTGCACACTTTATAACTCGCGGAATAAAAACTTATAATATAAAAATAATCCTGGTCATTCACATTTTAAAATAAAATTAAAATTAGGAAGATTCGCAAAAAACAATGTTTAGAGTCCTAAATAGTGGATAAAAAGACAAATTAGATCAGAGAGAAACCTTCGGAAATCACCTTTCGCTTTTGTGATCCCACATTCTTCTTTTCACAACGTTAAATTATTTAGAGTTGAAATCTTAATCATTGACAAGAACAAAATCTTTTAGTTCAGATACATAATCGTACTCGACCGCAGCAAGGTTGTAAAGTCGTAATAGAAAGATATGAAGTTAATTGATTTCATTGTGATGGAAACAGAACTCATTAACTTTCTTCAATGAGTAATTAAATCGACTAAATCGAGAGTTAAATGTACAATACTAATGCGAGAAATGTAAATTGGCAAATTTATGCCTCTATGTAAATGATAAGAAAGCTATCTATCTCAAAGCAATTATTTAATTTAACATGAATTTTCTTTATTAATTATTACTTTACTACAGGGATAAATAGTTTTAAAAATTTTCTAGCAATCCGGTAGCTAAGATTTTCTTGTAAAAATGTCAGACAAGAAAGATGGTGAGGAAAATAAAAAAAAGGGAAAGTAGGAAAATCAAATTATTTAAATCCACTTTGGAAAATAGTGAAGAAATATCGCTCAATGAATCAACTGATGATTCTAATTTCGAAGATTCACAAATTATTAATGAGCATGGTTCGAACCAAGATCGAACCAAAAATCCTGGTGGATCGAACGCCAACCTTAGTGATAATCTGACTGATCCACTAAATCCGTTAATTTTAGGAATTAGCTCACAAAATAGGGAATTAGATTCCAATGGTGAAGAGGTACAACATATTTTAGATAATATAGAAAAACTACGAGAAGACGTTTATAAGACATTTCCTAAAAATAATGATATCCTTGCTTTCATGCAAAAAGTCAGAAAGGCCATACGGAATTAGACAAAATGGTAGATTCTTTTGCGATAACGCTGACAACAAAAGAACCGATGTCCGTGTAGACAACCAAAGAGAAAGATGCGAAGCGCAAGCAAAATATTCAGAGAAAAATATTATCGATATTGAGAAAAAGTTGATGTATTAAAAAAAGCTACGGAAGTAATACATGTAGATCAAGCGGATTTTGTAGTAGCTAATATGCAAAATAGAAAGCGTCTAGAGGACTTGGAAGAACAACAATTTACATTGAAAAAGCGTGTAGATCGTAATGTAGGATTGACGAATATAAAAACTCCGTGGCTAAAAAATTATCCCATTTCAAAATTCTCTGGGACGGATCGCGAACGTCCTATGATGTTTTTGAATGACTTTGAACAGTACGCAAGAGCCATGGATGTTAGGGCGTACGATTTTCACTATGTCATAAAATCATGCTTGACAGGTATGACGCGAGAGTGGTGGAATGTGGTACGTGATCATATGAGTGATGATCTAATATAATTTAAAGCAAAACTTATAAAAAGGTTTTGGAACGATGATATTAGATTTAAAATCGGGAAGGACCTGCAATATGGTTATTATAACCAAACAAAACTTACGAGATAATTGTTGTTAAAAATAACAATAATGGAAGGTTCCCCTCAGGTCCCAATGGAACGTTCCTGGAACGTTTCCAAGCGTTGGACATTTTACACGTCCCGGGAACGTTCCGTGCTATTACGGCCGTGACTGGTCACAGAAATAATGTTGGTCAAACACCTACCCCTTTCCAACGTCCTCTAGGGGGCCCTAACTCACCCATGTGACTTATGGCGTGCAACACTTTAAATATAAGGCATACCCCTAACCTTAGCTGTGATTTAGTTTACAATAACAATAATTTTTGATAAAAAGAATATAAAAAATGTATGGTTTTTTTGTTGTATTTTTGCTTAGGGACATTTTATGTTCTTTTTATTACATATTATTACTTTTTTTACTCAAATTGATTTAATATAGAATATTTAACGTTTCAACATAAATATAAATGTATAAAAATACAATTTTTATATAGAATCACATTTTCCGTATTAATAGCTAGGTGAAAACTCCGAGCTATTCATCAATCGGCTATTTATACGGAAATTTCGTGATAAATAGCCCAGATCGTTGAATTGTCTATTTTTACCGAAATTTCGTGATTAATAGAAACGGCCTAAACTTTACTACTTATTTATAATTTCGTCACTCGATACATTTTCACCCCTAATGTATTTTCACTTTTCGGAGACAGGCAGTAATTGGCAATGCGAATATCATATGCTGCAGTCATAAAAGTTGCAGCTTCACGATGAACATATATGTAATAGCGAAGGTTCCAAACAAATCGTAGAAGCGATCTTAATACCGAGTCTATCTTTTAAGGTTAAATGGATTTCTATTTTAATATGACGGGGCTTTTCTTCACAATTTAGTACAGGTATAGATATATTATTCTGTTTTATTTCAATAAATTTTTTTTTTAATTTAGTTAAGAATGCTTTGCTCAATAGCCAAATTATAGGTCCATCAAGCTAGCACCTCCACAATCGAAATTCACAAATTTCTTCGTATCAGAATTTTGAGCTTTTTTTGGGCTGTATTGCCGATTTTTGGGCTCCACTACTTTTTTTGAAAATTCGCATTTGGAGTGGAGGTGCTGACTTGACTCAAGCCAGCACCTTCACTATATAAAAGTTAAAAAAAAAATATATCAAGCACGTCAGAATTTTGGGCTTTTTTTGGGCTCTTGAATGTGCTAACAAACGATTCGCAAAAACAAACCCTACTAAAAATAAAACTACCCGCAATGTACAAACCCAAACTCGGAAAAAACAAAGAACACTATAATTTTGGGCTTATTTCGGGCTCTTGGATGCACGAAAAAAAATTCAGAAACCCACCCCCTATGAACAGGAAAACCACCCCCTTGCAAAAAATAAAATCTGCAAAAAAACAAATTGCTTCAGAATTTTAAGCATACTTTGGGCTCTCGAATACACAAAACAAATTTTTCCAAAACCACCCCTATGTACGAAAAAAACCAACCCCTTCGTAAAAACTCAAACCTGGAAATTACAAAATAGAAAGTAGTATAGGGATTTTCTTGGGCTGTCGAATGCCTTAATTTTTTTGTTGCAAAAACTACCCCTACATCTCAAAAATCAAAACAAGCCCCAAACTTCAGAAACTTATTAGTGTTGAATTCTTATTCAAATTATTTTTACATTGTATAGTATTGTATAGTATTGTATGGTGTAGCATAGTATTGTATAGTATTAACACGTGGGTTAGGTCTACTGGGGATACCACTAAAAAAACGCACCTTATGAATCTTTACCTCCAAGATGGTGCGGAAAAGAGCATACAAATCTTGAGAGGGAGCAGTAGAAGATGCGATAGATCCGTAGTCTGTTCAGTGGAAGGGACTTTCGCTTCCGTCAGCAGGTCAAGTATTAGTATCTAACTGTACAGGTCGGGAGCGAAAAGTATACTGCCCGTTAAAATGCAACGAATACGCAACTTTGTCGTACGGCGCAGATGGTCATCCATCCGATTGCTATCCGCTCTCGAAATGGCTCAAGATCCGGAATCTCCCGAGTCGAGATTCACCGTATAGCCAATGCCATCCAAGATTAGCGTCCACCCTATTTCACTAAAACCAGAAATTGCAAATTCATTCCAAAGAAAAATCGTATTTTCACCTCGCCGCGAACTTAAAAATGTCCTCAAAATTTCTCTGTTGCTCCTAATATGTGGGAAATTTTGTTTTCTGTGAGTAAGTAGCTATCTGAAGCTGTAGCCATTTCTAGGTCGCCATAGTAAAATTCGGATTTTCATCTGATCACGATATTCAAAATTCTCAAATGTTTTGTCTATAAGCAAAAAGTATGTAAAATTCAAAGAAACTTTTTTCGAATTAAAAAAATAAATTACGAATAGGCTGTAGCCATTTATAGGCCGCCATAGGAAAATTTGAGTTTTCGCCTAAAGACGATGTTTAAATACACTAGTATACAAAATTAAAAGAATGTCTACCCACCACATCTTAGTATGATTTTTTTATTTATTCTGGCCCACTAAAAACGAAAATCAAACACAACAATTTTTTTATGGAAGCTATTTCGAGATATCAATGTTCCAAATTTTTGTTCTCAAAATTTCAAAGTTGATCCGACGTTTTTGAGTATATTTCGTGTTCTAATTGACCGATTTCCCTAAACTAGCACTCAAATTAAAAGCAAATGAATCCTGTACAACTTTCTATTCTAAAGCTTTCAGATCGGCCCAGTAGTTCCAATGCTCGCGATTTTAATAAGTTGGACAAGTTGAATTTTTTGGCAAAAAACAAGGTCGACAATTCACATATCGTCCTGGGAAGAATAGAAATCGCAAATATTAGCCAATCTATTAAAATCGCTAGCATCTGCATTACTGGGACGATCTAAAACTTTACCATATAAAGTTGTAGAAGATTCAGTTTCCTTCAATTTGAGTGCTCGTTTAGGGAAATTGGTCAATTAGAACTCGAGATATACTCAAAAACTTCGGAACAACTCTGAAAATTGAAAAAAAAGTAGAACATTGACATCTCGAAAACCCTTCCATAAATAAAGTTTTGTGTGCTGGAACCGTTTTGGTTAACATTTCAGCTTGAATAAAAGTCGATTCCTGCCCACCGTGAAGGGTTCACTGTTGAACATGTTCGAAATTTTAATATACATTTACTATACATTTGGGGCATAATTTCTGAAGTGTACCCACCTCCAAAATGAAAATTGTCCGATCGGGCTAAAAATTGGCCTAATTGTAGTTCTATTAGATAGTACGCACGCGGTATCATTCACATCGATTACCTTCAGAAGGGTAAAACGATCAACGGCCAATATTATTCAGAGCTTTTGGAAAGATTCGATATTGATTTGAGGCAAAAACGACCGCATTTGTTGAAGCAAAAAGTGCTGTTCCATCAGGACAATTCAAGGGTGCACACGTGTTTAGTCACGATGGCAAGAATCCATGAATTGGTCTACGAATTGCTACCTCATCAAGCATATTCTCCAGATTTAGCCCCCTGCGACTATTTCCTGTTTTCAAACCTGAAGAAATGGCCAGGTGGTAAGAGATTTGGGTAGAATGAAGAGGTCATCACCGAAACAAATGCCTATTTTGAGGGCCTTGAGAAAACCTATTATTGGGAAGGAATAAACAAATTTTTAAAAACGCTGGACTAAATGTATCGAGTTAAAAGGAGATTATGTTGAGAAGTAAAACGCTCATTTGCCGAAAAGAAAATCTTTCAGTCGAAAAGTCACTGACTGATTATTTATGTATATTTCCTGGAAAGACAAAAAGCTGGTCAGTGTAATTTCTAAAACCCAAAATTTTGAATCTAAATAATTCAAAATCGAGAGATTTAAAATTATAATATTTCAGACTAAAAGTCATTTGAAAAATAAAACAGATATCTAAATATTTCTAAGCAGTATTGATAAAAGAGAACATTTTATTTCTTGAAAACCTAATAAAATTGGAAAATAGTTCTGTTCTTAAGATTTTGCTACCTCGCCGGTAGCTGTAACCAAACAATTACTAATACTGACAATAAGATTCAAATCTTGAGAATTTTGCAAGCTTTTGAGAATAAAAAAATTTCTTAAGATTTCTAGAAGAATTTCAACTGCTTTTTATTTTTTTAAATTAATTCTCAGAGAATATTTAAAAAGATTTTAAAACATTTTGAATGATTTCCAAAATTGTAAAAAAAGCATCTGGAAGATTTTAAGGCAATTTGTTCAAATTTGCAAAATTAAAAGAAAAATTTGGAATCATTTCAAAAGATCCCTAATAGCGCAGATCGTTCCAGGAACGTTCCCGGAACGTTTAAAATGTCCGCCGCTTGGGAGAGTTCCAGCAACGTTCCATTGGGACCTGAGGGGAAGCTTCCGTTATTGTTATTTTTAACAACAATTATCTCGTAAACCGCAAGAGATAGGTGAAAAGGGATGTCATTTTTTAGTTTTGAGTACCGCATATACTATCTATAATATGATATCCATATCATAAACTGACATCGATTTTGACTTATCACTTACGGTTTACGCGATGTTTATTGATAATAATAACAATAACGATAATTTATGTTTGGAACGTTCCAGTGGAACGTTCCTAAGCGGCTGACATTTTACACGTTCCGGGAACTTCCGAAAGTTCCCCTGGAACGTTCCGTGCTATCAGGGATATTTATAGGGTGCACAAGTTTTGAAAAGACTTCAAAATAATTTTAAATTTGAAAAGATTAATTAAAAAATTTAGTTTTTAAAGAAAATGTCAACAGATTTCAAGAGTTTTCTAAAAATGTATATATATATATAGTTAAAAATTTGTCATAAGGACAACCGCAGGATTTCGCCGGGAGCAGGTGCTAATCTTAAAAATTGCACTTGCTCCCAGCGAACTCACTGATGAGGGCCACCATTGTGTGCCGAAACGTCTGAAACAACCTAATTCGTTTCAATTCACCTGACCCTAAGGCCAACAAATTACGTCAACAATTTCTACACAAATTAATTTTTGAGGGTCAATACAATCCCCCCCCCTCCCCCTCTAGCGGTTATTAAAAATATGCCGGAAGAGAAAATTAAAATCCGGCCAAATCTGCCGGAAGAGTAAATTAAAATTCCGCAAAATATGCCGGATCCGTATATGCTATGTTTTTATCCAAAATATTCGTTATGAAAATGAATGTTTGAGTTAATACTTCTAAGCAAAATGTTTTTCCCAAACTCGTCACAAAATATTAGATATCTTCTGTAAGGATTAATTAAAAAATTTGAATTAAACAGTTTTAAACCTACCTATTAGTATACAATATGTGTAAAAAAAATCACTGATAAAACAGAGCACGACACATATTTCTTAGCTGGCTACGCTTTTCTCAGAGAAAACGCTTGATCGAGGGTTTATCACAAAAATCTAAGTGGTTGCGTAGCTCACTTGACTAATGCGTGCGCTAGATTTTTTTTTAGGACAGGTTTTAGGTAGTTAGGTAGGGTTTGATTCCTCAGCGGGGGCGATTTTTCAAAGCGTTTGAGCATGCGATCATATGTGTAAGTCTATGTACGTGCAATTGTGTAATAATAATCGTAAATTAAATGTAGTTATCATATATAAAATAATGTTTTTCTTATCAAATCGATTCACATTTTACATAATTTTTATTGTCGAAAGTTTTGAGCTGATCTACTTATAAATCGTGTATAGAATACGTACAGTGCATATATACATATACATATATGCGTTACAATGCGAAATCTGCGAAGTTACTCTTCACAGAAGTAAGGCTTACTACACGAATGTAACTCTTCATCTCGCTGAGTGTGACGGTTATTGAGTGGTGCATTGCATCCTACTATTTGAAATTGTTCATCTTACTCTTTTAAAAAGTCAGTTTAACTTAGCAGAACACAAAATAGTAATTTTAACCAAATTCACTGACGAAAAGCTGCGCTTCAATTTGAAATAGTTAGAGCTGATGGTTTAGAGAGTTCTTCTAACGATACACTTTTTTCCGTGTTTATTTGTAGACGAGTGATGCATATCTATGGGATATTTGAAGGTAATAAAATCAAAGACTGCCCAACGTAAGGATTATGTTTTTCGTTTAATAGGGGGAAGCGCTAAGGAATTTGTTATTAAATATTAAAATCAAATAGAAGATTCCCTAACGTACTAGTGACGTGGTTCGGCGAGATTGATTGGGGATGGACAACGATGCCTACTTACCGACATTACCGACATTCTATCATACGACATTTTTTACTTATTCGACCTTTAATCTGAGTGCGTTACAAGTGCCATTAATAAGAATTCGCCAGGTCAGGAATGTGGTCTTCTATTAAACATTTTTCAAATAAACGATGTTTGTCTAATTATTCAAAACTATGCTGCAGGAAGCTAGAATAGTATGCCAGGACAGAAAAGTTTGGCGACAAATAGTTTACCAAAAGAATGTGAGTAGAGTGAATAAAGCCTGAAACAAAGACCTTGGATACTAATGGGCCCAAGTGGAGAGCCACACACAACTAATTTTTGAAATTTTTTGAAACACTTGGATAACTATCAATTATTGTTATTGTTATGAACAATGTTATGAGGAAATTTTTTTCGTCTTAGGCATTTTTCAGCTACGAATGCCGTTTTTTTTGTGGAATTTGCGAAAAATTCTTTAGCTGAATGTCATTTTTAACATAGCTGCGCAATATTTGACAAGACGACCAGTGCTTATTTTTATGAATAAACCTAATTAACAAATACGTTATTTGTAGGGAGGGGACTTGACAACGTATGAACATTAGGGTGGTCCAAATTTTTTTTTTTCAATTTTTATATAAAGCGCCCGGAAATATGTTGGAATCCACATAAAAATAAATAAATTTTTTTGAATGATATTCAGGGGTGACGTAAGCCCCATGAAGTTCAACACAGTTTCCATAAGAAAAAAATACGTTTCTATAAATTTTATTCAGAATCCTCAGTATTAGCGGAATCGTGTTGAAACTCAACATTTCTCTTCACAACCAGCCATAAAATACGAATACAATATTACTTTTCAAATATCACCCCCATAAGGGAAAAGATGGATTTTGCGAGTTTTTGGTGCTAATTTGGATTTTGTTGCGGTTTTTACATGCCAGTTGTTTCTAATACATAAAGTACTACTTTATACTGATAATTAAATGTTTGAATAAATTATTCAAACAATTTATTACTGTTTTTAGCCATTTTCTCTTAGAATGAAGATAGAAGGCCGCGGTTTTTTCGAAAATTTTCCACTTTTGGCCCAATTTTCAATTACACAGAGTTAATAGTTTATCAATTTTAACAAACGTAATTGTTTAAAAAATTTCTTATCATTGTTAATAATATTCACTTAGAATAATGCTAGATAATTGCAGTTTTTTCTGAAATGTTCAACTTTTTCTTCACTTTTTACTTGGAGTGAGTTGAATAATTAATTAAGGTGAACAAAATTATCTGTTTAAACACTTTATTATTATTAATAATAATATTTAATTTCAATAATCCTAGAAAGTTGCAGCTTTTTCTGAAATTTTCAACTATTTGTCTACTTTTCACCTGAGGAGAGTTAATAATTAATTCAACGTAGCAAAAGTAATTATTTGAAGAAATTATTATTGTTTATAATTATCTTCTTCTTTATCAATGCAATATAGTTGCGGTCTGATCAGAAATGTTTTCCTTTTTATCCACCTTTTACTCAGTAAAGTCGTGAATAATGCAAGTTAACAATCACAGTTGTTTGAACAATTCATAATTGTTTATAACTATCTTTTCTTAGATAAAAGCTAAAAAATTACGGTTTTTTATGAACTCTTACACTTTTTCTCTACTTTTCACTTTGTGAGGTACTAATTAATGCAAGTGAACAAACATTCTTAATTAAACAATTAATAATTGTTTATAACTATATTCTGTTATAGTAGTGCCAAAAAGTTGTTTTTTTTCTGAAATCTTGAGTTTTGCTTTGATTTTTTAGTTATGATTAAATAATAAGTGAACCTCAACAAGAATAATTTTTTAAATTAGTATTTTACTTTTTTATGTATTTTTTTTTTCTTTTCCCAATCTTGGAAAAAATTAATTTAAACAAAAAAGCTATATTACACAAGAAACAAAAACAAAGATCTTTTTTCAAGTTAACTGTTGGAAATATTGAGTGCTTTAAGTGGACCTCTCTGAGATATTCTCGAGAATGTAAAAACTGACTTGCGCTAACCACGGCAACGACGGCATAGCATACAGGTCTCGCCGCCCTCCTCGAAACGTCAGTCCAAACTAAAAATGGGAGAATAAAGAAAAAATAGTTGTCGGGAATAGTGAAAAGTGACCCCGAGGCAAGGCTGCAATATCTATTCAATATTTACCACCAAAAACGTTACTAAGTAACATAACTATGAGTACCAGGTTATAGGTTATTATTTTGTCGAACATAACGTGTAGAAACTTAACTTTTTCAAAAACCTATTTTTATCAATTTTAATTGAAATCCCAGACAATTCAAATTTTGTAAAGTCCGATTCGAGAATTAAAAATTGGAAATGAATTGCACCTCGAAAACCCCAGAAATGAAAATAAGAATGAAAGGCCTGCAGTACATTTAGTTGTGGTGTAGCAATTTCATACTCAACGCATCCAGTTTAAATGCAATTCCAATTACAAAGAACAACTGCACCTTCGAATCATTGCAGTGAGAAAAACCCTAAATTTCAGCTTCTTAAGATTGAAAATGTTTCCACCCTCTCATTTGTAGACTACAAATAATTCTCAAAGCCCACAACCCACATGGATTCAATTTTAAAGGTTTTCAATTCAAAACCCCTTCCACAAGCAACTCTTCCCACCTCAAATGCTCATAATTATGGTTTCAACTGTGACATGCCAGCATCTTTTAACAACATTAATCACTCCAACTTGCCCTCAAGGTGCACAGAACCGCAAACACTCGATGAATGTACAATTCTTTGACCTTAATTTTGATTTCAACGGAAAGCACAAACGAACCTACAAAGGTAGAGAGTTAATCCAGCCGCCACTAATACTTCCGTATGCACTAACAGGTCCGCGAGACCACTCTTTTTCGAAAGGCCAAAAAGATGTCCCCCGATTACGAATATCTTGGGCAGGCCTTCGAAATCCGAGTCAATCCTTGTTTAAATTTTTTTTTTAACAATTCTATTACTTATTTACAAAGAAACGTACAAAATCATTTTTAGTATGACTGAGCAAAACCAAAACTTTTTTGCATCTTGCACCCCTTACGCACGAGGAACCGCCTGCAATCCACAGCGCTACAAACAAATGATTTTCAAACAAAATTACCATATTTGCACAGTGCTACCCCAGAACCCATTGCCCAGAAATGTCTTCAACACGCACACTGTCAACAATGAGGACAGCTCTCTTGAAAGGAAAAAGAAATCCCTTGATCGAACAAAAACCCCCCTCCATAAACCGTTGTTAAAAAACTACTATCTTTAAATGGAAATCGTTTAGACTCTTCGCCTATCAATGAAAAATCATCCAGACCAACCGGTGTCATAACATTGATTAAAATTGTTGCGAAACCCCCATCCACCATTAATATCACAATTTATCGTTCATAATCTCTCTTGATAAACTGTCCATAACAATCGATATAAACAATGACCCTCAATAACCAGAATTGATTCAAATTTTTTTTTGTATTAATCCTTGACACATTTTTAAACTTTTCACTCTTGTGATATTTTCTCGTACGACAAGCCACTATTAATTTCGGTATCATTTTTGTTGCATATCAAAATGATGTTGATTTCGGTATCATTTTGAACAATTTTTTTTTACTGTGCTCTCATTCGGAAAAAATTGGCAAACGTGTGGGAAGACACCCTTGTGATTAGTCACAAAAATAATTAAGTTTATAACCCTACCCCTTCCCAATGCCCCGTGGGGGGGGGCATACCGCTGTGATTGGTCACAAAAATAATTCAAGTCACCCCACTCCTTTTTGCTAATCTTTTGTGGACTTCACATTTTTTGAAATAAGAGTTGTCATTAATGTGACTTACCACAATGTGACTTACCAGGGGTTGGCTTCAATCGACTTCAATCGAGTGCGAAGCACGAGACATGCTGTCCAAATCTGAATTAGTGAAAAATTTAATAATTAAATTAGTACTTGAGTGTTCAACTAACGAAACAGTAATAAAGAAATCACAAATTTATTTTACTAAAGTCAATTAGTACAAATATGTGTGCTGTTGTGTTCATCAAATTTCGTGGTGTTTCTGTAAATCCAATGTGCAAGTACACGTTATGTTCCTGGAGGTGACGTGGATAGCCTATTTACAAGCTTAACAAACTAAAGCCATGTTATTGTCTTAATAAAGATGAAAATGTAACACAATCGCAATATTATATTAAACTGTTTTATATTTCATGTTTCCTATTTTTATAACCTTCTTTTAACTATATAAACATCCCTAAATACATTAGCATAATTTCTCTAAGCAATTAGTAGTTTTCCACTACCCGAATACCGAATTAGGAAATATTTAGACTAATCTGAGTAGTTTAAACTAAGTATTCTAAGTAAATATAGTATTATATACTAACTGTAAACTAAGTATATAGTTAAACTAAGTAGTTTTCTACTAATCGTTAGGGACCGACATCTCTCTAATTGAATTAGTATAATTTTACTAATTCAGATTTAGAGAGCGTGATAAGAATCTATTCTTTAAAGCCGAAAGATATTTAAAAATGAGAATGCATAATCACCAAATTACAGTTGGCAATCGTTTGACCTTTAATTTTAAAAGGGCCATGAAAAATGTGGGGAAAGTACAAAGACCGAGCGCGATTTTTTTCTGTGAAACCAATACGAATTTAGTGGAAAGTTGAGCAAGGAAAATCATTCTTGCTGTAATAAACTATAAGCGTGTAGAACGTTGAATGTAATTGTACATTGATAAGCTGCACATAATAGAGAGAAAGGTAAAAGAAAATCGATAGATCGCTTACCAATCATGAGCAGCGCAACAGCGAAGTGATCTCGACCTGTGGCCCTGAGTGCACCGAGGAGCACCCCAGCCCCTGCGCACACAAGTCCCACGATTCCGACACCGAGGATGGACCAGCGGACTGGAGGCGAACCCAATCCACAACATTGCTTTGGCACTGCGTCCCTGCAACAAGAAACTCAACCGTAGAGTGACCTACTGACACACACTCGATTCCGCGGAAAGCGGAAGGGTAAGCCAAGCAGGTGGAGATCTTGCCGAGCTTAACATCTGACAATCTGGCTTCAAACTCTCTCTCTCTCTCTCTCTCTCTCTCTCTCTCTCTCTCTCTCTCTCTCTATATATATATATATATATATATATATATATATATATATATATATATATATATATATAATATATACGTATTATTATATACAAGCATGGTTTGCCTTGACGTATTACGTAATACAATATGGAAAAATTAAAATTAAAAAATTAGCCCCTTCTCGTACAGATGAAACGCTATGATTCGGGACCAAACATATTCTGTTTTTTGGATACATTCTTCACCATTCTACTTTTGAAGTATTCATCCGCATCGTACTTCAATTTTTAAACTTTCCGACACCTGTGCTTTCTCTTCATTCCATCTATACCATACGCCTTGTGTGCATACTATATGAAACCCTACACTGAAAGTCTTCCCTTGTTTTCACTCCTCTTTAACTACATCTCTTATCTTTCTTTGGATCTGTCTTTCTTTGTATTTTAAGTCATAATCAATATACACTTTTCTTGTACCAAGCCTACTATTATTTCTCATAATTTCTTGTTTCGCTTCCCATGAGTCCCTTTACACTACTCAGCCCCCTTTTCCGTGTGTACCCTGTCTTTACAAATCCTTATTTCCCCCTACCCGCAAAAATTATTTCTCCTATCCCATCTCTCCCTTCTTTCAAACTCTTTTCTATTTAACTTACTTTCTTTACGATTCCCTTTAAATTCCCTATTTGTGCTGCCTAGATTCTTCTTTCTATTATCTCAAACTTTGATCTTAACTCCTTGTAATGTAGTATCTTCCCCTCTTGGCCCCCACTCTATTTTTTCCATACTTAACTCTTTTATATTTTCTAATTCTTTCTCTTATCATTTCAGTTCTTACCCTAATATTCTTCATCTCTTTCCGATTTGTCATCTCTTTTTATTAGTACATTTTGATAAAAACTTATTCTTTTAAAACTTTCTTTAATTACATATTTCTTAAGCACCGATTCGTGTTCAGTGCACAAAAATAAACAGAAAATGTCGCAGTCAAACACAAAATCAATGCAGGTCTTTGGTATATTTACGCTGTTTTTCATGTTGTCTCTAACATGGACTTGATCAATGCTGAAAGTAACGTTGAAAACAACTTTGAAATCCTGTTCCAAATGATGCCGATATCAACGTTGATATCCACGTGGAAATTTTTAATAAATCAGAATTAATTAAACTTACGTATTTCATTGAAGTAAAAAGGAAAATCACCAGTCACTGAACAATTGAGGCGAGACTTTAAAAAAGATGTCCATCTATTGCGGAAGCGGTGAGGCCCTCCTCGATCATGTTTGCAAACTCTTGCTACCCGAGAGTAAACAGCCTAAAATATCAGCATATTATAAACATAATTATTATCTTCATCATCAACAATTCATCGCAATATTTATCAGAAATAATTGTTAAAAATGAACTCAACACAAAAATGAACCCAAGCTTATTTGCAATTAAGTTTAATTTAGTATCGTTCTTCGTCCCCGAGATGTTCACGTCCAAAGTGCGAGCACTGAATAAAATTAATAAAATTAGTAGTTTTAATAGTTTTTACTAGAAGGACTAGTGAAAGAAAAGCTTCCAGCATAGTGGTCTAAAGACCGGAATTTCCTTTTTTTTCTTTCTATTTCTTTCTATTATATATATATATAGTTAAAAGTTTGTCATAAGGACAACCGCAGGATTTCGCCGGGAGCAGGTGCTAATCTTGATAATATTATTCAAAACTCGCGACGCATAACTACGGTGGAAACGACTGTTGCAACTAATGTGACGGAAATACAAGAATTTCAGGAAGTCACAAAGAAACTTTCAATGAATGAAAATAAATCGACTTGCCAGACTTGGAGCACAAGTGCAATTTTATGCAGCAGGCTTCTCTAGCGAACGTTGTAGAAAATCATGGTTCGTCTTTTAAACAGGGGAAGGACCTTCCAGCTGTCATAAATCAAATTGCAACTACTTTGGAGATTCCTTACTCCAAAGAGGGTCTTACTTCTATTTTTAGAACACGACCCTATGACATGAATGCTTCAGGTCAGTCCCGACCTCCAATTATAATTGCGAAAGTTAGTCAGCAAGAGACTTGTTTTCGTTTTATTGAGAAACGAAAGAAAAAGCGAGATTTTCGACAAAAAATATTGGCTAGTCTGGTGGGGAGAAAATCATCCTTCACATTAGAGAAACTTTAAGAATATATAATGGTCTTATATATAAGGAGGCCTTACTCTTGAAAAGACCTAAGAAGATCAATTTTCTATGGATTTCTGGTGGCAAGATTTTCTGCCGCAAGGAGGAAGGATCGCAGAGAATTATACTTTCTTATCTTCACGATCTTGATGGATTTTGCTAGCAATAACTTTATGGGCGTAGAATCATTTTTAAGAACAATATCGTCATTCTATTAAATATCCTTTTTTAAAGAACTTTATTTCAGTTTCTTATTACTCTTTTTCGGATTCTACCTCTTTCTATGTCTTCTTACTTGTATGTATTTTGTTAGAGATATTGTGGTTAGTGGGAAATCCAGTTGCTACATGGAGGTATTTACTACAACGTATTACTAGGTCATGCGGGAAGAAATGTTTCACACTTTATAAAGGGGTATATTTTGTTTTTGATCATATCTTTTACTTAATTTCATTTTTGCAATTTCACGGTATGGCTTCTCACACCACATGTACTAAAGAACTTTGATTGATATATGTCCCCTTTTGAGTAGTGTTCATACCATAGCATCGCAGTATCTGAAACTTGGCTTAAGCATTCCTAACTAATCATGATTTTGTCAACATTGAGTACCAAATGTCCAATAATCTCTCCCCTAAACCTACTCCTACACTGAATCGAAATCTTACACTATTCAAAGAACAAGAGTTTCAGGATCATTTAATGTCATATGATTTAGCGAACTTATCCTCAGTTCGTGACGTGAATACAGACGTAAATGGTCTAATTACTATTTTGACTGATGCATTTAATAAATTTCTCGCCTTTATATATACCGCGTTCTCGAATGGAAACGGCCCCACGGATAAGGGCAGGAATAACAGAATCTATGAGAAAAAGGGACACGAAACGTAGATTAGCAAAAAGAACCAGGAATAGTAGTATACAAGCGGAATTTCGTAAACTTGAGAATCTTGTCCAGACGAAAATTAGGGACTCTCATAATCAATTTAGCTTTAACGCAATCCAAAATAAAAACGAAAAAGAAAACATTTTTCATCTTCTCAGACGCCTGCGTTTAATTCAACCCAAACAGGAATCTCCTGATCAAAATTTCTCTGCTAGTGACTTCCTTACTACATTCATGTTAAAACCTATTGCGACACACTTTTATAATTGAATGATATTTAATATCTACTTCCGGATTAATTTGCAGAAGATTGGCGATTCCATCTTCTGAAGTATCGATTGCAAAGATTTCTCCAATGGCCTCGGCTTAATTTTTCGATAAAGCTGTCAATCCTAAATTAAACTTATTCAAAGCATCGCGACCTAAAACAACAGAAGCTCGCATGGTCCTATCCAGCACAACAAAAATTTCTAAATTACGCTCAACATGATCAAATTTTACCTTTACCGATGCAACGCCTAGTTGAATAAGTGTGCTATCGTTGATTCCACTATACTCACGAGACGATCCAGGAACGTAAGGCCTTACGCTCGCCCACGGTGTCAAGCTTTCTTTCACAAAGCTTATCGGGCTCCCAGTGTCCAATAGTGTGCCAAAGGCACAACATGGCTTTTGCCTCTACACTCAAACTCGTAGTCGATCATCCTGAAGCACTGTTTATCGAGTGGATTCCTTGAGATACCACTTGCATGTCGATCATGTGACATGACAGACACGAAACTGACCTGCTGCTCTCGATCCTTATCATGTAGATTCTCTGACAGGTTGGCAACCTGATTTCGGCTCTGCTGCACTGCTTTCCTTTGGGACAATCCTTGGATTGATGTCCCAATTCAAAGCATTTGAAGCGTGCTCCAGCTGGTCTCCTAGGCAATCCACAATTTGCCGCAATATGTCCATTTTTGCTGCAATTAAAGCAGCGTAAAAGAGAAGTGGTGTGATCACCCTTGTCCTTTGCCACTCTTTCGGAAGTAGATCCTCTCGAGACCGTATTCTTATTACCTTCCTGGATATTCTTAACATCGTCTTTCAAGGAGACCTTTTCGAATGCCTCGAATGGAACCATCTCAATGCCTTTCCTTTTAACTTCGAGCCCATCAAAAGGCGTCCATAATCGTCATGCAGCTTGTAAATTGATTTCAATAATGTGAATTGGTCTTTCCATTTGCGGAAATCTGTCTGACTACCTGAAAAGTCGCTCAGAAGGTCCTTGAGAGTATTTATGTTGACGTGAGGTGGGGCCCACTCGACTACAGCAGGAGCGGGGGAAGCGCGCAAAAGCTCCAACTCCCGTCTTGCAAGCTCAAGCTCACGTCTCATCAAGTCGTGCTCTCGGCGTAAGAAGTCGGCTTCTCTGCCCTGGATACTCCGACTATGTGCCTGTGACTGACTGGATCTCTGAGAAGATGAACCCTCCCACTCCTCATCACGATCGAGGTCGTTCTCATCGGATCTTTCGATTAAACTGGCTTCCCTGAGCCACTCATCTGTTGGATCCGCTTCCTGCAACCGTCGTATGATTTCCGCCATGCTTCCACTGGCAGATAATTCTCGGTTGGTGCATATTTCTTTCAACTGGACACACTTCAATTTGTTGGGATCCATAGCATACGTCACGTGACTACACTAGTCAAAAGTTACACTATGGCACTTGGATAGGAGTACACACGCGCACGGACTTGAACACCGCGCCACACCGCGTTCTCTTTCGTGAGCTAATTCACAGCACTTTGATCCGCCATTAACCGAACTGGCGTACACTATTCCGCCATTACGACCCAAGTTGAAACTTTATGGGACCCTTTTTTTAGAAGTTTTTGTAATTGTGTTTTTATTTTGTACTACTAATATAAAAATATTCGTTTTTAGGTTAGGTTGGCAAAACACAAGATCAAAACTTGAAACGCGTGTTGACATCGTTGACATGGCAACCGCCAGTGCGCATGTGCGCGATACAGAGACCAAGTTTTTAGCCGTGGCAAGCATTAAGGAATTCTTGGACGTTGTTCGTCCCACTCCCCACTTACAGCGATACCGCTCCTTATTATTCCTTCGTGGGTACAATACTGTTCATATCGAGTCTGACGAATTCGATTTTCGAAGCGAATCCACTTGTAATCCAGTTTAATCGACTGGTAATCCAGATTGATCGACTTGTAATCCAGGTTGATCCACTCGTAATCCAAATTAATCCACTTGTAATTTTAATTAATCCACTCTTAATCTAGTTTAATCCACTTGTAATCCAGGTTAATTCACTTGAAATCCAGATCAATCCACATGTAATCCGGCATAATCCGCTTGTAATCCGGCGTATTTCAGAGTAATCCACTTATAACCCTAGTAATGCACTTGTAATCTGAGGTATTTAAAATAATTCCGAGTAATCCACTTTTATTCCAGTTGTAATATGGAGTAATCCAGTTCTAATCCGAAGTAATCCACTTGTAATCCGACGTATTTCCAGTAAAGCGGAGTAGTCCACGATATCCACTTGCAATTTAGTTGCAATATGGAGTAATCCAGTTCTAATGTGAAGTATCCAATTGTAATCTAGATAGTTCAGAGTATTTATTTATTTCACTCGCGAGGAGCGGAATAAAGTAATTTTAAACAACTCCTCGGAAATTGGCTATTTTCGCGAGTCTTCGGAGACGCCGAGAATAGAAATTTCGCGTGACGTGATGTGAAAGTCTTTATTTTTAATGGATATGAAAAAGCAACTTTGACATACTGTTACAATCAAAAATATGATTTTGAGCAAATCCTTTAAACTCGGTGTGTATTTGAATTTTTGAGAATTTTCTAACAAAGAACCCCTTCTTTAAAAAATAGTCACGTGCCACCTTCTCCCGTTCCATCCTTCATGTATTAATCATATTACGAACGTAATACAATTTGTAAAAAAAGGTGTGAACAAGAGTATTGATAATTGTGAGTAAATATTTAATATCTTTCGATCAAATTTTTCTCCAAAATTAGGAAAAAATATTTTTAAATAAATAAAACATAATAATTATCATTATATACGTCGCGGTCACTCCATTATATAATTTTATTTATTCAGTACTTTCCCAATTGATTTGAATTTTATACGCATGTATGTCACCAGGAAGAGGTTATGAAACACATCACCTAGAATTATTGTTAATCCGTATTTTCCTGTACACATTTTCGACATTATAATACATTTGATTAGAATTGAAGTATTTGTATATCTCAAAATTACAAGAAATTTAAATTGTAACATTTTACATTTTAAAATCACTTACATTTACCGCCTTATTATTTAAGATGGAGAAATTAAGCTGTGGGTCTGATTGTCTCAGTTTTTTTTACTTGCGCGTGGCTAGATCATGTATTTAGTGGATCGCTTGAGTAGAGGAAAGTCGTGTCTCCCAGAATTTGGGAAACAAACAAAATTTAAAATACTAATGTTTGATTTTTTGCGACCTCTGGACTATCAATTGTAGTGTGTATAATGCAGCGAGAGCTTTGGCAGATGCAAACCGAAAAACAAAACCAATGGTTGATCATAATACCAAAAGACGAGTGCATCAACTCAGCACAAAGATAGGCTAAGCAGGGCAGTACGCTTCCCGCATTTAGTGTGTGATTGACTACATAACATCTGGTAGAACTTTTACTGCCAAGGTTCGACAGTTTGCGCGCGAATTATGGGTCTGTCATCACACACTCAACAAGTCAAAGCTACTGACCATCAGGCAGCATATTGGTGACAGAATACGAGTACTATCTAACGCTAGAAGGAGTCTAGAGTGGAGAGAGAGTTAGGTCAGAGAAAATCAACAGTTTTTGTCTGACCCATCTCGAACCTTCCAAGACCCTCCAGTTACTGTCGTCCACCCGCCCACACGAGAGGAGGTCGAGTCATTTTGGAGAGAAGTCTACAAAGTCCAGCATCCACTAAGAGAACACTCAAAGAATATGAATAGCTTCAAGTAGCTGTGCAGTGCCCTCATGACACCTGCGGAGGAATGCTTACCTATCACTACCGAGGAGGTGAAAAACTTATCTAAAAGCATGAAGAACTATTCCGCTCCGGCACCAGATGGTATCAAGACCTACTGGTGGAAGAAGTTTCCTTTAGCCCACCAGCATCTGGCCCGAGTTTTCACCTCATTTCTAAAGTCGGAAGAGCCCATTGCGGAGTAGTTGGTTGAAGGATGCACAGTGTTCCTGCCAAAGACGGGCAGCTTAGCTAACCCTAAAAATTACAGGCCAATAACTTGTCTGAACATTCTGTATAATATCTTTACAGCTATTCTAAATGATAGGATTGTTCGGACAATTGGACCTGTGTGGCGAGAAATGTACGATCAACGCCGCTCAAAGAAAGGCGTATCAGGATGTCGGGAGAACCAGTTCATCGATAGATGTGTCTGTAAAGACGCAGTATTCTTTCAGCGTTACCTATCGATGGCATGGATTGATTACCGGAAAGCTTTTGATTCAACATCCCATAGACGTATCATCTGGCTGTTGGAAAGCTTAAAGGTCCATCCACACATCATGAGGTGCATAAAGAGATTAATGCCGATCTGGAAAACCAGATTTACAGTCTCATCTGGAAAAAATTGTGTGATCGCTAATAGTGTCAGCTTTTAGTGAGGTGTGTTTCAGGGCGACACCATGATCCCTCTCTTCTTTTGCCTCACATTATTGCCACTATCTCTCGTACTTCGCTATTCCGAAGGGTACCTCTGCAGCAAACCTCAAAATCGGAAGCATAAGGTCACTCATGTGTTTTACATGTATGATCTTAAGATCTATGCCGACAATCAAGAAAAACTACACCGAGCTCCAGACAAGTGTCAAACAGTACACTCAGGTGATTGGAAATGAGTTCGGGTTAGAAAAATGCGCCAAGATTTATTTGAAGAAAGGGTAACTTAATGGCGTGCCGGGAGACATTCAGCTCGTCGACAGAAGCGCTAAACGACACCTTGGAACTCTCGACCTTGACTTCAATATCAAGGATGAGCAAAATGCATCGAATCTTATCCATCTCGAGTACTCACTCCTGAAGGCCCGGATTAAGAAAGCACAGGAGAACGTTTTTAAAATCATCCGGGTATGTTAAATTCTTAGTCTTAACCAAACTTCCTCGGAAAAAATGTATTTTTAATACATGGACAAACAGGATTAATTTTTAGTACGACGAGACGTTTTTAAAATCATACGGGGATGCTAAGTTCTTACTTCTAACCCAAGTTTCTTGGGAAAGATGTATTTTAATACTTGGACAACCACGATTAATTTTTAGTACGACGAGACCTTTTCAGAATCATCCGGATATGTTAAATTCTTAGTCTTAATCAACCTTCCTAAGAGAAAATGTAATTTTTATACCGGGACAACCAAGATTAATTTTTAGAACGACGAGACGTTTTTAAAATCATCCGGGTATGTTAAATTCTTACTTTTAACCAAACTTTCTTGGGGAAGATGTATTTTAATACTTGGACAACCACGATTAATTTTTAGTACGTTGAGACCTTTTCAGAATCATCCGGGTATGTTAAATTCTTAGTCTTAATCAACCTTCCTCAGAGAAAATGTAATTTCAATACCTGGACAATCAGGATTAATTTTTAGTACGACGAGGCGTTTTTAAAATCATCCGGGTATGTTAAATTCTTAGTCTTAACCAAACTTCCTCGGAGAAAATGTATTTTCAATACATGGACAACCAGAAATTATTTTCAGTGCGGCGAGACGCTTTTAAAATCATCCGGGTATGTTAAATTCTTAGTTTTAACCAAAATTTCTTGGGGAAGATGCATTTTTAATACCTGGACAACCAGAAATAATTTTTAGTACGACGAGACCTTTCTAGAATAATCCGGGTATGTCAAACTCTTAGTCTTTACCAAACTTCTACGGAGAAAATGTATTTTCAATACATGGACAACCAGGATTAGTTTTTAGTACGACAAGACGTTTTTGAAATCATCTGGGTATGTCAAATTCTTAGTCTTAACCAAACTTCCTTGGAAAAAATGTATTTTCCATACATGGATAAGCAGGATTAATTTTTACTACGACGAGTCGTTTTTAAAATCATCCGGGTATGTTAAATTCTTACTTTTAACCAAACTTTCTTGGGGATGATGTATTTTAATACTTGGACAACCAGGATTAATTTTCAGTACGACGAGACCTTTTCAGAATCATCCGGGTATGTTAAAATCTTAGTCTTAACCAACCTCTCTCAGGGAAGATGTAATTTTATTACCTGGACAATCAGGATTAATTTTTAGTACGACGAGGCGTTTTTAAAATCATGCGGGTATTTTAAATTCTTAGTCTTAACCAAACTTCCTCGGAGAAAATGTATTTTCAATACATGGACAACCAGAATTAATTTTTAGTACGACAAGAAGTTTTTAAAATCATCCGGGTATGAAAAATTCTCAGTCTTAACCAAACTTCCTCGAAAAAAACGTATTTTTAGTACATGGACACCAGGATTAATTTTTAGTTCGACGAGACCTTTTTAGAATCATCCGGGTATGTCAAACTCTTAGTCTTTACCAAACTTCTACGGAGAAAATGTATTTCAATACATGGACAACCAGAATTAATTTTTAGTACGACGAGACGTTTTTAAAATCATCCGGGTATGTTAAATTCTTAGTCTTAACCAAACTTCCTCGGAAAAAATGTATTTTTAATACAAAGCCGCATTCAGGACGTGACATCAGTAAAGGAGTCTCTCCGAAGCAGATACAGGCATCTTCTTCGACAGATTTGGACATCCAATCTGTCGGCAACTTGTATCGTTTTTCCATAAATTTAATTTAATTATTTTCAATGTTATTTTTTACGATTTAAACTATAAATACGCATCCGAGCTTGAAGTCGTTTTGAGCAAATTTGTAAAGATATAATTTAGGCAAAAATTTTTTTAAATAAAATGTTATTGTAGCTTGTTTCCTTTTTCCAGAAAAGTTAATCTTGATTTTTAATATATTTTTATAACAAGAGTTTATAAAAAATTGTGGATTTTTTTGGTTGAACAACTTTTGTCTTCATTTTTTTCGTCTCTTTGTCCCTAACCAAAAACATGCACCATATGCATTAAATTACCCCATGTGCCGCATTACCCCGCATGCCACATTATCCCATTTGTCACATTACTATCTATGCTATATTATCCCATGTTCCATACTAACACAATCAAAAATATTTGCAAGCTGTGCCATGTTATCCCACGTGCATATTATCTCATGCGACATATTACCCTAGGTTTCTCGAATCAAGTTAGTAGCAGGGTGTATACTTTAAACAATGAATAATAGCAACGACAGAGTAGCCTTGGATATGATTGAATCTTTGGTTGACGAAAGACATGTCCTCGGAAAAGTTTGAGGCGATGAATGGAGGCTAAGTGTTTGGAATGCTGAAGGTGTAAATGATCTTAAGGAAAGATAATTGCGAGAAGGAAAGATTATTTATTGTAGCGTACTACGCCCTAAACGATAGTGAAAGAAGTGAAATGAAAAATGCTTGTCGGAAAACTTTAAATGATATTCTTGGTCCTTGCGATCACGAGGAAAGAATCATACCAACAGAAGTTATGAACGGATGGATTGGAGTGCAACGCGATGGTGCGGACAGGGTGCTAAGTCATTTCGGAGAGCAAAAAACGAATTATAACGGGGGCAGATTTGTTAACTTATGCTTAGAAGAGGGCTTGTTCATTACAAATACTTGGTTCAGGCATGAAATGATCCACTTGTACACTTGATGCAGAGGTGAAAGCCACAGTATGATAAACTTTATTCTTGCGGTTAAGAGACTAAGAGGGCTGGTAAGAGATACAAGGGTTATGAGTGGTTCTGAATGTGGAAATGATCATTAACGTTTAGTTCAAAAAATGTACGTAGCTCAAGGGTGGAGGAGAAAGAGAACAAAAAAGACGAAGCAGAGGCGAATCAAGATAGAAAATTGGCAGAAACCCGAAATGTGAATAGAATTTCAGAATAAGATAAACGAACGTCTAAAAAGAACAATTTGGAAGACGCTAATACGCAATAAAGTTATAGATAGCGCATGGACAATGTTTCAGAAAATCTTTGTTTTGAGTGCCACTGAAGTGTGTGGTACTGCAGTTGTAGGATGAATGACTGGTGATGCTTGGTGAATTGATGAAATCCGCGTAGCCTTTAGTGAATGGGAGCAAGCGTATCTAAAAAAGTTTAATATCACAGAGCTTCGATTGAATTTAATTGAAAGGTTCCATAACTGAATATATTCCAATTGGATGTTGTAAAGAGACATTTTCTGAACTCAAAACACTCTTTCATTGTATATTTTAGGTAGCTTTCCCTAAATTAATATACAACATCTTAAATGACGGTGACGGTCGCTAATGCTGAGTTGGTCCATGTCATTTATCCCAAGGGCCTTGAGACCTTGAGTATTACCGTTGGTATTACCAAGGTTTCGAAAATCCTGAAAAACTCTTTCTTCTCGATACTCCCTCTCCTGCAAACAAAAGGGCCTGACTCACGAATATAGAAAAATTTTAAGAACTACTATTGGTCAAACGGGGGTGGTTCATCATCCACCACTCGAACAGGCCTTGCGATGCGGAGGAGCAGCAACGGCTGACTCAGAGTTTGACAGGTCAGATTTGAGTTGACTTTTGATTTGAAAAGTTCGCTCTTTCAAAATTCGAAATTTACCAAGTACCACAAGTTATTGTAATATAGTGTCTGTGCTAAAGGACGAGTTCTCAGATCTGTGTTTGAACTGAATGAAAATCCTGACGTCAAGACCTTGACGAGAATTATATAAAGATGCCTAAAAAAATATCAAAAAAATTACAAGGAACGAACATTCGTAGAGACATGTGTTTCAATCCCTTTAAAAAACTTAGTCATCGAAAAAAAAGGGTCATTAGATTTGCGAAGAGTGAATGAAACGCAGCTACAAGCACTAAATTCATCTGTTACGAAGGAATCATTGCAACAGAAAATTTTTACTTCCTGTGTCGCATACTTATTAATGCAGAATCGAAGAAAAAAAGGACGAGATCATAAATGATCAAGTTGAAATGGTATAGTATACATATAATATATGGATGTTTTTATGTGGAGTGTAACTATGTAATATTAAAAAATGTATTGTATTTTTTGCAGACGGAAACCACAGGGGAATCATGCACTGAAGAGTCATCTGCAGATGATAAAGTTGTCAGCGAGGTTGCCAGTGGAGAAATTTCTGGGCAGTCGGGTGAATCAAGCAGAGCGATATTAAATGATCGGATTGAAAATTTAAACAAAGGATTAAGTATCTTAGGATCTCCACCGATTAAGAAAAATAAATTGACGCAAAAAAGGTATTCGGAAGAAAAGGTTAAAAAAATTACGGAAGTGCTTAAGAAAAAAGAATTTAACGTAACTAACGATGGTCCAGATGACATTGACAATGATGATGATGATGATGATGATGTCTCGATTTTAAGAACTTTGCAAGAAAGTTATAATACCACGCAAGACCGCACGCATAAAATAAAAATTCTAACGATTTTCAGACAGTGGTCTTATAGAAAAATATCACTTCATCTCCCTTCCGCTACTCATCACATAATAAGTGTTGCAAAAAAAATTGCTCGAGAGAAAGGGATATTGAGTGATCCAAGTCCTAAAACCCATCCATCTTTAACAGCAGATGTCATTAATACTATAATTACCTTTTATCAATCTGATTATACTCAAATAATGCCAGGCCAAAAAGATTACGTCTCTGTTAAAGTGGATGGAAAAAGAATTAAATGCAGAAACGTCGTCTTCTTTTAAATAATTTGAAAGAATTGCATACAATTTTTAAAATTAATCACCCAGGAATGAAATGCAGTTTCTCAAAATTTGCTAGTCTACGACCTAAACACTGTGTGTTAGCAGGATCTAGTGGTACTCACTCACGAAACGTCGGCAAGTTTCGTAGTTTTGCACACGATTGAAACCCGAAAAAGCTTTAAATTTAAATTTATCATTAAATAATCACTTGCATTTAAACGGTTAAATAATTTCAAAAAAACAGCAGCGGACGAAAATACATCGGTAGATAATTAAAACATAATCTACATATAATCTCTTTAATTGAATTCATACACATGCCTCTCTTTGTTCACATTTATTTCAGCGATAGATTAAGTTCCACTTCTCCATGCTTCAGGGAACTTAATGAAAAAATTCAAACTTCAATAAATTAAAACTTGGAATCCCCTCTTTGAAATGAGATCAAGAACAAAATAAAATATTTATCTCTTTTCGAACTATAATTAAAAATGTGGAAACGTGCGTCGAATTCACACATAATAGACAACAATCACAAAATTTTAAATAGTTATATAATTGCAATAGAGATATATTTATTAAACATAAATAAACTTTGATTGTACAGATTATAGCCAATATTAAATTACATAACCTTAATGTAAATGAATAATAATTAATGTGACATAACAACAAGAATTCAATCTTTATGTAGTTTACTATTGCGAAAAATAATAAATCGGTGATTAATTAATCATTTTACAACATAAATATCAATAAAAAATTATTTTGATTGAAACATTCGAATAACTTTTGCTTTATATTTCAATACAAATTTGAATTATTGATAACACTTGGATCTTTCTTTATTATGTTTATACTCGCTCCCTTTTACGGGTTCGAGAGTCTTTACATGACAATTACATATATTCGTACAAACAAGCCTTATACTACCTTACTAACTATTTGCTACATATCATCTTAAAATCATTATTCTTAATTCTAAACGCTTGCGACTTCGCCCTGGGCTTCCATTTCCTCTTACCATTATCAATCTCAACAGTGGACTCTATGGCGCAACACTACTTCGTAATTCACTTTCTTCAGGAGTCATTTTTGGCTTTTTTTCTACCCTGTGCAACCAGCTTTCTCTCTCAGATTTTCCAGCTTCTTCATCCACCCCTCCTCCTGACCATTTTCATTCAGAATACATTTAATTCTCTCTTCTATACTCTCCCCTCCCCCTTCGTCACCTGTACACCTTTCTAACACATGCAACCATGTTTCCTGCTCATACCTACATACTCTACACAGATTCTCTCCTTCATTCATCCAATACCTGCATGCTCTCACACCCTCTCCCATTCTGAATCTCACCACTCTTTTCCATTTGCTCTCCTTTTTAATCTTTTTCAGGTACTCTGGTTCCCCCTGCGTCTTAATCATTCTATACCAGCTGTTGTATCTTGAATCTGCGATTTTTTCCCATCTTTCTTCCCCTAGCCTTGCTTTCATATTTTCTTCTATTTCCTCCCACTGTCTACCCCTCCCTTGCATATCAGACTTAAATCTCATTTCATATCTCTCATTCTCCCATTTTGAACGCCCCACGTTGCCTCTCCTCTCTTTGTCCAGAACCTCCCGAGCACACGCTTGTGCAATTTTGCTTCTCACTTCCCTTCTTAGTTTCTCCTCTAAGTTCCATGCTCTTTTCACTTGCCTGACCACCATTTTTTCTCTTCCTATTTCTTCCCTCAGCATATAACCTGGTATTACACATTACGGTGAGGGGTGTTAAGCTACCAATTACTATTTCAAAATGAATTTGAAAGAGTGACTCATAAAAGAATTCTCGATGACTATGCGAAGAATGTACAACTGTTCTGCCTTGAAGTTAAAGTATCATATACAAAAATAAAGTTTTTCTTTGATCTTCGTCAATATCGGTGAAAACATTTCTTACATATGTTTTCAATTCTACAAAAGCTTTTAAGGAAAACTCTATTGTTGTACAAAATGCCGCAAGGGTATTCCAAGTTGTATCTTTTTAGATGCCAAGCATATATTTTATATTTATTTACGAACGTCGGCAAATTTCTTAAAAAGACATTTCCACGAATTATGTGAACCTATTTACAGTTTCAAGACATTTTAAATGTAATCTTGATTTGTACATTTATCCATACTAAAAATTATTACCTGAGACCTCGCGCAAGAGTTAAAATAGTTCGGTTTCGAAACAACAGATGAAATACCAAGGTGGCACACTTCGTACGTACATGGAATATACACATACTTTGTATATACTCCATGTATATACACTTGGTACGAACTTGCAGTATACAGGGTGTCTCACGAGAACTCTGGTTCCTTTTAGGGGGGCATAGAGGGATTAAAAGTGAGCAAAAAAGTCCCCCAAAAATTTTGGATCTGGGGCATATTTTGGGAACAACAGAGGGTATAAATTGTATGCACTTCAAAGCGCTTGAGGTATAGAGGAAGCACGCCACACATGCTCACACGTACCGGTTGCCGACTTCACGCCTGCGCAGTGCGAAAATATCTGAGTTTTGGGAGCACTGAGTCGATCGCACGCGCAGAGCACCCGACAATGGGTCGATCATATTTGAAGTCGGAGATAATGTTTATGGAATTCCTTTATCGAATAAGAAAGTAATAGGATTGATGAAGGATGAATGTAACGGCCAAATAATGACTAAATTTGGGGGTTAAAGATCAAATTATATGCATATGAAGTTTTGGGTGAAGATGATGAAAAACGAAAGCTAAGGGTGTCAAATGATCAACACTAAAAACAATCACTTTCGACGATTATAAGCAGACTCTAATATCTTGCCAAAATCTGATGAAAACTCAGCATCTAATTCTAAGCCAAAAACATAAAGTTCACTTCATCACCCAAATTAAGATTACTCTCAACTGTCACGACGATGAACGAATGCTGCTCCCTGGTACCACAGACACTCTTCCATAGGGATATAAATATAGAATCTATGAATCCATGGAAGTCAATAAGTGCAATGAGAAAAATGTATAAAGTAGTGAATATATGTAGTACTTATATATATATAATGAACAAGGTCTGGCCACTATCGCAGGGTCCCACTGGGAGCAACTGCCATCTAAAACTGACACCGGCTCCGGTTACGAACCAGTGATAATTTCGTACCTCCGAGAGCACCTATCACAAGGAAGATTAATTGTACCGAATATTTTGGGTACAGTCGTTGCAGCTCCCTCTTAAGATCTTAATACCTTTCTTCCTTTTCTTTCCCCTTGGCAGTGATGTTGTATTCGTAAGGAGCCGAGAATTCGATCACGAATATAGTTCGTTTCTCGAAGTCTTGGAGAACAATGTCAGGCCTCGAGTGTGCATGTGTATTTTTTAAGGTGAAGCTTACATTACAAGGGAACATATGTTATTACTCCGAACCGCTTTTTAATTACTTCATCATTTGATATTTAATTAATTGATGGATGCTGCATTTCAGTCAGCGTACCCTATACACTGGGGTACGGAGACCGTCATATCACTGCCGTTCATTTAAACAATATGATCATTGTAAAATAAAAATATTATAATCTAATAATTCTGGAAAGTGTGATGTAACGAAAAAAAATTACTGAAGGCATTTTCAACACTAATTTAACGTTTTATTATCAATCAAAGTAAAGTATGTAGCGAAAGCAGTTATAACCTATTACTCCCTGCTGAAGTACAACGGCGCGCCGTGACGCGGTGTCATGCACAATATGTGACGGCCCAGGATTTAATTAATTTTAATACATTTACAACGTTTATAAAAACAAATCACGATACCAGAAGTTTATTAAAATACTTTATCTATTAAAATCTAATTTTTTCATGCTTTAAGTATTTCAAAATACGCTGTCAGTGCTTAATTTCAGCCAAAGACGTTATTTGTAATAGCCATCGTGCCCCGCGCCGACACCATACCCCACTCTCCCCTAATATTTATATCAGAAAAGAGAAAATTCCCAAGTTTCCTGAAAAATCATGCAATTTTGTATTTTAATTTCATGAATCTTTCATTCGAAAATGATAATCTTCTGAATTCACTTCTGTAAGTTTTGTTAGAATTTAAACCGTGATTCTGTCTAGAAACTATCTAAAATCTGGACAGTCTTCATATATTCGAATACGTAACGAACTCCTAGATAGCGTCAAGACTGGGACTAGACAGAAGAAAGGTTTGAACCAAACACGTAGCAAACCTAGAGAGCGCCAATGTAGTGCCAGACTAGTATTGCGTGAATAAACAGGCTTGAGAAAAACTGTACTGTCTTTAGCATGATTCATGGCTGCCATGGAATTTTTCCACACGGGTATCAAAAACGCATAAAATATAAAAAAGCTACCTTGATTTTCATTTTTTTAGAAAACAGCTGACTTTTCGAGAAAAAACAATTACATATTTAAACAAATGGAAATTGTTTGGAAGTTATTCCAAAAACCCTGAAAAGTGATTTTTACTCATGTATTTTACATAAAAAATTTCGAGTATTCAGCAGTACCTGTTAAAATCAAAATTGCGAAAGAAAAACAGAAATATGCAGTTTCTATTTTAAGGTTTGGAACCGAGTTGGCGGGATCGTTGACGTTCAACACGAAAACAAATATGTCAACCGATTTTTAAACCACCCTAATGTGTAGTATTAGATACGACGGTTCATGGCATTGCCACGATATCGTTTTAAAAACGATATCGTCCGCACTCTTTTTTTTTTGGTATGCCCTCGGTGGCCCTCAAGGCTCGCGGCTCACCGGGAAATCTCCCGAATTCCAGATGGCCAGTTCGGGCCTGCATGGCATTATGCATTCTCATATTGCAATCAGAGTATGCACAATGCTTATGTAAAAATTAAGACATTTTTTAAATTAAGATCGAAAAGAAATCTATTCTATCATGAATAATTTTATGCAAAATAAGCATGAAAAAGATTCACAATTAAAAAAACAGAATTCCAAACTATCTCACTTTCCCGTATATTGCTGGAAATTCCCGTACATTTCCCGCACATTTCCCGTACACGTGAAATTCCCGTACAATTCCCGGATTTCCCAGATTTCCCGTACAGTAGACACCCTGTTCAAGGTCAGGGAAATAGACGAGACTTCACTGTATTTAGAATTGTGATTTTTTTAAAATTATTTCTTCTTTGCCGACAGAGAATGATAGAAATAAAACTTCTGCCGTGAAAATAAGAAATATTATTTCTTATTTTCAATAATAAATTTTTTTCTTCCCCCAACTCTGTGTCTTGTCAAAAACGGTCCTTTTATATTTATTAATATTTTTTGAATTTTTTTCCGCGTTATTGTAACTTTTATTTTTAAACATGGGTGAAAAAATATAGATCTCGGGACTAACCTGAGATCACCTGGTCCACTCGTTACATGACCTTAAAGGCCACTGTTACAGCTAAGCAACATTCACTATTTTCGACTTTCCTCATTTTCAGGTAAAAAGCTTAGAAATTCTGCAAAATGAATACGTGCATCAGATCAAAGTGAACTATTCCGCATTTCGTAAGGTGGATATGAGTTATCGTATACTCAATAGAAACCGAGAAAGTTATAAAAACTAAACAAATTTTGTTGCAAAAATCGACCAGAAAATGGTCATACATTACTTCTGAATTTTTATTCAACAGGATCAAGGCTTGGCCGTTAAGAGGTTGAGTATGCATAATTAAAAAAAACTTATGAACAAGAAATACCGTGTTCGAGAAAATATTGTTCGAGTTACTTGTATTTCTCGTTCCATTAAATTTCATTTTTAAACCAAAAGAAAATAAAAAATTAAAAAAATGCGATTTGAGATTCTGACTTCTGTATGTGAAATGATAAATATATCATTTTTCATAATAATTATTAATGTTTTCGAAACTTACTTATCATATTAATTTATTGAATTACATAATTTTTTTCTTATTTCAAATTTTTATTTTCAAAGTGCAAGTGTTAAAAAAAATTTCACATTCATGAGCATTACAGAATTGAGAAAAACTACTATTCACAATGGTATTATTGAATGAAATCAGACTTATTCAACCGTTTAAAATTTTTTATATACTGTATGAGCAAAAGCAACTTTAATCTGAAATAATGGGCGAAAATTGTATTCCAAAAATAAATAAAACATAAACATTATTCTAAACTTTCGAAGCGTTATTAAAATCGCAGTTTTTAATTTTTTTAATTAAAACTTACCTCATAAGGTTCACTTCTTATTAGAATTTTCAGAATTCGAGACCTTTTTTTAATGTTTGATGCTGAAATATTAAAAAAGTGCCAAAAATAAACAAAACCTCCAAAGTGCAATGTTTATTATTTCAGACTAAAAAATCTGCCCGCTGCGCGGTCACATTCTCATTGCTCACAATTTTGAGCGCACCTAGGGCACGCGTCTGTTGGTTCTCGCGCTCAATAATGTATTTCCCCCATACTTGTGGACAGACCTTTTAAATTCATAGAATGACAACTGTAATTTGGTGATTGCGAATTCTCTTTGGTTAAAGCTCCTTCGGCTTTAACGAACACATTCTCATCACGTATCTCGTGCTTCGCACTCGATTTTGTCCAAAATCTGAACTTTTCTACACTACGCAAAGATGATTCATAACTCTAAATTAATTATTTAACACTTGAAAATTTACCATTTTTATAATTTCTCTCAAAAACTACCCTTCCACGTAAATTTATGTAGCGGAACTTAGATATACTTATAAAACGCATCAAAAACAATAATATTCATAAAACACTGTTGGCGCGAATTTTTTGTTCTTTTTTTTTGCTCTACGATGACATATAATACGTGTCCCGAAAAACTACCCCTAAGTCATACATACCTACCCCTCGTGATCAAAAATGTTCTCATAGTGTAAAAAGAACCTCAAACTACGTAAAGATGATTCAGGGCTCTCAATTAATTATTTAATGCTTGAAAATTTACCCCTTCTATAATTTTTCCCCGAAAACTACCCTTGCACGTAAATTTATGTAACGGAACTTACATATACTTATAAAACACATTAAAAACAATAATATTCATAAAATACTGTCGGCTGGAATTTTTTGCTCTTTTTCTGCTCTACGATGACATATAATTGTGTGCCAAAAAAAACTACCCCTAAGTCATACGTACCTACCCCTCGTGATCAAAAATGTTATAAAAGTGTCAAAATAACCTCGAACTACGTAAAGATGATTCAGAACTGTAAATTAAGTATTTAGCACTTGAAAATTCACCCCTTCTATAATTTTTTCTTGAAAACTACCCTTCCACGTAAATTTATGTAGCGGAACTTACATATACTTATAAAACGCATAAAAAACAATAATATTCATAAAATACCGTTCACGGGAATTTTTTTTTTTTTGCTCTCCGATGACATATAATTGTGTACCAAAAAAACCACCCTTAAGTCATACATACCTACACCTCGTGATCAAAAATGTTATAAAAGTGTCAAAACAACCTTGAACTACGTAAAGATAATTCAGGGCTCTCAATTAATTATTTAATACTTGAAAATGTATCATTTTAACCATTCCTCCAAAAAACTACCTTTCCACATAAATTTATGTAGCAGAACTTACATATAATTATAAAACGCATCAAAAACAGTAATATTCATAAAACACAGTTGGCCGAATTTTTTGCTCTTTTTTTGCTCACCGATGACATTTAATATGTGACCCAAAAAACTACCCATGAGGCGTACATACCTACCCCTCGTAATAAAAAATGTTTTAATAGTGTAAAAACAACCTTGAACTACGCAAAGATGATTCATAACTGTAAATTAATAATTTAGCACTTGAAAATTTACCGCTCATGTCATTTTTTGCGAAAACTACCCTTCCACGTTTAGCGGAACCTACATGTACTTATAAAATGCATCAAAATCAATAATATTAATAAATCACTGTTAGTGGGAACGTTAGGACACGTATTATATGTCATCGGAGAGCAATAAAAGAGCGAAAAATTCCCGCCTACAGTGTTTTATGAATATTATTTTCTTTGACGCGCTCTTTAAGTATATGTAAGTTCCACTACATAAATTTACGTGGAAGGGTAGGTTTTGGGAGAAATTATAAAAATGGTAAATTTTGAAGTGTTAAATAATAAGTTTAGAGTTCTGAATCATCTTTACGTAGTTCAAAGTTGTTTTTACACTTTTATAACATTTTTGATCACGAGGGGTAGGTATGTATGACTTAGGCTCTTCGTACGAATAATTAATTATGGTATTCCGGGTATTAAAAATTCATCTCCCCCAAAAAAATTTGGTTAAGACTACGAATTTAACATACCCGGATGATTTTAAAAAGGTCACGTCGTACTAAAAATTAATCCTGGTTGTCCAGGTATTAAAAATACATCTTCCCCGAGGAAGTTTGGTTAAGACTAGCAATTTAACATACGCGGATGATATTTAAAAGGTGTCGTCGTACTAAAAATTATTCCTAATTGTCCAGGTATTAAAAATACATCTCCCCCAAGGAAGTTTGGTTAAGACTAAGAATTTAACATACCCGGATGATTTTCAAAAGGCCACGTCGTACCAAAAATTAATCCTGGTTGTCCAGGTATTAAAAATACATCTTCCCCGATAAAGTGTGGTTAAGACTAAGAATTTAACATACTCGGCCGATTTTAAAAAGGTCTCGGCGTACCAAAAATGAATCCTGGTTGTCCAGGTATTAAAATTACATCTTCCCCGAGGAAGTTTGGTTGAGACTAAGAACTGAACATACCCGGATGATTTTAAAAAGGTTTCGTCGTACTAAAAATAATTCCTGGTTGTCTAGGTATTAAAAATACATCTTCCCCGAGGAATTGTGGTTAAGCCTAAGAAATTAACATACCCGGATGATATTTAAAAGGTCTCGTCGTACTAAAAATTAATCCTGCTTGTCCAGGTATTAAAAATGCATCTTCCCCGAGAAAGTTTGGTTAAGAATTTAAATTGTAGTTACCCGGATGCTTTTACAAGAGTCTCGTCGTACTAAAAATTAATTCTGGTTGTTCAGTTGTTGAAAATACATCTTCTTCCAGGAAGTTTGGTTAAGAGCTTAAATCTAAGATACCCGAATGCTTTTATAAGGTTCTCTTTGTACTGAATATAAATTTTGGTAGTCCAGGTATTAAAAATACATCTTCCCCGAGAATCTTTGGTTAGGAGCTGCAATGTAAGATACCCGGATGATTTTATAAAGGAATTTTCGTACAAATAATAATTAATGCTGGTAGTCTTGACCAAACTTCCTCGGGGAAGATGTATTTTTAATACCTGGACAACCAGGATTAAGTTTTAGTACGACGAGACTCCTATAAAAGCACCCGGGTATCTTATATTGCAGTTCCGAATCGAACTTCCACGCGGAAGATGTATTTATAATATCTGGACTACCAGAATTAATTCTTAGTACAGGACGAGACCTCTTTAAAATCATTCGAGTATGTTAAATTTCAATTCTTAACTTCCTCGGGGAAGATGTATTTTTAATACCTGGACTATCAGGATTTATATTTTGGTACGAAAAGACCCTTATAAAAGTATCCGGGTATCCTAGATTTAAATTCTTAACCAAACTTCTTCGGAGAAGATGTATTTTTAATACCTGGACAACCAGGATTAATTTTTAGTACGACGAGACCTTCTTAAAATCATCCGGGTATGTTAAGTTCTTAGTCTTAACCAAACTTCCTCGGGGAAGATGTATGTTTAATACCTGGACAACCACGATTAATTTTTAGTACGACGTGAGCTTTTTAAAATCATCCGGGTATGTTAAGTTCTTAGTCTTAACCAAACTTCCTCGGGGAAGATGTATTTTTAATACCTTTTGTCCATAAAAAGTGCTTTTGGTTACACTGTGCAGCGTTATAGACACCTTAGTTTACCGTGAGCGCATAATAAATGTACCTGTAGGCGATACCAATTGCCGAGTGTGCAATAGGCTGGGGCGAAAAACCAACATTGTGCGTTCAGAAAACGCCTGAGTGCGGAAAAGTGGCTTAGTTCAATCCGAAACTCAGCGCACTTTTAAATTTTGAAATCGGATAATATCTTCAGTCTGTACTTTGAGGGTCAAATCTCGAAATTTCACTGAAAAACACTAAAATTTAAGGTTTTGTAAAAATGGGCCTCAAATCGAAACCGATGCCTTCCAAGGGTAACTTTACGATGAGAAGTCATCAGGGGGTACCTAGAGGTCCGTACTGAGTCGCCAAAGTCATCCCATGCCAATCCTCATATAGGGGGAAATGGCTCAAAATTGCGTATTTTCGAGTAAAACGTTTAAATACTTGTGCGGTCGCTGCGTCATGTCTGCCTACGAGCAAACGAGCGTCAGTGCCACCTCTACATTGTAGCTGGACCCCCCTCCCCATCCCCGGTCACCAGTCTCCTTGTCCCCTCCCCCTCCCGCTGGTCGAGCGTTTTCGAGACTTGTCAGAACCTGTCAATGGCTCGTACTGTCGGTTCACGCCTAATGTTCGTTCACTCGCAGGTGCTAGTCGACGCTGTCGTTATAGTTTCTTCTTCTCATTATCTCGTCGTTGGTTCTTTTGGTGGTAGAGATTCTGGTTCTGCCTGCACTCCCCTCTTTGGTTTCTATGTCACAGCATGTCGAAATTCGCAAAGAGAGACTTTCTGCAGTGCCCTATATTTGGTCCTCCAAAAGATTTTCCTCCGAACGTTTTGCCAGCAAGGGCTGACGTTCTTCGATGTTGTCAGGAGGTTCGAAGGCAAAAGGGCTGTTTTTCAGAAAAAGACAAGGAGCCTTCGTTTGGAGATATTGCCGACGAAGTCCGTTCCAAACTAATAGTTATTTGGGAATCTGCTTCTATCCCAATGGTCTCAGTGCAGCGCATTAAGGAATGTCTCACAAATCTTCAGAAAAAATACACCACGTTGAAAAATTTATTGAAGAGTAAAACAACTTCTCGAAGTAATAAGGATGAGAAAATCGCCACCTTCAAAGAGTAATGCTTTCAGTTATTTAACATAGCCACTTGTAAGTGCGTTGACTTGTCTAGGTGCTCCTGTCCCAAGAAGAAGAAGGTTCCAGCCATAGAGCATGCCTTCTATCTTGACCAAAGAGGTGAAAGGCTCTTGGGAATCGTCAGCGTAGATGTCTCTGAAACAAACAAAAATACATAAGAGGGCAGAACGTAATGCAAAAAGAGGCAGACTTGAACGCGGAGAGGGTGAGGAAAGCGTTCCTACTGCATCGGCCTCCACATCTTCCTCTACGATTGATATGGATATAGATTTAGATTTATTGTTTGAGAAAGGTGAAGGAGATAATCCTCCTCCTGAAATTAAGGTAAAGGTTGATGCTTCTACCGATGGTGACGATTTTCACGACGTACTACGCAGACTTGAGCACAGAAAATCATCGCAGGCCAGACTTGACTTATCTGAAGCAGCAGTAGTTGCTCAAAGATATGGTATAAGTCAACGGGCAACTTTCTTTTACGAAAACCAGCCCGCGGATAAATTGATCAAAAATCACTCACATTTTGTCCATATAAAATGTGTAGTTTTCAACATAATTTATTTTGAAGAGAAGCCCACCTTAAAAATGGGTATAACGTTTGATATTCAAAAAACAAAAGTGCCACTTTCGTATTATTCTTTAAGCATTTTGGCACAAGGTAAACTTTCTTTTACGAAAATATGCCCACGGATAATTTGATCAAAAATCACTCACATTATGTGTATATAAAATGTGTAGTTTTCAACATAATTTATTTTGAAGAGAAGCGCGCCTTAAAAATGGGTATAATGTTTGATATTCAATAAACAAAAGTGTGATTTTCATATTATTCTTTCAGTATTTTGGCAAAAAGTAAACTTTCTTTTACGAAAATCTGCCCATCGATAAATTGATAAAAAATCACTCATATTTTGCGCATACAAAATTTGTAGTGTTTAAAATAATTTATTTTGAAGAGAAGCCCACCTTAAAAAGAGGTATAATGTTTGATATTCAATAATCAGAAGTGCCATTTTCGTAGTATTCTTTGAGTATTTTGGTACAACGTAAATTTTCTTTTACGAAAACCTGCCCACGGATAATTTGATCAAAAATCACTCACATTTTGTCCATATAAAATGTGTAGTTTTCAAGATAATTTATTTTGATGAGAAGCCCACCTTAAAAATGGGTATAATGTTTGATATTCAATAAACAAATGTACCACTTTCGTATTATTCTTTAAGTATTTTGGCACAAGGTAAACTTTCGTTTACGAAAACCTGCCCATCGATAAATTGATCAAAAATCACTCATATTTTGCCGATATGAAATGTGTAGTTTTTTAAATAATTTATTTTGAAGCGGAGCCCGCCTTGAGAATGGGTATAATGTTTGATATTCAATAATCAGAAGTGCCATTTTCATATTATTCTTTCAGTATTTTGGCAAAAATTAAACTTTCTTTTACGAAAACCTGCCCATCGATAAATTGATCAAAAATCACTCACATTTTTGTACATATAAAATGTGTAGTTTTGAACATAATTTATTTTGAAGAGATGCCAGCCTTAAAAATGGATATGATGTTTGATATTCAATAAACAAAAGTGTCTTTTTCGTATTATTCTTTGAGTATCTTGGCACAAATTAAATTTTCTTTTAGGAAAACCTGACCACGGATAAATTGATCAAAAATCGCTCACATTTTGTGCATATAAAATGTGTAGTTTTAAACATAATTTATTTTGAAGAGGAGCCCGCCTTGAGAATGGGTATACTGTTTGATATTCAATAAAAAAAAGTGCCATTTTCGTATTATTCTTTCAGTAATTGGGCAAAAATTAAACTTTCTTTTACGAAAACCTGCCCATCGATAAATTGATCAAAAATCACTCATATTTTGCCCATATAAAATGTTTAGTTTTTTAAATAATTTATTTTGAAGAAAAGCCCGCCTTAAAAATGGATATAATGTTTGATATTCCATGAACAAAAGTGCTATTCTCGTATTATTCTTTGAGTATTTTGGCACAGAGTAAACTTTCTTTTACGAAAACCTACCCACGGATAAATTGATCAAAAATCGCTCACATTTTGTCCATATAAAATGTTGAAAATATTTAGTATTTGCATTTATAAAATAATTTTTGTTCCATATTTCTTCAGTCATCAAATTTGTGCATACGTGAACACAAATAATTTCGCATTCAAACAAGATAGATAATTATTATTGTTTCAGATCATATGTAATATAAATATTGAAAACTGAAAATATTTAGTGTTTGAAAATATTTAGTATTTGCATTTATAAAATAATTTTTGTTCCATATTTCTGCAGTCAACAAATTTGTACATACGTGAACACTAATAATTTCGCATCAAACAAGACAGATAGTTATTAATGTTTCAGATCATACGTAACATAAGATTTGAAAACTGAAAAGATTTAGTATTTGAAAATATTTAGTATTTGCATTTATAAAATAATTCTTGCTCCCTATTTCTCCAGTCATCAAATTTATGCATACGTGAACACTAACAGTTTCGCATTCAAACAAGATATATAATTATTACTGTCTCAGATCATATTTAATATGAAAATTGAAAACTGAAAATATTTAGTAATTGCATTTCTAAAATAATTTTTGTTCCATATTTCTTCAGTCATCAAATTGCTACATACGTGAACACTAATAATTTCGCATTCAAACAAGATAGATAATTATTACTGTTTAAGATCATATTTAATATACAAAAGAAAAACTGAAAATATTTAGTATTTGCATTTATAATATAAGTTTTGTTCCCTATTTCTTCAGTCATCCAATTTGTGCATACGCGAACACTAACAATTTTGCATTCAAACAAGATAGATAATTATTACTGTTTCAGATCATATAAAATATAAAAATTGAAAACTGAAAATATTTAATATTCGGAAATATTTAGTATTAGCATTTATAAAATAATGTTGGTTGCACATTTCTTCAGTCATCAAATTGGTACATACGCGAACACTAATAATTTCGGATTCAAACAAGATAGATAATTATTACTGTTTCAGATCATATGTGATATAAAAATTATAAGCTGGAAATATTTAGTATTTGAAAATATTTAGTATTTGCATTCATAAAGTCATTTTTGTTCCATATTTCTTCAGTCATCAAATTTTTACACACGTGAACACTAATAATTTCGAATTCAAACAGGATAGATAATTATTACTGTTTCAGATGATATTAAATATAAAAATTGAAAACTGAAGATATTTAGTACTCGAAAATATTTAGTATTTGCCTTTATAAAATAATTTTCGTCCTATATTTCTTCAGTCATAAAATTTGTGCATACGTGAAGACTAATAATTTCGCATTCAAACAAGATAGATAATTATCACTGTTTCAGATCATAGGTAATATACATATGTAGAACTGACAGTATTTAGTATTCGGAAATATTTAGTATTTTAATTTATAAAATAATTTTGGTTGCATATTTCTTCAGTTATCAAATTGGTACATACGTGAACACTAATAATTTCGCATTCAAACAAGATAGAAAATTATGACTGTTTCAGATCATACTAAATATAGAAATTGAAAACTGAAAATATTTAGTATTTGCATTTATAGAATAATTTTGGTTTAATATTTCTTCAATCATCAAACTGGTACGTACGTGATCACTAATAATTTCGCATTCAAACAAGGTAGATAATTATTATTGTTTCAGACATAAAGGCTATGATTGTAAAAAAATTTTAATATCAAAATTTTTTGTATCTAAAAATTTTTCAGTTCTAAATCAAGTTCTTAATCGTTTAATTTCCAAAGTTCTGTAATAGTAATATTTTCATCTTCAATTTTTCCCGTTTGAAACTACATGTATTTTTAAACACTTTTTAGAGTAATTCAGTGTAACGGGTTTATAATTCTATATTTTTCCATTTGAAACTCTTTTCTAATGAAATAGTTGACCAGAGGCAATTGATATTTTAGACCTAAAAAACTAAGTAGGCAGCTAAAATATAAAATAATAATAGATTTCTGTCTATTACTATAACATTTAACTTGATAAAAATTCTTGGTAAGAACTCGGGTGCTTCGGATGAAAATAGATGTTAGTTTGATGTCATGAAGTGTTCAAGGAGCCATTCGCAGCATCAATCTCTCCCTTAAAATTAATTCTGGGTGAATCATGCCAATATTATTATTATGATTACAGATAGACCAAAGCATATAAGTCCCATAGATTTCATGTCATCTATATGTAATATATATATTACTGTAACCAAAATAATTGATTTTCCAATCAAAAAAGTTTTTTAGCCAAGAGAGAAAACAATGTCAATCAAATTGTTGAATTTTGAAAAAAAAGAGTCAATTTTTCAACAAAACAGTTGAATTATCAACCAAGAAGAATAACTTCTTGAATAATTTGTTGACTTGTCAACAAAATTATTTAATTTTGAGCCAAAAGAAATTTTGGAAACAAAAAAGATAAATTCTGAACCAAAAATTTAATAGTAGACCTTCCAAAAGAAAGGAATGAACTTTCATAAAAAAATAGGTGGACTTTCTTCTTGAGTTCTATGAATTAGGTTCGAATTTGAGTGAATAAATGAGAAACAAGGAAAAAACTGTGAAGCATGCGCTAAACAAATAAAAATTTTAATAATTTATGAACTGAAAGATAATGTTTTTAATAAGAAATAAAGTTTATTTTCAAAAATAAAAATTATATTAAATTAATTTTCCATTCCACACTCTTTGATTTTGGTCTATATGTAATAAATAAATGAAGTTGCAGATTACTATATATAAGTTTAATTGATTTTCATGATTTCGTCTAATAGAAGCTCTTTCAGATATCGTGCCAAGGTGCAAAGTTGTTGGGACAATTACACTATAAACCTCTCGAAAAAAGTAGTACTTTCGAACATTTTATTGAGTTGCAAACTACAGTTGTCGGTCCTAATTCTATAATATTTGTGTAATCAGCAGGCCAAAAGAAATATTTTTGTTTATTCGAAAGACTGATTGTGAGCAGTTCAAAGTGACTGATAAGTGACCATAATATACCGATAAATTACCATAAATTACAAAAGAGTTTCGTGAATTTTCGGTAATTTTTGGTAATGCTAACATAAATTTCTAAAATGATGGACAAATTTGCGTTTATTGTTTTCCGAATCAAAAATTTACTGCATTTGTTTCAAAAAATGTGTGCTGAAAGTAGGCAGATGCATATCATTCCTACTACGTTCAAGTTGGTAAATTACTTTATACAGAATCCATTTTTTATACACATTGTCCAGAATAGATAAGAAGAGGTCGATATTTATCCCAAAAAAGAAGCAGAAATATATTTTAAAGCAAAAATGGAATAGTTACATTATCATTAAATTAATTTATTTTCAAAAAAAGAAATTAATTTTCAACCAAAGACGTGAATTTTTAACTAAAATTTCCACCAAAAAGGACCAATTTTCAACAAATTACATGAATTTTTAACCAAATAGTTGAATTCTCAAACAAAAAAGATGAATTTTCATCTAAAAATATATATCCTCATACAAAAATGGAATAGTCAAATTTTCTGTTAAAAAAATTATTTTTAATAAAAAAACGAATATTCAGCAAAATAGTTAATTTTGCAACCAAAGAAAGGAATTTTCAACCGTAAAGATAAATTTTCTACCCTGAAGATTAATTTTCTACAAAAAGATAAATTTTCAATAAATTTTCAATAAAGTAGTTACATTTTTAACGAAATATTTACACTTTTAACCGAAAAATTGAATTTTTATCTAAAATAATAAATCTTCAACCAAAAAAATGAATTTTTAACAAAAATAATTGAATTTTCGACCAAAAAGATGAATTTCAAGATAAAAAAATTAATTTTGACTAAAAAAAATAATTTTTAACAACATAGTTAAATGTTTAACCAGAAAGATTAATTTTCGATCAAAAAGACGAATGTTAAAAAAAATTGAACAAATAATGGAATAATTATATATTCGGATGAAACAGTTTTCAAACTAAAAAAGAAAGTTTTCAACAAAATGATAGTTAAATTTTCTACAAAAAAAAATGAATTTCTTAGCCGAAATTTAATAGTTATTTCCACCACAAATATTTTATTTTTTAAAAAGAGGAATTTCCAACAAGAGATGTATATCATCAATAGAGAAAAAAATTTCAATCCAAAATATTGAACTTTCAATCCAAAAAGACCCGAAAATATGAATTATTTGACAAAAAATTTTAATTCCAACAGACTTGTTAAATTTTATATTTTGAAGCAAAAAAAAACGAATTTTCTACAAAAAAGTTTAATTTTTAACACAAAAATATATATAAAAAATAAAAAATATATTTTAAAGCAAAAATGGAATAGTTAAGTTTTCAAGAAAAAAAATAATAATAATTTTCAACAAATGAAGTGAATTTTTAATAAAAATTTTCACCAAAAAGGACTAATTTTCAACAAAATACATGAATTTTTAACCAAATTTACAATTATTGTTTCACAAGAATATAATTCTCAAACAAAAAAGATACATTTTCATATAAAAATGATAAATCCTCATACAAAA
>JAABKJ010075445.1:162519681-162619996 GCA_011634705.1 Andricus grossulariae | reverse complement strand
TTTCTGAAGTGCAGAATCGTTTTTGGTTGAAGATTTCACTCTCTTCTTCAATATTTGTATTTTTTATTTGAAAATTCATCTCTTGTTGTAGAAATTTCATATTTTTGGTCAAAAATACAAATGTTCGGTTCTGTTCCATAATTTTTGTTAAAAGTTCATCTATTCAGTTGAAAATGTAACTGTTTTATTATGCACTTAACTAATTTGTTGGAAATTCAAATTTTTTGGTAGAAAATTTATCTTCTTGCTTGAAAATTTATCTTTTGTGTTAAAAATTCCATGTCATTTTTGGATGACATTTTTTTGATTGGCAATTTAACTATGTGCTTGAAAATCTATGCATTTTGTTGAAAATTCGTCTTTTTGTCGAATATTATTCTTTTTGTTTGAAAATGGTTGAAAATTTACCGATTTTGTTGAAATTTTTTTTCAAATTAATTTTCAACTAAATATTTAACTATTCGATTTATTTTTAGTTTATCTTTTCCAGTCGAAAATTCATTTCTGTGGGTGAAAATTTAACTATTTTGATGAAAATTATTTTTTTGTTTTCATTTCAAAATTTAGTTTTGAACAGAAAATCAGAATATTCCCTTTTTTCTTTAAAAATTTATCTTTTTCAGATGAAAATTTAATTATATGGCTGAAAATTGATATATTTTGTTGAAAATTAATCTTTTTTGTTGGAATATTATACTCCTTGTCTGAAAATTGTTGAAAATTTACCGATTTTGTTGGAAATTCTTTTTTTTAATAATTTTTTTATCTATACAATTTTTTGTTGAAAATTAGACTATTTTTTAAACAGACCTTTTTTTCTCTGATGTTTCACAGAACCTTTGTTTATATATGCGCGGAGGAAAGTGGATATTAAGATTTAAAATGTGGATTTTTAACTATAGGACAATGATCTAGATATTGAGCTGAAATATCTTGATATTAAAATTCAATATCCAGGTATTAAAAACTCTGAGTATAAAGATATTGGGATATTAAAATTTACTATCTGGACATTAAATTTTAATATCTGGATATCAAATTTTAATGTAAAGATATTACACCTAAATATCTAGGTCATAGTCTCACAGTCAAAAATTAGGATATTGAGTCTCATTACCTATTTTTCTCCGTGTAATAGCTCATTTCTCAGCACTTCATTGTAACATTCAACTAAACTCCATTTACATAATTCTCAAACTTGGTCTATTTCGCTATTTTATAATTTGCTCATTGCACTATTTTTCGATATGCAATAATCGTCTATCATTCAGATCTTTGAAATCATAGCTGAATTCTCATTTAGCCGTTTCAATAATGTAGCTTTTTTATCATTTTTCAAATTTAATTTTAGTTAAGGAAAAGTAAGTAACTTTTGGACCATATTCAACATTAAACCAATAACCCAGTTTATTTAGTTTTCTGAAACATCTTTCCGTTTTGACAATACTATTAATTCGTATACGTTTATATAAATGTTGAAGAATATTAATTGATAAATTATATTTTTGATTCAGTCGTGATTATCTTCATCTTGAATAAATAAAATAATAATGTTGCTCAACTTTATATACTTGCTTGAACGATATCTCTTTACGTCATAACACATACACAACCTCAATGAGTATTATTTCAAGACGTTCAAAGTCCTTAAAAAAATGATAAAATATTATTCAAATTGAAACTAAAATTTCCCGGAAAATTTTCAATACAGACATTAAGTACGATCTTCCATTCTATCCCCCTCGTCCATAAGATCAGCTATTCCTCTTCGTGGGTGGCATTAGCATGTAATTAATTGTGAAAAAGCCACAATAAATATTTTCCAGACCAGGGAATTCTATGACTCGCATTTTGATTCTCAATGATAGGTCAGGCAATTTGAGAGGTGAAAAGGTAAATCGATTTGGACTCCATTTGCTTCCACCAGCTCTTACTTAATAGATAGTTGTTATTTAATTTTCCCATGAACATTTTTTGATCTTGGTGCTGAATTATATAGGTCCCACTTTTCAGAACATGTTAGACAATAAATTTAAAACAATTGGAGCTAAGGTAACAAGTTAATCTGGCATTTCAACAAATTGAACATTTTGATTTAATTATATTATAAGTAAGAGTGATGTAACATTAAAAAATATGATATTGCTGTCAGTAAACAGTTCTCTCATTATTATCAAATCATATTCACTCAGAGTGATGTGGTTGCTATGTGTAATGTTATTGGCATAATGTAAGATAACCAAATTGAACGTTTAGACTTAGAATAATGAAAAAAATTCATCATTTTTAACATGCAGATGCACCTACAACCATTCTCCTTGGTCAACAATCAGGATATACAAAGTATCCCTGCTTTTTGTGTTTGTGGATAGCAGGGATCGCACGAATCATTACAAGAAGAAGGTTTGGCCAACAAGAGAACAACTTGAACCTGGAAATCACAACCCTAAAGCCAATTTTACCATCAACATCCAAATATTGTTTTAACTGAGGGTCGATATAACTCCTTTATTCAACATTCATAATTTTAGTTCAAAATTCATCAGGTTGGTGAAAATATAATTTTTTCAACTCAAAATTCAGCTATTCCATTTTTGGTTGAAAATTTGGTCTTTTTAGTTTAAAATTCAACTATTTCATAAAAAATTTATTTATTTCGTTGAAAATCGTCTTCTTTGGTAGAAAATTAATTTGTGGGTTTAAAATTCAACTATTCCAGTTGAAGATTCATCAGTTTGGTGGAAACTTCTTCAACTTAAAATTCAACTATTCCATTAATTGTTTACTCAATTCAAATTAAAATAAATATTATTAAATCATTTTCGAATTTTAAAAAAATGTCATATTTTTTAAATAAAAGGTACTTTTTTATATTGATAATTAATTTTGTCAACTAACCATTTAACTATTCTATTTTTGGTTAAAATTTGATATTTCAAATTGAAAATTGATCTTTTTCAGTTGAAATTCAATGTATTATTTCGAATTTTGTTGTTGTTGGAAATTTAATAATTCTATTGAAAATTTGTTTTTCTGTTTAATTAAAAATAACTTTGTTAACTACTAATCTAACTACTCCATTTAATGTTAAAAATTTGACAATAAGGTTCAACTTATGGTTCAAAAACTAATCTTCTTGGTTTAAAATTTAACTTTTTCTCATTTTCTTTTTTTTTCTTGCTTGAAAGTTATTTTATTTTAATGAAAATTCAACTATTTCATTTCTTGTTGAAAATTTATTTTTTACAGTCGAAAATTTATCTGGAAATTGTTTTTTGTTTAAATATTTAAAATATTTTTTTAAAAATTATTCTATTTAAATTAAAAATTCTATTCAATTTCTTTTTGTAGGAAATTATTTTTTAAATAAGAATTTAACTATTTCACTTCTGTTCGAAAACTTATGTTTTCTATTTGAAAATTCATCTTTTGGGTTTCAAATTAATATTTTAAGTAAAAATTTAATTAATTTCTTCTAAATTAAACTATTTTGTTAAAAAAAGATTTCTTTGAAAAAAATGAGAGGCTCTCGTAACCCAGTTCATAGTTTACTTTGTTATACTGAAAATCTCACTCTTTTATTTTTGCTTTAAAATTAATTATTTTGCTCATAGGTTTAACTATTTGCTTAAAAAAGCAATGCTTGAAAAAATTTTAATTCAAACGCTCCATAATTTTCGCACACAAAATGAAAGCTTTTAAAAATTTTCAATTAAAAGCCGTTAGACTAAAAAATTTCAACTTTTATACATTATACCGTTAGAATATTTAAAAAATATCACAAATTTTTCCTACAATTTTTTGGAAATTTTGCAAAAGAAAAAAAAATTGCCGTAAAATCATTTAGATTCTTTTTTGATAATTTTGGAAATCTTAATTAATATTCTTTCAAATTTAATTTTTTAACGAAAAATTATTGTTAGTTTCTCCAGAAATTTGAATACAAATTTTTTATTTGTTTAAAATCTTGCAAAACGTTTAAAAAGCTTATACATTTTGTGTTCGAAATCTTCAAAAATCTACATTGTGTTTTAAATGTTTTGAAATCTTTTTACGTTTTTAATTATTTGCCCATTTTATGGGACCAGAGGAAATTACAACGCGATCAGTAGTTGACATACTGGGCTTCGTCAAGAGGTCTGGGATCGACTGCTGAGAGTGGATAGGCAAGGGTGTCGCACAATAGGCTTTATATCTTGAGCACCAGTGGAGCTCTTCATGGTCTCCCCGCTTGTTTTAAAACTAACTAACTAAGTAACTAAGCTAGATTTTCATTCCTTGGAAATTTTGATTCAAATACTTAATAATAAATTTCAATCTTTATCTTATTGTTATTTATATTATTATTATTAATTTTTATTTTGTTCTTTGAATAATTTCATAATAACCGAAAAAAAGAAGAATATTTGAAGATATATATTAATTTTCAACAAATTGTTAAATTTTAAAATAAGAAAGATACTTTTTTGACAAAAACTGGAATAGTTCAATTTTGAACCCAAGAAATCAACTAAAATCATGCTTCTATCGGAAAATTGTTGCTTCCAATTTGAAATAAAATTCTTCAATTTCACACGCTATTAGCTTAAAATCTTTTGTCACATAAGATATCAAACTGAAATTATGAAAGTATTAGCAAATTCAATTGAATATATTTGAAAAATAAGAATGAGCTATTTAAAAAAAATGTTAAATGATCGCTATCCTAAACTTAAAAAAATATTTTGATGCTCTGGGACCATCGGATGCTTTCTAAAGCCACACTTCTTTTCATAGCAAAGTTCAAAAATATTTAACTGAAAAGTGTGGGAATGAGCTATTATTAGCATTTTTAATTGACCGTCATCTTGGATTTTTTCGGACTTCTAGAATCATAGGATGCTTTCCAAAATTGAAAAAAATGCAATTCAATCGAAAACTGCAACAAGGAATTATTTTTCGAATTTTTAAGTGGCTCATTTTCACATTGTAATTATATTCTGATATTAAAACTCTAATAGAAATTTTATATTTCGATGTAATAACAGATTAATATTCAAGTAAGAGATAAACTTTCGGAAGCTTTCTGAAGCCACCCTTCTTCTCATATCAAATTTTAAAAATATTTAATTACAAATTGCAGCAATTAACTTTTTTTTTTTAATTTTTATTCACTCAGAGAAATGTTCTGTTCTGCCAAAAGGATGTTTCCGGGCATTAACGGAATTTCCTCTTAAATTGAAGATTAACAGTAATTTTATTTGTCTGAAAAAGAAGCTTTTAGCAGCAAACATTATCCTGCAACCAAATAATAATTTTTTTTGTAAAAACGATATTCACTTTGTTTCAAACAAAACAGGGAAAAGAACGATTCTTTTGTTTCAAAGTTACTTTTTGTCTGAATGATTCACGTCCAAATTCGATTTTCAAAATTTGGAACGTATTTATCTATCAAATTCTCACTTTCTACCTAGAATCCTTTATATTTGAGGACCCACCTTCGCATATTAATTGTATTGTGAAATTAAAACTTTAATAGAGATTTTATATTTTAATTTGATAACAGGTAAATCTTCAAATGAGAGATAAACCTCCTTATTAATGTTGACTGACAGATAACTCAGTAGGCAAAAAATTTGGCGACGACTTTACGATTTCGTTACGAGATCTTCACGACGATTTTTTGACATCCTATGACCATGTTGTTAAGACGTCTTTGTCGAAGAGGTAGCGAGTGGCCATTTTGTCCCTGGGCATGTTCAGGGTCAGCCTCCTCGCGATGTCGACTGGGATCTTCACTGCTGCCGCGATCCTTCTGTCATTAACCAAATTTAGTCTCCAGGCCACCTTCGCATCCATGGCCTTGATGGTGAGATAGAGGTGCTGCAAACCTTTTAGTGTCCCCTGTGCCATCGTGGGCGTCTACTTCCAGGCACCAGTGACGCCTTTCAAAATCAGTCCTCTGATCCTTTCCAGTTGAGACTTCACAGTGGACAGCTCGACCCTGCTCCACCAGACCACCGCTGATTAGGTTAGCCTGGGTTGCAAGATCGCTGTGTAGATCTGCATAAGTGTCTCCGGTTTTAAGCCCCAGCTTTTCTCTATGGCTCTCCTACAGAGTCACAGAGTCGCTATTAACTTCTTGCACTTGTTTTCCAGGTACTCGTGGTTTCCCACATATACTTATTGGTGAAAACAACGGCGTCTGTCTTACTTGGATTGACCGATAGTCCAGTTTTCTTACACCATGAATCCTCTATCATTAGTGCTTGCTGCATTACTCCAAAGAGTGCATGCAGATGCTGGCCGTACACGATAACCAGTATATCGTGCACATAGCCTATGACGTGGTGGTCCTGACTCGAGGGTAGATGAAGCAGTTCATCCACTACTAAGCACCACAGCAAGAGCGATAAAACTCCTCCCTGCGGGCATCCCGAGCCAACGGTTCCACATAAAGTGGTATCACCCTTAGTCGTAGTTCGATTCCTGTTGGCCAACATGTGGCACGTCCATTCCACGAATGCAGTAGGCACACCATGTGTGATCATGGCTGCCCTGATCACCTCTCCAGAGGAGTTATTAGAGGTTCCTTCGATGTCCATAAAGGTTTCAATCGCGAGGCCTTTCTGCTATCTGCTTTCGGAATAAATACTACTCTCGTACCCCTCCATGCCGCCGGGGAAATGTCCTAACATATATGCCATCTGGGCCAGGAGACATGTAAAGACTGAAGGACTTCAGGGCCCAGTTGACCCTGGCAGGGGCGACAATTTCGTTGGCTAGCCGCTGTTTCGGGCTCAGTTGGGCCGTAGGCGAATTTTGTTGCCTCTAAGGTATCGTTCCCTTTTCTCTAAACCTTGAAAAGCCCGGGAAATGTGCCTTGATCAGGTGAGCCAAGATATCTTCGTCCGACTCTGAGTACCCCCGCCGGGAAATTTCAGAGTGCGAGAATAGCGTCCGGATTTTGAGAAAGCAGCTTATCCAGTCTAGCCACCTCAGCTCCCTTCTCGATGTCTGCGCAAAAGTTGGTCCAGCTCTGCTGCTTTGCCTTACGTCTTGCACCCCTGTATTTATTCCTCATCGTTGTGAATGAGGTCCACAGTTCCTTCGTTTTGCCAGTACTTGCACATCTGAACCTTTCTCTGGTTTCCCTGCAAAGCTCTTCGAGTTTCCCATTGCACCAGTGTGTCTCCCCAGCCTTTCGGACTCTTGTAGGTCGACAATTATTTTCATAAGTAGCTTTAAGGGCTTCTGTGAAAATGTTGGCTGCCATCTCCAGGGTATCCACGTCTCGAATTGACCTGGGAACCTCTGAAAGTGCACATCTTAGTTTCGTGGAAAAATTTTCATGTGTGAAGAATGCGACGTACCTTTATGCAAAGAAGAATTCATTGCTTATCATAATCAATCAAAAATTTAGTTACTTTGATACTAAATTATAACCTGAATAATTAAAGAAGAATGGTAAATTAAAAATTAGAAAATTCTAAATTTTTTGTATGACTTTCTTCCTTACCTGTCACGAAAACATAACTTTTCCTTCCTACCATTGCAGAATGCGAAATCACCTTTTAGGCGCAAAAATTGAATCAAATCTTGCGAAGAATCGTTTTAATACAAAATGTTACTTCCACTCGAAGGCATTTTTCATCATACCTTCATCGGAAGATCGATTTACAATGCCTGTAGATCTAGAATGTTTTACTTCGAGCAATCTTTGATAATACCTTGTAAGTAGTATAGCTATGAGAGTTACATGACACTACTACGTAGTTTAAGCTACCACCGACAGGAGGCGCCATTGGTCAGTCGGTTGGTTGCCATAAGTCGGTTGGTTACCATCAGTAAGTAAAACAGTTATATGTGAGACACTCAGTCACCGAACGCGTTCTCGGGTTGAGGATAGAGGGTCCCTGTACCAAAGGTTTCTGATGAATATGGTTACAGTAATTAATAAGCAGTCGCAGACAATTGTCCAGGGATGGTCCTGAAGGAATAACCCCTTAGCGGAGGCGTCACAAGCGTTACGAAAGCTGAATGGCACCTGGGTGACGTGTCTCAAACAGTGACTCTGGGATACCGGGCGACCTCTCAGAGTATGCAGCCTTATCCTTGCATGTGGGTTCTACAAGGATCGACGAATCCTTTTTTCTACCTGCTCGTGGGAACGGCAATGATAACACCAAACATAGTTGTGGTAAAGGCGGTTCAAAACAATCGAACGCGCAGGGCTCCCGACAATGGGTCGGAGATCAATGCCGTCTATCCTAGAGTTGGGGAAGCCAATCAGGACGGAGTAAATGCGATAGACCGGAAGAATCTCATTACTTTCAAGTGGAAGGATTGACTCAGGGACGACCTGCTGGAGTGCCATAATACCAATATGACGCCTGAACGAAAAGGTCACATGGCGCGACTGCATACTCTGTGGTGTCAGAAACACCCAGAGCTCTCGCATGGAACTCCATAAAAGGGGTTATATAAGCGAAGCGCCTACTCAACCGCAGCAAGAATAAGCCGGCATCAGAGAAAGAGAGGCGACACTGAGACCAACCACGAGCAGGCATCCAATAGAGGAAGAGCGATGCGTGAGGACCAAGAGGAACATCAACATGCAGGTTTCTCTCAAGCCCAAAGATCAGGCTGAACTAGATGACGAGCATCGTGAAGATTTTTTTAAAGAACCCGACCTGTGGACTGTCACTTGTCTTCCAAGACCCTTCAATTACTGTCGTCCACCCGTCCACACCAGAGGAGGTCGAGACATTTTGGGGAGAAGTTTACGAAGTCCAGCATCCCCTGGAGCTGTGCAGGGCCCTTATAACACCTGATGAGGAATGCCCACCTATCACTACCGAGGAGGTGAAAAACGTATTGCAAGGCATGAAGAATTATTTCGCTCTGGAATCGCAAAGTACTTGTCTGAACACACTGTATAAGATCTTCACTGCTATCCTAAGTAATAGGATTGGTTGAAAATTAACGTATTTTGTTGACAGTTCGTCTGTTTTGGTACAAAATCAGTTTTTTTGTAAAATATATAACTGTTTTTCATTTGTAATTAAAACATTTTTTGTTAAAACATCAACTATTACATTCTTCGTTGAAAACTCATCTTTTTAGGTTGAAAATTCAACTCCATGGTTGAAAGTTGAACTATTTTCTTAAAAGTTCATTTTTTTGTTTGAAAAATCATAATTTTAGTTAAAACTTCGTTTTTTTTAAAGTTAAATTTTACAACTAAAAATATGACTATTTTGTTGTAAATTCAACTGATGGTTGCAAATTAACTTTTTTATTAAAAATTCTTTTCTAGTAGAAAATTAATCTTCCTGCTTAAAAATTCAACAATTTCATTGCAATTTTTTTTCTTTCTTGACAAACAAATTTTTATCTGATTAAAAATTCAACTATGTTGTTAAACATTCATCTTTTTGGTTTTAAAATTCATCTTTTCCTGTAGAAATTTTATCTTTTTTGGTTTAAAATCAACTTCTTTGTTGGAAATTCATATTTTCGGGTTGGAAATTCAACTGTTTTGTAGAAAATTCAACAATTTGATGAGAAATTTAACTATTTGGTTGAATATTTATGTATTTTGTTGAAAAATGGTCTTTTTTGTGTTAATCCAACTGATTTCTATTTTTAATTAAAATATTTTTGTGATAAAATAGCAAGTCTCTTTAGGTTAAAAATTCAACTCCTTCGTTGAAGATTAATAATTTTATTTGTAAATTTAACTATTTTTTCGTAAATTCAACGGATTAGTTGTAAATTTACTTTTTTGTTGCAAATTCATATTCTCGGGTTGAAATGTCATCTATTTGGTACAAAATTAAACTTTTTTATAGAAAATTCGTTTCCTTTATTGAAAATTCATCTATTTGGTTGAAAATGTATGTATTTTCTTTAAAACTCGTCTTCTATGGTAGAAATTTAACCTTCTTGTTTGAGAATTTATCTATTTGGTTGAAAATGTATATATGTTGTTGAAAATTCACCATTTTTGTAGAAAATTAATAATCTTGGTTGAACACTCGTCTTTTTTATATGAAAGTTCATCTCTTCTGGTGGAAATTTCATCTTTTTTTTATTAAAAATGCAACTGTTTGGTTAGAAATTTATCTGTGTTGGTTTGAGGATTCAACTATATTTTGTTAAAAATTCGTCTTTTTTGGTTCGGTTCAAGTGTTTTTGATTTAAAATGAAAATTTCTTGGGTTAAAATATCAACTATTTCATTTTTTGTTGAGTAGTCATCATTTTTTTTTTGAATTAACAAACTATTTAAACTTTCAACCTATTAGTTTTTTTCTTAACAAAAAAAAGATGACTACTCAACGAAAAATGCAATAGTTGGTATTTTAACCCAAAAAAATTCAATTTTAAATCAAAAACACTTGAATTGAACCAAAAAAGACGAATTTTAAACAAAATATAGTTGCATCCTCAAACCAACACAGATAAATTTCTAACCAAACAGTTGCATTTAACAAAAAAAAGATGAAATTTCCACCAGAAGAGATGAACTTTCATATGAAAAAAAACGAGTGTTCAACCAAGTTTGTTAATTTTCTACAAAAAAAGGTGAATTTTCCTATCTAAAAATTATTAATAACTGTTTACTAGATCCTTTTTGGCGAACAACTGTTGCCCATTAATTTTTTTCTTACCTTGTGTCGTTATCCAAAAAATTTAATGTTTTTCTTTTCAATGCTATTTTTTACGATTAAAACAAAACCTACGCATACTATCAAAAAATTATTCATGGCAAATTTGTAGCTCTTTTTGGCATGAAAAACTTTTGTCAACTCTTTTTCTTCATAGTCTGTGTCGTTCGTCCGAAAATGTAATGTCTTAATTTTTAACGTTTTTTACGATTAAAACAAAAACTACGTGTCCTATAAAAAAGTGATTCATGACAAAATTTGTAGATATTTTTTAGGTGCACTATTTTTCTTGATTCATATTCTTTATCGTACCTGGCACAGTTTGATAGAAAAATGGAATTAATTATTGATTTTTCATTATATTTTGTGAGATCAAAATTTGAATTTTCGATTTTTCAACAAAATTGAAAATGTTGTGATTCTAATCTTGCAGGACTTCCAAGATGGAACGGTTTTCTTCTCTTGATTTTTTCCGCGTTGTGCGTTGTTTGGCTCCAAATGTTAATTTTCGTTGTTTTTTTGGAACTCTGATCATTTATTTGCACGAAGAAACTCGAAAGGGTAAATTGTTAGTGTTTCCAGGTGCTACAAATAACCGTACATAGAATTCTTTAATTTCCAAAAAATTGGTCTAAGAAATTTTGAAACTAACATGGGGATTTTCAATGGGAGAAACTCGGTTTTCGAAAAAATAAAAAGTACTTTTTATTAATTTTTTTGTGAATTAAAGTATATCTGCCTCTTAAGGAAAGTTATGCGGAATAATTTTCGCCCCCGAAAAATTAATTTTGATGCCTCAACCTCCTTGCATTGCGATCGGAATATACCTCAAAAAATGCAAAATATCAGTTCTATGTAAAATTTCTGTCCGTGAAGATCCACTCTGGCACTAAAGCTATAAAGCCTATTGTGCCGCAGCCGTGTTTATTCTCAGGGCAGTACTCCGAATCCGGCCACATTCACCGTGAGTTTTTAATTCTCAGTGGATTTCATTGTTTCCAATATTCTGGAAATATAGCTATCGGGTGCCAATCGCACAGTGAATGATGTTTTTCTTTGTCACAGGCAAGGTGATCCTCACCCACTCTGCGATTCGGCAACCTACCTAGTAGGCCGCGTCAGGAGAATACGGCCAGACTAGGGTGGACGGAGCGATCCCTCCGAGGACATCAGTCAGATGCGCAGATTCGAAGCACTGCCCTGGTGTATCGTGACCACCGAGCGTGAGTCCCCCGTAGAGGCCTCAAGCGCAAGAAGATCGCTGACTCATGTTCGAGTCTTCTCAAAATCTACTGCATGGGGCCTGTACCTTGGTACGTAACCAGCCTCTTCTTAGGGTTAAGTTATAAATATTATTCTTATAATTAATCAACATTTTTTACATAAAGCGGATATATTTCATATTGTGGGGCATTTCATGGCACCATACACGGGTGTCGCGGGCGTCAAAATTTAAAGTTTTCAGGTGAAAATTATTCCTTGATTCACGAAAAGTTGATAAAAAGTACTTCTTTTTCAGTTTTTTCGAAAACCAAGATATACCCATTCAAAACCTCATGTTTCAAAGAAAAATGAAAAATAATAATAAGGGGTAGTTTACCCTCTTGAAATGTACTTCAGTGGAAGCGTCTGAAACACCGAAACTTTAGAATTTGATTTTCTTTAAAATAAAATTATTTTTGTAAATATTTGATTATTTTTACAATTTTTGTAAAGCGAAAATTTCACACACAAAAAATTATTTTTACCCTTATAAAAAATAAGGGATGCAACCCCTGGAAATCAAGATGCTGTAGGTAATATCACCGTTCGATAATAAACAATCTCCAATCGGTTTCCAACAAAAATGTTGCATAGAAAAAGAAAAATCGTGAAAAAACTGTTTTTAGGGGTGAACTTTGGGGCTGGTTTTGATCTCATCAACTCGTGTATATGTACATGAAAAAATTGTTTTATTTCATCACTGGAAATGTATAAATTATCATAAAAATACGAAAAAATCATTAGGCAATGTCCGTTGATACATATGCGTACACCCAGTAGGGGTAGTTTAACCCCCGAAATTCAATAAATACTACATTTTTGCTAGTTATAAAATATACGCACTATTTATTATTAACACATGTAAATATACTTTAGTTTATGTACAAATAATATTTCAAATAAAAGTAAAATGTACTAATAAGGGGTATTTTGCCCTCCTTAAATGTACATAGTAAAGTTTCATTGAAATCGGTGACTGAGACTTCGATCCTCTCCTTGTAAGTAATTAAGAAAAAAATATTTATAATAAAATATGTTGACAAACTTTTTTTCATAAAGATCCCTTTAGTAGTTAAAACAAAAATTTGTAAGTAATTTTAGGCATATTGAAGGTAATCTGCTCTTGTAATCCAGAGTAATTTGGAGTAATCTAAGTAATCCAGCCTAATATGAGTAATCCAAGTAACCCACTTCTAATCCTGAGTAATCCACGGTAATCCAATTGAAATGCGACGTAATCCAAGTAATTAAGTTTACTCCTAGGTAATCTACTTGTAATGCCATGTAATCCAGAATAATCGACGTGTATTGTAATATAATACACTTATAACCCTATTTTATCCAGTTTTATCAAAGGTATCGACTTGTAATCCCAGGTAATCCGCTTGCAATCCCCGATAACGCACTTGCAATCTTGAGTAACCTACTATTGAACCCAAGTAACCACGTGTAATTCAGAGTGATTCATTTTTTATGCAATGTAATCCAAGTTACCCAGTATGAGCATAGGCAATCCATTTTCTGTCTCAACTAATCCAAAATAATTCACGTATATCGCGGAGTAATCTACTTATAATCCCAGGTGCCCCAGTAAAACCCTACGTAATCCATGTGTAATCTGAAGCCAATTTTTATACTTGAAATCCTTTACAGTCCACTCGTTATAATCCCATGTAATCCACTTGTAATTCTAGATAATTCTAGGTAATCCACTAGACATCCCATGTAGCACAAGTGTAATTCTTGGTGATTCTATTTAATCCACTAGTAATCAAAGGTAATCCACATGCAATCCGCCTAATATAAGTTATTTCAAATTAATCCCAGGTATCATAGAATACCCTAGACAATCCACTTCTAATCCTGGGTAATTAACTTGTATTCAGGTGTAATATATTTGAAATATGGAGTAATCCAATGTTGAAATATCGTCTTTTTAGGTAAACAATTAATCTTCTTGTTTGAAAATTAATATTTTTAGTTGAAAATGAAATTACTTCGTTGAAGGTTAAACTCTTTTTTAAAAAATCATCTTTTTGGTTTAAAATTCATCTATTCCAGTTGAAGATTTATCATTCTAGTTGAAAATTAAACATTTTGGTTAAAATTTTTATTTTTTGTGAAAAATTATAATTTTTTAAACTTAAAATTAAACTATTTCATTTTCGGTTGAACATTGATCTCTTTTATTTCAAAATTCAACTATTTGGTTGAAATTTTTATTTTTAGTTAAAAATTCATGTAATTTGTTGAAAAATATCTTTTTTGGTAGAAATTAATCTTCTTGGTTGAAAAGAAATTTTTTGTTGAAAATTCAACTATTCGAGTAAAAGATTTATTACTATCCTTGAAAATTATTCTTTTTGGTTTTAACTTCAACTATCAATTCACGATTTATTTTTTAGTTAAAAATTCATCTTTGTTAGTTCAAAATTCAACTATTTTGTTCTATTTTTTTTTTTAGTTGAAAATTCAACTATTTCTTTAAAAATTCATGTAATTTGTTGAAATATCGTCTTTTTAGGTAAACAATTAATCTTCTTGTTTGAAAATTAATATTTTTAGTTGAAAATGAAATTGCTTGGTTGAAGGTTAAACTCTTTTTTAAAAAATCATCTTTTTGGTTTAAAATTCATCTATTCCAGTTGAAGATTTGTCATTCTAGTTGAAAATTAATCATTCTGGTTAACATTTTTTTGTGTGAAAAATTATAATTTTTCAAACTGAAAATTAAACTATTTCATTTTTGGTTGAAAAATGATCTTTTTTAGTTGAAAATTCTCTTTTTTTTTGGTAGAAATTAATATTCTTGATTGAAAATTCATCTTTTTGGTTGAAAATTCAACTATTCCAGTCAAAGATTCATTATTTTAGTTGAAAATTCATCTTTTTTAGTTCAAAATTCAAATATTTAGTTGTATTTTTGTTAGTTGAAAATTCAACTATTTCTTTAAAAATTCATGTAATTTGTCGAAATATTGTCTTTTCAGGTAAAAAATCATCTTCTTGATTGAAAATTCATCTTTTTGATTTAAAATTCATCTATTCCAGTTGAAGATTTATCATTCTAGTTGAAAAATTAATCACTTTGGTTAACATTTTTTTGTGTGAAAAATTATAATTTTTTAAACTGAAAATTAAACTATTCCATTTTTGGTTGAAAAATGATCTTTTTTAGTTGAAAATTCTTATTTTTTGGTAGAAAAATCATCTTCTTGATTGAAAATTTAACTTTTTGGTTGAAAATTCAACTATTCCAGTTGAAGATTCATCATTTTACTTGAAAATTTATCTGTTTTTTTGAAAATTCAACTATACCAGTTAAAGATTCATTATTTTACTTGAAAATTATTCTTTTTGATTTTAATTTCAACTATTTCAATTGAAGATTTATTTTTTAGTTGAAAATTCATCTTTTTTAGTTCAAAATTCAACTATTTGGTTGTATTTTTTCTTAGATGAAAATTCAACTATTTCATTTTTGGTTGAAAAATGATCTTTTTCAGATGAAAATTCTTATTTTTTGGAAAAAAATCATCTTCTTGAAAATTCAAGTATTCCAGTTTAATATTGATCATTTTAGTTGAAAATTCATCTTTTAGGTTGGAAATAAAATTATTTGGTGGAAACTTAAACTCTTTAGTTAAAAATTTTTTTTTTTTTTTGGGTTGAAGGTTCATCGTTTAAATTAAAAATTCATTTTTTTTGTTGAAAAATGAGCTATTTCATTGAAAACTTGTTTTTTGTTTGGATGTTTTTTAGTTGATTTTTTTCAAACTGAAAATGTAACTATTATTCCAGTTAAATAGATCTTGATTTTAGTTACTAATTTATCTCTTTGGTTGAACATTCATCGTTTTAATTAAAAGTTCATTTGTTTGGTTTGAAAATGAGCTGTTTGATTGAAAACTTGTTTTTTCTTTGGATGTTTTTTAGTTTAAATTTTTTTTCAAACTGAAAATGTAATTATTTTGAAACTGAATTGTTTGACATAGAAATTTAAACGATGCAAATAGCCGTGGCCCAATTTAAAACAAAATATAGATTCTTATAAATTTCAAACCAAAAATTTAGAAGCATTTTAAGAATTGTGATAAGCTTCAAAAGAATAAAAACTTTTTTTTTAAGGTTAAAAGGAAAATTGAAAATAATTTTTCAGTTTGAAAATTATTTCAAGAAAATATTTTTAAATATTTCAAAAATTTTCAAAAATTAATCTGAAAAATTGTGAGGTAATTTTTCTAATTTTGCAGGATTTTCTAACAAATTTTAAGAAAATTTTTTATCATTTCAAAAGATATTCAGAAGTTATAATAAAATTTTGTTAACAATTTTGAATTTGGAAAAATTTAAAACAGCATTTGGGTTTTTCAAGATTTTGAAATAAAATTTTGAAGCTTTTTAAGGATTTCTAAACTATTTAAAATAAAAATAATTTAACTTGTAACGTAAAAAATGTTGAATTTACACAAATTTAATCGTTCAATTTTCAATGTTTCTAGCCTACGATTGGTTAAAATACTATAATAATTTTTTGAAATTTTCCAATTCTTTGATCTTTAATTTAGAGCATTGAACATGATAACATGGATTTATATTTTTGGAACTAAATCTGAATATTTGACCTCTACAATTTATAAAAGTGAAAAATTCTAAATTTTGAAGTTTAAATGCATTTAATTAAAAATTGTTCAATTGAAAAGCATTGTACTTTACATTTTATAAGTTTTTCTTTTTGAGCATTTTAATACAACATTATCGAATCAAAAAACTTGTAAACTTCAATTTTAAAAGTTTAAAATTCAAGAATTCCACTTTGAGTGCAGTTTTTAACGAAACAGCTGAAATTACAACCAGATAGTTAAATTTTCAACCAACAACATGAATTCTCAACAAATTACATAAATTTTCGACGAAACAGTTGAATTTTCTGCCAGATTGTTGAATTTTCAAGCCAAACAAACGAATTCCCTACAAAAGATTTAAATTCTCTACAAAATAGTTGAATTTTCAACAAAAAATGTAATAGTTGATCTTAAAACCGAAATAGATTAAAATTTTAAATTAAAAACAGTTTAATGCAACCAAAAAAGATGAATTTTCCAAAAAATATTTGAATCCTTAACTAAAACAGATTAATTTTCAACCGTACAGTTACATTTTCAAACAAAACAATCTATTTTTGTGTTCTTCCATATCTTGTTTATTGTTCTCTGCCATACATTCGTTGTTTACTCTTTTTTTCTCTTCTTCTGTATTTTAAAATGTAGTTTTTAAAATGAGTGAATTCTCTTAAATTTTTTTTGAACATCTATAACAAATTTTAATGGCTTATAAATTTTTGACTCAAATTTTGACTTGGATTCCTTAAAATTGACATTGCCTTCTATGCTCCTCTTCGATGTCTGTTTGACTGTTTGAAGTTAATCTTATCTCTGGTAGAAATTTCCATTAATTATTCTTTTGATTTTTTCTGTCTAATATTGCTAACTTGATATATCACTGTATTTAGGGTTCAAAAACCTTTTGAAGAAGGAACGCAATTGTGCCCAAACGTATGTAAAGGATGGCGAAATAAGTTTTTTCATTAATAAATTCTGAGTTGAAAAGATGTTTTTGGCTCATTTTTTATTCAATTTTTATGTGGACCGTAATACATAAAAAATTTACAATTAAAAAAAACCTTCACATTATGATGAGAATTTGAAAATATCCAACTAAAACTACTCAGTACTGAAATTTCGAAATCGGTCTAACTTTTTTATTTTAGAAAGAAACGTTAGGCTCTTTACTTGAAGAGTTCTCAAATAGAAAAAGGACTTTTTTGCTTTAAAGTAAATAAAAAAAGTATTTAACAGCAACATTACACTCATTCAATAAATCGATCATAATAGAAACTTTTGTTTGTTTATTTTATAATGAAAAATTATATTTAACTAACTTTGCTTCTTTAAATGTAGGTTATTGCAGAAACCTTTTCACGATTAATAAAATTCTAAAAGGATGAGTTGGAAAGATTTTTTTCTTCCTTTTATTTGTTCATTGACTCGAAAGTTCATTTGAAAGATCTTTTGTAGATATGATAGAACATTATTATTCATATAATTTTATGAAAGTGTATGTGCAGAATTGGATGTACTACGAAATCATAATACAAGGCTTAATTGTCAAACATAAAATCATGGACAGGTGGAGTGACGAAATTAATCTGCGTCAGGTGCGACTTAAAGGAAATAATTTATTAATTTGAATTACATGTGATTTCATCATTATGAAGCATTAACTGACACATCATCGAAATTCAAGACAAACAGTTTTCCAATATAAGATCGAATAAGGGCGTCACAGAATTTCCGTATCGGGCCGGAAAAATATATTGTTAGAATTGAGAAATTTACAAAAATTTTAGAAGAATATTTGAAGTTTATGGAAATTATTCAACAGCTTGAATGCAATAATTTCACATGGGGAAAATAAAAAAGGTGGCATTATATTATTTTTCATCGAATGGAAAAAAGTATTTCACATCAACTTAAAACATTTTTCATTTACTCATATTAATTTTACTTATTTTATTTATGAGCAATCTTCTGATGTAAGTCAAAATAATAATGAAATATGCTTTTCGAAGCCTTAACTATAAAAATTATTACTTCATTATTATTATTTTTGATAATAGATTTAATACTTTCACGATGATTCATTATGATAAATTAAAATTAAAAGCTTTTTCGGATTTCAATCGTGTGCAAAACTACGAAACTTGCCGACGTTTCGTGAACATTGCAGTTCACTTCTTTCTGCACTTTGCATATTATCATAATTGGTAGTTATGATAGCTGTGAATAACTTTAATATTTTACAATGTTGCATGAAAAACTGTAAGTAGGTAGTTTATAATAATTTTTGTTTATCGATGGTTCTACTTCAGGAAGTCTTTATAATTTTTTATATTATTTTCATTTTAGACACTCTTAATCTCCTTTCTATTTTGTAAGATTTTTCGTATTTTCTAAAATGATAAGTTCATGAGCTTTGTTTCTAATATTCACATAATATTTTGTTAGAATTGCAAAAATCAGGGAATTTCTATGAGAAGTACTTTAATTAACTTTTAAGAATATTCAGGACTGCCAGGAAGTCACTTTTAGTGACTTTTTAATTTAAAGTCATCATAGTCACTTTTTTAAATAAATATATTACTTTATTCACTTTCCTTTCAATAAATTAACCCATGGTTTAATTAATATTAAATTCAGATCCATACCTATGTCTGAAGTTTACTGAATTCGTTTGTAATCTTTTAGGATATTTTACAAGATTCCAGAATTTTTATTTATATATTTTCATAATTTGAAGGGATTTTAAAGGATTTTAAAGATTTTAGAATTTGGTATTTTAAATATTTTATGATATTTAAACAAATTTCAAGGAATATTAAGAGCTTCGAAGAGTTTCAAATAATTTCGACAGATTGAAAAAGATTTGAAATATTTTATGGTATTTTTGAAATTTCCATGGCATTTTCAAGAGCTTTAAAAGTTTCAAATGATTTTAACAGTATTCAAGTGCTTTTCAAACATTATGAAGATATGAGGGCATTTTTAAAAATTCCAAGAAATACTCAAGAGCTTCAAAAAGTTTAAAAGAATTTCGATAGATTTCAAAAGATTAAAAATATTTTAGCGTATGTTAAAAGAGGATTTTTCAAGATCTTTAAAAAGTTCCAAGGATTTCGAAAGATTTAAAAATATTAAAAATATTTAAGGGTATTTCAAAATATTCCAAGGAATTTTTAATAGATTTCTATAACTTCAAGGTATTCGAAACAATTTTAAAGATTCTAGGGTATTTTTTAAATTTCCAATAAATTTTCAAGAGCTTTGAAAAGTTTCAAAGAATTTCGAAAGATTTCAAATATTTTAGGGTATTTTGAAATATTCCTAGAAATTTTCAATAGATTTCCATAGTTTGTAGGTATTTCGAAGGGTCTTACACATTTTAGGGTATTTTTTAAATTGCCAAGAAATTTTCAAGAGCTTTAAAAGGTTTCAAGGAATTTCGAAAGATTTCAAATATTTTAGGGTATTTTAACAGATTCCAAGGAATTTTTAATAGATTTCTATAAATTTTTGGTATTCCAAACAATTTTAAAGATTCTAGAGTATTTTTTAAATTTCCAATAAATTTTCAAGAGCTTTAAAAAGTTTCAAGGAATTTCGAAAGATTTCAAATATTTTAGGGTATTTAAAAATATTCCTAGAAATTTTCAATAGATGTCCATAATTTGTACGTATTTCGAAGGGTCTTAAACATTTTAGGGTATATTTTAAATTTACAAGAAATTTTCAAGAGCTTTAAAAAGTTTCAAGGAATTTCGAAAGATTTCAAATATTTCAGGGTATTTTCAAAGATTCCAAGGTATTTTTTAAATGAGCAATTTTAAATAATATTTTAAATACTGTACACTTTGAAACTGAATTTTTTGGAATAGCGTTGAATAGTTGATATTTCAGAGCCTTGATTCAAGCTTTGAACGTTGAAATTCAATTTTTAATATTTGTAACCTGAAATTGAATGCAATAATTTGATTTTGAACAAGTAGAAATTCCTTCATTTATTTTTCAATTTAGAGCATTGAAAATTATAGCTCAAGTTAATACTTTTTAACCAAAAAACTTTGAATTGTTGAATTTAGAAACTTTTGAAATAATTAATTTTATAGCTTGACCGCTTTTGACTTGAAATTATTTGATCAAATAGTGTTGCAAGCTTTCACTTCAGAAGTGTATTTATCCACAATTTTGATGAATATAACATCGGAATAATTTTTTTAAATAAAAATATTTTGATTATCAAAAGAGAAATTACTTTTGATACATTTTTAACATTTTTTCGTCTGGACTGAAACGTAATTAAGTACAAAGGCAAATAGTTGAATTTTCCTCAAAACCACTGTGAGTCAAAAATGAAATAGCTACATTTTTGGTTGAAAAAAAAAACTAATTTTCAATTTAAAAAAGCGAAATATCAACCAGTTAAATTTAACGAAAGTGTACGGATTTCAACAAATTAGTTTTATATTTGTCCAAGTTTTTACTGTATTCTCAACCCGAAAATATGAATTTTTAAGTTTAAAGCTGAACTACATTGTTAAAAATCTATTTTTGTTTGTTTGTCGAAGATTAATAATTTAAGTCGAAACTTCATCTCTTTTTTTGAAAATTTGAATATTTTGTTGAAATTTCTTATTTTTATACTTCATGAGAGTCTATTTTGACTTCTGTAACTTTGATTTAAGTTCAAATCATTCTTGGTTGAAATATCAACAATTAAATTTTCCGTTGAGAATAGATCTTTTTTTGTTGAATAAAACTCAAGTACTTTGTAATATGTTAGAAAATTAATTTATTCGGTTGAAAATTCGCTTGAAAAACTATTTAACAAAGAATGTTTTTATTTTGAAAAAAATCCAACTAATTAACTGAAAATTGAACTACTTTTCAAAGTTAAAAATTAATTTTTTTTATCTTCAAATAACCTATTATATTTTTTTTCGAAAATTTATTCTAAATCAACATTTATTTTGAAAAAATAAATATATTGTTAAATTAAACATTCATTTATTTGTTGGGAGCATTTTTTCTTTTAATTTAGAACATGAAGGAGACGATTTTAAATCAATATTTCTTCCCATACAAAAAATATTTCACTGAGATAAATGCATATTCGTTCAACTGAAATTAATATATATTATATCACTAGAAGTTGGTGTAATTTATTTCTATTTAATTCTTGTTTAGAATAATTAATATGTTGTCAAATTTAATATCAAAGTTTCTGACTTAACTCCTACAATCAATAACATTTTTCATTGTTCATAAACTCTCCTGATTCACTTTTGTTACAATATTTATTGATAAAAACCATTAATGAGTATATTCATATTTAACAATTTGAAAAAAAATAATTTTATGTAATTTTTTTTTGCCCACTCATCTAAAATCCATTTCTTTTTAATATCGATTTCCATTTGTAAGTTGTGAAAAAATGTGGTTTCAGTAATTTGACTGATATCAGATTATTTTAGAAGATTCTGAGTCATTTTCGAAAGCTTTAGAAATATTATATGCTGTTTTGGAAGAATCCAAAACATTTTCAAGATATTTAAATAATTTTAATGAATTGCGAAAGATTTTGAAGGAGTTGGAATGTTTGAGGGTATTCTAACAGATTTACAGGAATTTCCCATTTATTTCAGTAATTTGATTGGATTTGAGAGGATTTGAAAAATATTTGATTCGCAATGAAATTAAATCTAAAATACTAAATAACCGAATATTTATTGAAAATGTTTTTGCAAAAATAAATTTCTCTAATTAAAAAATGCAAAAAAAAGTTGCAATCTGTTTTAGTGGAGAATTTAAGCATTTTGTTGAAAATTCGTTTTTGTTGGTTGAATGCAGTTATTTTCAATTTTCAATTGAGACATTTTGTTGTTCTAAATATTAATCATCATATTTTTGTCAACAATTTCTCCTTTTGAGTTTAAAATTTTAGTTAATATTTGAACTAATTCCCGAAAAGTACATTTTTTGGTTGAAGATTCATAACTTTAGTTGAAAAGTCGTTTTCTTTTGTTAAAAATGAATTCATTCAAAACTAAAACTGGAAATATATTTTGTTGAAAAGTTAAATTATTTGTTGCAAATTCATGTTCTCTGATAATTTGGAATAATTTTATTATTATTACATTGACTCTCTGTTTAAGAAATGTTATCTTAAAAAATCGGAATAAAAAGACTGATAAATAGTTATGTACCTAATATTTATGAATAATGTTGAGCAAATTTTTACGTAACAATCACAATAACAATAGTTATTATATCGCCTTTATCGCTATTTAACATTAGTTATCTAGTATATGATAACTGTTTTTTTTTCATCCTTGACTTTGACCAGGATTGTGTTCTTTAGAATGTGCGTCAACAAAAATACTAGATATTACCACGAAAAAAAAATTTCATTTTTCCCAAAAAGCTTTCTCTGTATCTGAAGACAACTAGAACGGGTTCGGGACGCTTCAGTTTCGCCCCACCTGGGTGAGTGCATTTGAGAATGCCCACACCTAGTTCGGTGCACTTAAAAGCGCTCTCAGCTAGTTCGGGGCATTTAGAAATGCCCACTCCTAGGTGCGTGCGGTTTAAGCGCCCATTGGGCGTTTTCAGGTTGGGAGCCTAACATATATATAATATTCTTTGGATAATAATCCATTTTGGGCGCGCATGATGTCGCCTAGTGTAACATATGTTAGCGTCATGGGTGAAGAAGTCGACGTGGCCATCCACTTAAAAATACACGTGATAATGCATTTAGATTGGAATTCGAAAAAATGAAAACAAATATATATATATATATAGTATTCTTCGGATAATAATCCATTACACGCGCTCATTATGTGGCCTAGTGTAACATATGTTAGCACCGCAGATGGAAAAGTCGATGTGGCTATCCACTTAAAAATCGACGTTGTAACGCATTAAATAGGAATTGTAAAAAAGAATAAAATAAAAATATACGTCATACTCATTATATAATGTTATATTTGGTGCAGTAATAATCTATTAGGCATGCGCATATTATGGTCTAGTGTAACATATGTTAGCGCCATGGGTGATGAACGATTGAAACCCGAAAAAGCTTTAAATTTAAATTTATCATCATGAATCATCGTGAAAGTATTAAATCTATTATCACTCATATTTTTATATGAAAAATTTTGGATTTACTCTTGAAATGTCATCTTTTATTGTTGAAAAGTTATAGTTTTACTTTTAATTCAAATTTTTTGTTGAAAGTTCATTTCTTTTATTTTAAGAGTCTACTATTATATTTTTTACTCATAGTTCATGTCCTTTGATTCAATTATTAATTGTTAGTTGGTGAATCATTAAAAATATTCATCTTCATAATTAATGTTTTACTTTACTGTATAAATTACGTATTTATATGAACATAATAAATTTTTGTTCATAAAATTTGTAAAGCATGACAAATATTTTTTTGTTTGTTATAGGATTTTAGATCATATTTTGTGATTTACGTGTGATTATGAGAATATGAAATTATACATTTATGAGCTTATGATTTTTTTATATGAAAAATTTTGATTTTATGAGTTAATGTGATATGGCTGTATATATTTTATGACAATAAAAATATGTGATGCTGAATACATTATTTAAAACATGTCCTTGTTTTTATTGGTGTATTTAGAATATTAGTATGTTTTGTGATTATTTTGAATTAATTCGAAATTCAGCCAAAGTTATTGATAATATTATAAATGTAAATATTATAAATGCTTTCATATTGTGATTTGATAATAATAAACATGAAAAAGACGATAGAAATAGAAAAGAGAAGAAAGGGGATTTGGTTGGTTCCCTTCTCAATTTTCTTTCCTCTTTTTTATTTTTGTCCAAAGAAACAAATTTTTTTGTTTCAAAAATTACAATGAGAGCATTTTGTGGTGTTTGTCCAAATTTTCTCGTTGGATTCTTGCTTTATTTTCAGGAATTCTATACATTGACTTGAGTGTTGGACGTTATATAGGATTTTGAATTTGATTTAATCTAATTTAAAATTCTTAAATTTCTTTTATGATCCCATGAATTTTTTTAATTCACCTGAATTATTTTAAATTAACTCAATTTTATTTCGTTTAATGGAGATTTAACAAAAATTTCAGTATGTGTTTCATTCGTCTTGAAGTGTTTTAAACTCATTTTAAATTCTTCAAAATTTTATCAAATCATTTTAAATTCCCTTGTATTTTTCTAAAATCACTTTAAACTTACTAAAATCAATTAAAATTCTCAATGCATGATAAAATATTAGTGGCTAATGGATAGCTATAAAGACAATAATTGTTGATGAAAAAAACTTGAAAATTTGCTATCATATTTCTCAAAAACTGAAAGATTGGTAATTACTGCCACTATTCTATGTCACATTAATTTTTTTTTAATTTTGTGCAATTTATACCAATAAAAATCAATAACTTTTGTAGTATTTATTGAATAACCATTTCCATACTTTTATACATGTTATGACGAGCAATGCACAATTAATTTTATAAATAACAATTATTTTATACAAATGTTTTGTAACATTTATTAAATACGAGATTAAATATAAATAAAATAGAAAAAATAAGTATTTGGTTTATTCTTTTTCATAACAAAAAAAATCTAATTAAAGTCATAGAATATGTATGTATATATATATATATATATATATATATATTTATTAAATACCAAATATTGTTTATTCTGAAATGTTTGTAAAAGAAGATTTTAAGGGATTTTTTTTTTTTTATATTGCACGATTTTGAAAAAATGTTAGGAAAAATTCGAATAATTTTAAAAGCAGTTTACAAGTTCTGGAAAATTTCTATAATAATTTGAAATGCGAAAAAATGTAAAAACAACATCTAGATTTTTGAAGATTTTAAAATAAAATTTTGAAGCATTGTAAGGATTTTTAAACTATTTGAAATTAAAATAATTTAACTTTTATTTCAAGTCGTCTTCAGCTTCTTCCCAAAATTTATCTGTTTAATTTTAAATATTTGTAGCATAAACTTGCCCAAAATTATATAATTTTGAAATTTTGAAATTCGATGATTCATTCTTCCATTTAGACCATTGAAAATGATAAATTGGATTTATATTTTTGTAACTGAATCTGCGCATTTTTGAACTCTGCAATTTACAAAAGTTTAAAATTTTAATTCGGCAGTTTAACTGCATTTAATTTAAAAATCTTAAGTTAAAAAGTGTTAGCAGCTCACATTTTATACGTGTAAATTGAGCATTTGAATACAAAATATTTGAATTGAAAAATCTTTAAACCTAAATTTTAAAAGCTTAAAATTCAAGAGTTCCACTTTGGGTGCTTTAATTTGCAGCTCAGTTTTTATTACTATTTAAATGGAAATTTTTTTAGCTTTCGAGTTCAAATATTTTAATTTCATTGACCTTTAAAAATGTTTGCGAACGGGGAAAACCCGGGAAATGACCGGGAATTGTTTTCTTTGATTGAAACGGCTTGCACATTGAATTTAAAAATTTCAAAATTATATCATTTTAAGCAATTTCATGCTAGAAATATTAAAAAATAAACGGTTAGATTTTGGTATAAGCTGAACACTACTTGCAATAAAATTTAAATTATTTCAAATAGTTTAAAAATCCTTACAATACTTCAAAGTTTTATTTTAAAATCTTCAAAAATCTAGATCTCAAAATCTTCCACATTCATTTTTGACAATTTTGTAAATCATTCTTAATGTTTTCACATATTCTGTTGAAATTGATTTTTTTGTAATAAAAAAATTATTTTCAATTTTCCGAGGACTCTGAAGGAAATTCTTTTTATTATTTTAAAGCCTTTCAAAATTATTAAAAAGCTTCCAAATTTTGTGTTCGAAATCTGCAAAAATCCATATTTTGTTTCAAATCAGGACGTGGGCTATTTGCAACAAAATTTCGGTACGAATAGACAAATTTTTGGTACACGCAGATACTTCGTTCAAATTATTTGAAATTATTGCAAATTTTCAAATAATTTTGAATTATTTAAAAAATTTTAAAAATATCTTTAAATTTCTCGAATTTTTTCTAAGAATAACAGGATTCCACTTTTTATTCATACAACAAAATTCAACTAGTAGACTTTCAAATCAAGTTTTTTTTTAAAGAGAGCAATTAAAAATGTAACGTTGTCAGTTTAATTATTTTGTCTTTACTTTTGAATATTTGATTTATAATGACTGATTTTGAATGAACAGTCGGATATTTCTAAATATTAAGTGATTGTTTCATTTCTTAATATGAAATTTCAAATTGAATGCTTTAAAAATGAAACATTTCGCTGTTTTCGTCGATTTTACGTATATTTTTGCGTTTTTTGGAAAAATACGAGCTAACTTGGGTATTTGGACCCCGAATTCGGATTCAGCGACTCCAAAAACATATAGATATGGTGGTGCAGTCCACCGGGCAGACCACTTTTTTTTGTGTGCCTGTGTTATTTCTTAGCGCAAGAGTGAATAACCCACGCGCTACGAGCAGAAACGAGTTAAATATTTGACTCGTGTTTTCCCGTAGTGCGTGGACTAGCCCATTTTTGCCCGCAATCATATAATAGCTCAAGCGCAGTATCAACGATTGTTCAGAAGGGTCAAAAAACGTTCTCAAAATTCGAATTTTTAATTTTGAAGAAACAAATGTATACTCCTAAAGTACATCAATGCTGAATATTGATGCCTGAAAAGTTAGATTGGAAAATGATATTTTCTCTTTAAAAAACAATTATTGATAATTATCGAAAAAATTCATTTTGTTTTTAATAGGCATAATAGTTTGTAAATGAATTATCAATACCATGCGCCCCAGAAATAATTGGGTTCCGATTGCGTGGAATTGGAAAACTATAATAGGAATAATTGCACGAAAATTATTTCAAGGGGATTGGCTGCGATTCGTCACATGTTATTGAACTTTTATTATATTTTATAAACAACTTTTATGAGCCATTATCGACATCAGCTATTTATGATGTAATAAATAAAAATTTTCCTACGGAATCGACCACAAATTACTCGGCAATGACACCTAGTTATCATATATGTAGTCGGTTAATAACAATTCATGCTTATTTAAATAAACTTAATCAACAAATGCACTGTCGGGCTATTTTCCGATGCACTAGCTTGGTTCTTTCAACGTAATCAAATGTTATTAACTAATTTATATACCTTTAGGGATATTTCAATGAAAATTGACAGTTATTATTTTTAAGAACAATTTTTTTTAACAAATTTGTATTATCTCATGTACTTATGAACTAAAAAATTCAACTTTTCACTCAGGAATTAACAGCCAATTATTTATCAACAATTTCTTGCTATTCTCCAGTAACAAATAATGATTTTTCAATCCAAATTAATAACAAATGCATTTTCTGGCTATTTTTAACAATAGTTCATCGTTATCCAAGTTTCTAAAAAAGTTAGACAATTAATTATTAACAGTTGATCAAGTTAAAAAATAAAGTTTGAGTGATGGAAAATAGCCACCTGATAAATTCTTTCATTATGTTTGTTCAAAAAATCATAAATTTTAATTATTGGTTATATGGAAGCGTTGATAAATAGTTGGATAATAATTATTCCTAAAAAAAAGCGGAATTTTTTGTTTATAAATAGGAAATTATTTCGCAACTGCAATACCCACTCAAAAAAAAGTTATCTGCCGGAAGTTAAACTTGGTTAAAGTCTATTAATAATAAATTATTATAATAATATAATAACAATATTAAGTTTAAGATAATTACAAATTATAAAAATTGTACATGGTTGGCTCCTACAAGCAATACAAACAATATATGCAGGCAGTAAAGCAAGTGTAAGGGTAAATGGAAACTAAGTGACTGTTTCGATATTGTGCAAGGCGTTAAACAAGGATGCGTTATGTCCTCATGGCTATTTATTATAGAATAAATTCTTAAATTCTCAAATATTCTCAGAGAATTTATTTCTCGGTTATATTCTTGGTAATATTCTCGTTCTCGAAGTAATATAACCGACTCAGAACTCTAAGTTCAGGTATGGGAATTAGGTTTGATTTAAAAGAACAGAATTCCAGAAAATTGCAGAACATTCCAGAAATCTGGAAACAATTTGAAAATTAATATTTTTTTTTTTTTTTAGGATGACGGAACTGAGGATTATAGTGAAGAGGAATATGAAAGTGAAGATATCGGTAATACAAGTTTGGGAAGAAGCATTTTACACGCCGTAAATCAACAATCGGCTATGAACAAGAAGGTAACTAAAAGCTCGCTAAAAGTTCTTTCTAGAATTTAATAAAAGAAGCTTTTAAGGGTGTCTATCGTCCTGGAAAACCTGGAAAAGATCTTGAATTTTTTACCTGGATAAACCTGGAAAAGTCCTTGAATTTTACTCATGGTCCTGGAATTTTTATTTACTTAAATAAAAAATAGGGGTTTTAAGCTTGTTCTCTGCTGAACGAAAAAAGACAAAAACCTGATAATTTGGTGCTGTAAATATATTGAAAAAGAATTCAATTTCATTAGTAATGAGTCTTTATTAATTTAGACTTGGTTAAAATTTGACTGAGTTATACCACACCTGGAAATCAGGGGATTTTATTTGCCGGGGAAAGTCAGGGATTTAAAAAAAAATCTCACAAACGTTAGGGAATTAAATAACTGTCCAGAATAATAAATTAGACATTTTTTTTATTTCAATTTAAAATTGTTTTATTCCATGTATAAAAGATTGTACGTTAAAAATGAAAAATTGATGAGAGTAACGTTAGGGAATTTTGAAAATGAAGTTTGGAGCTACCCTGATATAACGTTTTTGTTAGTAATTTATTTGCCTTTTATTTTTGTTGATTATACTTTTAGTTAAGAATTTTATAGAAAATTGATATATATGAGTGAAGGTTGAACCACTTTCTTTTTTTCTTGTTGAAAATTCATCATTTTAATTAAAAAATTATGTTTTTTGTTGAAAATTAATTTTTCTTTGATTATAAATTAATTGTTTTAATTGAAAATTGAACTATTCCATTTTTGGCTGAAATTTTGTTTTGTTTAAATTGAAACTTCAACTACTTGGGTAAAAATTGAATAACTTGAAGGTTCAACTCTTTGATTGAAAATTGAACTATGTTGTGGAAAATTAGTGTATTTTTTTATTTTAAATTAATTTTCTACCTGAAAATGTAACTTTCCATTTTTTTATTGAAACTTGATCTTTTTTAGATTCGGCTTTATTGGTAGAGAACTAATCTGTTTGGTTGAAATTTCTTCTTTTTTGATTAAAACTACAACTATTTTGTTGAAGATTAACTTTTTTGGTGGTAAATTAATAGTTTCGGGTTGAAAATGCACCTGTTTTATAAAAAAATCGTCTTGGTTTAAAAGTTCAACAATTTGGATGCAATTTTTTTTCGTTTTTGTTTAAAAAATTCTACCGTTTTGTCGAAAATTCGTTTTTCGGGTTGAAAATTTGTATTTTTTCATTAAAAGTTGACCTACTTTGTTAAAAATTTATTTTCTTGGTTGCAGATTCATCATTTTAGTTGAAAATTGATCTTTTTTATATCACTCTGAATGGATTTCCAATGACCTAAGTATATCCAATTTTTTAAAATAAATTCTTGAATGGCAGAAATCATGGAAAATTATTAAAAAATATAACGTTTTTTATGTAAAGGTTGCTTGTTCTTTTCGACATGTAAAAATAAATGTTTCTTTCCCCTATTTTCCCCTTTTTCGTGATAAAATTACCCTATTTTCCCTTTTTTGAGCTCCTTTTGCGCTGTGATCCCTGGGGAAAAAACGAGAAAAGGGGGAAGTTTCTTGAATACAGGGCAAAAAAGAGGAATTCTTTCAAAAAAGGAAAAAGAGGGGAATGGGGAAAAGAGTGTTGGTTGAGTCAACCAAATATTTGGTTGACTACTCAAATTTTTTGGTTCATTCGACGAAAATTCAGATTTATTATTATTATGATTATTATACCAAATCCATTTCGGGGTAAGCGTGACACACTCGTTTCCAGCCTCGTTACTCTGTCGGGGTTCAAGTAGTTCATATGATAAAATGAGAGAGAGAAGTGTAAAAGAAGGTACAAGTGTGGGGGGGGGGGGGTATACATTTTAAAATTAATCTTGAATTCTCGTGTTGCTTATTTAAACAATAAGTTCATTCCACAACACTGCTCCGAACTAGGTCGCTAATCAATTTCTCTAGCAATCACCCCAGGCGAAGAGCTGTACAAAGTCATCATGTGTCATCATTATCAAACAAAAATATTAAAACTTGCTCATGATCACATATTAAAATTCATACTCTTTACTCTAATCACATCCACCAAGTAATTCAACCAAATAGCTGAGTGCGTGCAATAGTAGTTTTCTACCAAAAATTATTAGAGCTTTCTAAAGCAATTAGTAAACGACTTGACACTATTATATTAGTAAAAAACTCTTAATTCAGATTTAGAGCGTATAAAATACCTTCTGGTAAACAATGAATCGTCGCCGGTTTTTCGCTGTCGCCGCCACCGTAATTAAAACGTAGAATTAAATTACGACGGCGACTGTGTCTCAGCGTTAATTAATCCACGAAAATAAAAAAGCAGTAATAATATTATCCGCAGTGAAGTAGTGGTTAAGTTGGCAGAATTGTATATGGAGGGAGGGGGGTAATATTTTACCTTGTGGCTTCCGGGGTTGCGATAGAGTGGGAAAACTTTAGTTTTCAAAAGCGGTACAGATAAATCCCCCCCCCCCCCCAACACTCATCCACAATTCTCTCTTAATTCCACTTCACATCTCATCCGTGGTTGAAAACCTTACGACTCATGAATCATATCCTCCCCCCTACTCTTTCGAGACACGTCCTCGATTATTAAGCTTGCACACAATTGGATTTGCCGTACGAGCCATTAACGTCTCTGAGAGATGAAATTATCGTCAGATGCTCATTCGCATCTGAATACGAAATTATCTCGTCCAGTATGTTTAGAGATGCACGTTATGAATTAAATCTCTTTTAAGAAATAACTAATCGTCTTGCGCGCGCCTATTAATTTTTTGCTGAAACAGAATAAACCAAATACTTATTTTTTCTATGTTATTTACAGTCGAACCTGGATTTAGCGCCGGTTTTGGGGCTGACCTTGACGTTAAATCCAGAGACTCGGAACTATTTTGTGCAACATTTTTTGTTGAACCTGTGAAAAAGTAAAGCCTGTCGAATGGTTTTCACTCCGATTCTATAAAGTAAAAATTGGCGGAGTAATTCCAATTGTTTATGAGATAAAAATGTACCATATTTTCAGCCCTTTTTGTGAAATTCATTCATAAAAACTCACTTTGACCTCAAGTGCATGATTGAAACCTTAATATTGCAAAAATAATTGCATATATAAAGAAAGGAGATTTTGAACGTTTTTTTTGTAAGTTATTAAATGAATGAATCTCGACGAATGACCAGCTATTTTCAAAGCTTTCTGAAACCTATATTTTCTAACTGAACTTTTTTTTTTGCCAACCAAATAGGTTAGGTGCAATGAATGGAAAACCTGTTGTCACTACGTTTGACGATTCGTTTTCACAACTGGTCCACATCTGGCTAAATGTGTCTCCAGTCGGGCAATCTGGCTAGCACTAGGTTATAAATTGAATGCCTCGCGCGATCAAGGCCAGAAAGAGACATCAATAGCGACGGCCCTTTCTCCCCCTAATCAGGTTTCTTTCGGTTTTTTAATTCCTAGCTGTTATGAGAAAGCCTAAACACATTGCACAAATAAGTAAAGTAGCAATTGATCTAGCCAATGACCTGCACATAGCATTTGTCATTTGGCTCTAAAATTAAAAGTTGCAAGTAAATATTATATTACAACTGGTATTATTCCGATGTGATTTCGACCCGAATAATAGGACTAGCCATGCTTTAGCCACAATATGGAAAACACAGATTGAATACACATACTACATACTGCTAGGGAAATTGAAGAAAAAGTTCCGTGAGAAACGTATCAGCAGCTGGACCAGAAATATGTAGGAAGCGTTATGCTAGAAGGATCCTGGAAGAGGTTTATTTCGAATTTTTTTTACAGAATGTAATGCGATTCCCTACACATACGCAGTAGAATTTCTTGAGGACAAAGAAAAAACTTTGCGTAGTCATGGATAGGTGCTAAAACATAGAAAATTATGCGCACACAATATGTATCAAGTAAACAGTAAATTAGTAGTATAATTATTGAAAATAAAACAAAATTCGTTAATATTCAGAGAAAAATCTACATTCGAATAAGGTTAATGTTACAGTCAATTCGATAGGAAATTATTCAATTGCAAAATTAGGGAAAATACAATCAATGGTGATGCGTCAATTCGCTTCAATCACTCCACCTGCTTACACTCTGCAGATTTTAGCGCTTGTTTGGAATGATTTTCTCTTCATTACTATTTGTAATTACAAGTCACTTGTAACATTTTAAGCCGATTTTGGATCACAAACAATTTCATATTTCGGACTTACATTCTTATGTAAATAATTTAACAGTGTAGAGGATTATGGCCAGAAAGAGCAGTTCTACTCTCCAATATTGCAAATATATCACCATCAGATGTTGATAATACAATTTGTTTTCGGTTCGGTATGGGCACAAACAGATTTCTCCCCACTGTTAAATGAATTGGTTTATCCGCAGGGAATGAGTATCTCCGAAGCTCTAACAACCGACGCGGATTATTATTGAAAGTAAGCCAAATAAACTGAAGCTGGTCAAGTTCATATGCAATTCCGTCAAGAGAAGCAATCGTGGTAGGTGCTCTACGGAAGTCGAGTGTTTAATAAATTGTACAACTATTGTGTCGGTGTTCTGAGCATCTTTTCAATAATATGTAGTATGCAATATAACTATATAGCTGTGAACAGTTTTTTCGAACTTGCTTTATAAACTGTTATGCATATTAACTGTCATAAATTTGTTTTATCAAATGTTAATAAACTTGTTTTTACAAAATTCCCATTCTCTACGATAGTTGTGCGTTTCATAATTTTACGTCGCAGTTCTGTGAATCTTTCCAATAATATGAAGTATGCAATATAAATATATATCTCTGAAAAATGTATTTAAATTTAGAAATGTTTCTTAATCTCTTCTGGCGTTATAAACAATTTTTAATAATATTAAAATATTATTTTCACCACATATAAGATCTCAACATACGAGATTTTAAACATAAAAAATAAATTAAGCTGTTTTGAAAAAAATTCCCAATCTCCATGGGAGTTGTGCGTTTGATAGTTTTACGTCGCAGTTATGTGCATCTTTCCAATAATATGAAGTATGCAATATAAGTATATATCTCTGAAAAATGTCTGTGAATTTAGAAATGTTTCTTGATCTCTTCTGGCGCTATAAACAATTTTTATTAATATTCAAATATTATTTTTACCACATATAAGATCTCAACATACCAGATTTTAAACATAAAAGATAAATGAAGCTCTGTGCATCTTTTCAATAATATGAAGTATGCAATATAAACATATATCTCTGAAAAAAGTATGTAAACTAGAAAATTTTTCTTCATCTTTTCCGGTGTTACAAACCATTTTCATTATTTATACATTAAAGATACGCATAGGATCTCAACATACGAGTTTTTGAGCATAAAAAAGAAATAAACTTTATTTTACTAAATTCCCCATCTCTACGGGAGTTGTGCGTTCGATGATTTTACGTCGCAGTTCTGTGCATCTTTCCAATAATATGAAGTTGGCAATATAACTATGTATCTCTGAAAAATGTCTGTAATTTAAGATATGTTTCTTAATCTTTTACGGCGTTACAAACAATTTTTATTATTATTTTTTATTAATTTTACATTATAGATAAACATAAGATCTCAACATACGAGGTTTCAAAAATAAAAAATAAACTTCTTTTCACGAAATTCCCAATCTCTACGGAAATTGTGCGTTTGATGATTTTGAGTCGCAGCTCTGTGCATCCTTCCAATAACATGAAGTATGCAAAATAAACATATATCTCTGAAAAATGTTTGTAAATAAAGAAATGTTTCTTCATCTTTTCCGGCATTATAAACAATTTTTATTATTTTTACATTATAAATACACATAAGATCAATACAAGGTTTTAAAAATGCAAAAGAAATAAACTTCTCTTTTCAAAATTCCCAATCTCTACGGTAGTAGTGCGTGTGATAATTTTACGTCGCAGTTCTGTGCATCATTCCGATAGTATGTTATTATTATTATTATTATTATTATTATATCATTAAGCCGTTTCCCTTTTGGGGTGGGCGTGAATTGCTCGGTGGTAAAGTAGTGATGTGTGGATGGGTGTATAGATGAAGGGTAGATAGGTATATAGGTTTAAGGTATAGATATTTTAGATTGATCTAGAATTCTCGTGCTACTTATTTAAAGCCTCTCACGCTTATAGGGTTCTTTTATTTTTCTTTATTTCGCTCGTATCGAACCCTTTTGTCCTCAAAAGACCTACATAGTGGGTTTCGCTTTCGTTTGGTACCTTGATTAACTTGATCTCGTTTCAAACTCCAACAGTAGTCAACCATCATGTTGATTTCCCAACGTCCTTGATATCGCCTGTCCATCTCTTTTATATCCTGTTGGAAACCAGGAAAAGTCTGGACTTTTCTTATTACCTAAAAAGTTTGTTTACAACATTTTGAAAACTTAGCCAGGCATCTTTTTCAGTGTCGCGGGAATTGGGACAAAGCAGCTAGCGCTGTCTATTGGTTGCAAAGTCAACTAGATAGTAAATAGTTAGGTTAGAGTTACCGTACTTAACATTATAACATTTAAATTTGAATAATTCAATCTTGCATTTTAATTTTAAAAAATCTTGAAAAAAGACTGAAATTTTATTTTTTATTTTTCACTAATAATGAGCGATTTACATCATTTTAAAAATAATACAGAAAAAAATATTATGCATTATATAAATTTTATACATTTAAAAAAAATTCATTTTTTTACATAAATATAATTTCGAAATTGAACACAGTAACGAAAAAGAGGAAAAAAAATAGAAAAATGGGAAATGGACGGGGAAATTGAATAGCTCTCTCTTGCTTATTATGGAAAAAGTAATTGAAATCGAATAATTAATCAAATAAAAAAAGAAGCAACAAAACAATTTAAACCAAAAAAAAAAAAATTTTCTACCAAAAAATACCAATTTTTAACAAAATATAAGAATTTAGAATTAAAAAAGATGAATTTCAAAGCAAAAAAAAAAGAAAATCAGCGGTTCTGATTTTATCTATCGAAAAATCTCATTAAAAATAAGAAATGCAATTTTACGGTCACCCAATGCAAAATACAAAAATAATGATGGAAAGAAAGTTATTCATATGAAAAAGATCTACAAATTTGCGTGAGATATTTTTTTATAAGATACATAGTTTTTGTTGAAAATTCAATTAAAAAAAAAAACTTATACGAGATAATAATAAATTATATTGAAATGAAAAATGCTTTTTCTAAAAATATCTACAAATTTACCTTTAATTTTCTTTTAATAAAACATTTGCTATTTGTTTCAATCGTTTTAACGATTAAGAAAATAATTTCATTTCATAGCCAAACTATGCAATATAAAAGAGACAATAAAATATGAAAAAAATCTAAAAAGTAAATAATCGCGTTTAAAAAGTCTTACAAAATCGCCTTCAACTACTTTTTTTATCAGACTCACCGTTTTTCGTTTAAACATCAAAACTGCAATTGAAAAATCGAAAATTCAAATTATCAACAGTTAAACAACATAATTTATGAAACAAAATTCTAAAAAATAAATTGTTATTTTTGAATAGGAAAATGTTTCAATGATTAAACTATTATTATCGCATATATATTATAAAAGAAATAATAATTTTTATTTTTATTTTTACTAAAATCAAACATCAGGTTTTCTCTTCGAACACTTCAAATTAAAAAAACAAAATTTTATCACTTCTTCCTAGCAACAAACATGCAGTAAGTTCAAGCATAATAATAATATTATAATATTTATATATATAATAATAAATATTCGTAATCAGCGCGTCAAAATACATAAGTACACGGAGCCCGAAGAAAATCGGACATATGTGCTTTTCGGAAGTACACCCCTGAACGTAAACAGGCATGGCCGCATGAATCCTTTCTGTTGAATTTGGACGCAAGGCGTAACCCGATGCAACTAATGCGCTGAGTGCAGCCCTCCTGTTATTTGTCGCGCTTGAATTAACACATCCTCCTCTCTCGGCCCCGCGGCTCCACTCATTTCGAAACCGCCGAGCGGCATCAATTCTCGAAACGCACAAATTCAGTTTACGAAAAGCCAGGTTCCAATGTATTTACATATTTTCATAGATTTTATGAAAATTTTTGAAAAATGCTCCTATTCGAACTTGAGATAACTAGTGAACATCTTTTATAGAGATATTTTTTGTGCAAAACAATTCATAGAGAAGATGGAGAAAATTCTAGTTTTTCCGAATTTCTTACATTCTGTCACTTATTAATCAGTATTTTCTTACTTCAACAAAATCTATCCAGAAAATAACTATCCTTAACGTAAAAGATTCGAAAAACCTAGAATTTTCTCCAGGTTTCCTATGAAATGGAGTAGTGATATTGTTCCAATAATTTCAAACTGTCTTCCACAAAATAGTAACTTTTCAAGATTTACTGGGGCAAAAATATGTTGAAAAATGAAATTTTTAAAAATAATTGCCTAATATCGTTAAAAAAATACATTACTCTCAACATTCGTTAATTGTGTCAATAATTCCAGAAAAAGATAACTTTTCTCGATTTACAAGGAAAACAATTATTTAAACAACTTTAAATAAATAATAATTGTTTAAACAATTTAAAATTAGTTTAAAAATACTTGAAAACTTGTCAGTTATGAAATAAAAATAATTTGCGTTGAAAAAATTCCAAAAAATAGCATCTTTAGCATGAATTTGACATAAAACTGCTTTTTTATATTTTTTGGGGTAATTTCTGGGCACAATATAGGGCGATTTGCGAGGTCAAAAATTCAAAATTAAAAGCTATTAGGTGAAAATTATTCCTTGAACATTCCTTAAGAGGTAACTAAACTTCAATTTACAAAAAGTTAATAACATGTACTCCTTTTTTCTATTTTTTTTTAAACCGAGCTTATCCCATTTAAAACCCCACACGTTAATTTCAAAAACCCGGGGGCATGGGTGAATGTTGGAAAAAAAACAAAAAAAAAACAGGGAATTTCTTTTTCCGAAAAACAAACCAATTGGAGGGAATCGATAACCAAAAATCGAAATTGAATGATACTATTTGGTTAAAAATTACAGTCGAAGCTCTCAATAAGACCGCTCCGAATAAGACTGCTTCCCCTCATCCTTGCTCGAGCTTGCCGAAGCACTTCTCCCACTCTCACGCTGACTTCGAAATTCCAGTCAGCCGCTCCCAATAGTGCTGCCGTAGAAATCGGAATTTTTATGGTTTTCAGGAGAGTTTTTTTATATTATCTAAATATAATATCGAAAAATATTATAAAATATGAAAATATTACAATAAATATTCCATATATTTAGATAATATAAAAAAACTCTCCTAAAAACCATAAAAATTGCGATTTCTATGGCGGCACTATTGGGAGCGGCTGACTGGAATTTCGAAGTTTTACGGTGAATCAAGGATGTGTCCGTAGAAAAAAATTAATTAAAAATGAATGCCTATTGATACGGAATTCGTCACATAAAAGTGCACATATGGTGCACTACTAATAGCCATCAAAACATTACGTAAGATGATTTGGCAGTTCAGTTTTTTTCTATTCTTACTGTTTCTTTGAGAAGGGGACTGGAAATTAAGAAGAAACTAAGAAGATTTTTATATAATTATATTTGTGGGAGTTATAGACAGTTCTCATTTTAGAAGTGTATAGATTATTTGTTTTCAAAAAGTTTCACTTGAAGCAAACTTCTCGTTCAATGAAACTATCACGAATTGTATTCATTGTAGAGAATATTTTATGGAAAAAGCTGCGTCAATGATAAAGATTAATTCTAAAATTATACTTGTTATCTATAGCGAATAAGAATTGCAAACACCAGACTAAGCTCTTTTATGTGTACAATGAGCAATTGTATATTCAACTAATAATGAAAATCAATACTTACCACAAAATTAATTTTCGAATAGTCTTTGAAACTTATTTAATAAGTTTATCAGCACAATTTCCTATGTTATTAAACATAAAAATCTTATACATCTTAAATTGAGAAATGTATTTAAATTCACAGATGAACTTAAATTAAGCATAAATTTATATATGAATTCAAGTAAAGTTGATCTGAATTCAAGAAAGCGTATGATTAAATGCTGATAAGAAATTCTGATGAGGAACCATTAAAAACTCTTGAGACTTTGAATATGTAATGGAAAAATGTCTATAGAAGGGCATGCCAGGCGAAGAAGATAGTGTTTTCTAGCATGATAAAGAAATAAATTATGGAACCCTGATTTAAGAAAGAAAATATTCCAAAATCAATTCGAAATCAATTTTGTAGTGAGTATTGATTTTCATTAATAGTTGAATATTGAATTGTTCATTGTACATATCAAAGAGCTTAGTTAGTGTTCCCGGTATTCATTCGTTGTAGATAAGAATTATAATTTTAGATTAAATATTTATCATTGACGCGGCTCATTTCGTTCCTAAAAATATTATCTACAATAAATAGAATTCGTGGTAGTTTCATGAAAGCAGAAGTTTTACATAAGTTAAACTTATCAAAAACAAGTAATGTGTACACTGCTAAAATAATAAATGGCTATAACTTCTACAAATGGAATTAAATAAAAATCTTCTTAGTAATAAAAGACTGATAAAATAAATGTACAAGTAAAGACAGCTAAAAACGGATAGCATTTTTTATGGATAAAACCGTAACCGTTGGTGAAGGAATGCAGGTTAGCGAACTCGTTCTTTCTTTTAGGACCAATTCACAAACAAAATACATTAATTTCCAAGCAAATTGTGGAATTTTGAACTAAACTTCAGCAATTTTCAACCAATAATAGAATAGTTAAATTTTTATCTAAGAAAACTTAATTTTCAATCTAAATAGAAGGAAGTTTCTACAAAATAGTTAAATCCTTAACGAAAAAAATGAATTTTTAACAAAGTAGTTCAACAATCAACAAACTAGTTGAGTTAAAATCGGCCTCTGTCTCAAATTTGTTCAAGAAAATGGCTTTTTCAGCTAATTTGACTGTATTAGTGATGGAATAGTTGAACTTTCATGAAAAATAATAATTATTCGCGCATTAAGTGGGCGTTTCAAACTGATTACTGAAATAAGGTTGATTTTAATACCGGGTTTTATTTTGTAACTTCGAGGAGACGACGCGACATGAGTGCAACATGCATTCTCGTTCGAGGTGAAAAACTGAAACTTGCAAATGCTTGCAAGTATCTACGCCGATGCCAGGCGCAGAAGGCGTCAGACATGGCGGTAAATTTAAGTGTACAGAGTAAAAATTTTCTGAAAATAGAGAAAATTGTAAAAATTGTAACAAGTCTGCTGATACACGTTGCAGAATCGATAACAGTTTTAATTAATAAGTTAAAACATTGGAAAGAATTAAATGTTAAAAAAAAAGAATTTAAACAAGCTAAATTCTGTTTTACTGATCTAATAAATCCGTAAGTACGTCTTTGATAATGTCACCGCTCTTAAAAAATGTGTAATTTCTACAAAATCTCCACACCATGAATCCCAACTAGGGGTAGCCCGACCGAGATCTAACCAGAAACCTTGTTGTAGTAGGGCGAACCGGGACAATTTCTGCACGGGAAGTTCAAATTGTCTACTTATTAATGTGTTATAAACATGTGCAATATCATGTACTGAATATTTCATTAACGCTAGATAACAATTGGACTATAATAATAGTAGAAACAGATATTTTTAAAACTGTTTTTCTTTCTCTAAATTTTAAACCTATAATTTTTTTTTATAATTTAAACCTATAATTTTGAAACTCAAACGATAAAACTTGTAGAAATGATGCACATTGGTCTAATTTAGATGTGTACCGCGTTTGGTTACGTTATCTTCAAAACTGATGAAGATATCTAATTTTTTATGATGTTTCAAATCACTTATGATGGAGTTAATGATTAGTGGGAGTATCGTTTTGCAATTACGAGATCAAACGCGCGCTCCGCGCGCGCTTTTACTTTATTTTGAATTTTATAATTCATGATATTATATTTCATCTTTCCAAACATATGTAATTAAGATTTTTGTATAATTGTATAGTTTTTTATAGCATTTATAGTTGTACAGTATGATTCGAAGAAGACTGAGAAGACTTATTATCATCGATAAAATGTTGACCCCACGAATTAGGGAGGAATGAGTTGGGGGGTTGTAAGTTTTTGGGGTGTCTTTGCGCATGGAGAGGTTTAGGTTATTGTTCGGTTGTTTACCTGGATGATTTCTTTTATTGGGAACTTCTCCACAAGAATGCTTTGATAATATCAAAGTAACACGTGAAGTTTTAGAAAGCCTGGGTTTTCTAATAAATTTAAAAAAGAGCAATTTAAGTCCTAGTCAGGAATGTAAATTTCTAGGATTCATCTTCAATTCTAAATCCATGATACTTAGTTTTCCACAGGAAAAACGATCTAATATTGAAAATCAAATTAAGTTTTTTTACCATTACACGCCAATGTACTATTCGATTTTTTGCACAATTTGTTGGCTCCATTGTAACTTGTTGTCCAGCTATTAAATATAGTTGGGTGTACACTAAAGATTTTGAAAGACAGAGATTCCTAGCCTTAAAATGTAGCGGAGGAAATTATGATGCACTAATGACTGTAAAACCTGACCAAACTGATATACAGTGGTGGCAGTCTCAACCACCGAGCAATTCACGCCTACCCCGAAAGGGAAATGGCTTAATGATATAATAATAATAATAATAATAATAATAATAATAATAATGTGTGAGAAAAAGACTTGATGGCGGACGTAAATAAGTCCAAGGTGGTGTGTGCTTCAGAAGTGGAAAGAACAAAATGAATTACGTTTGGAAGATGAACGGACACACAGTGGAAATTGTGGATGAGTTCTGTTACCTATGGAGTGGAGGTCTGCGTATGGAAGGAACATAGGAAAGTGGAAAAGAGAAAGTAGGAGAAATAAAGAAAATGTGATAAATAAACGAAACACGTGAAAATAAATAAAGAAAATAGAAAAGATAAGAGAAATAAATATTAAAATAAAGAAAATACAAAAAAAAATAAATATGGAAAATGCAGAAAATGCAGGAAGTACAGAAAAAAATGAAAAAGATAACAAATAAAAGAAATAAATGAAATAAAGGAAATAATTTTGTATAACTTTTTGGCACTTCATCTAATCTCTTAGAAAAAAGTGTGTTCAATATTTTATACCTATTTTAGACCCACTAGAAAAGCTAATATTTTGTTTTCGACCAAAAATTCTATTCTTCGAGTTGAATTGATCATAATTTAAAAAAAATACCCAGACCTTTTACTGAGAGTTCTGACTTTTTTACGGAATATATTTTGTTGTCAAACTTTTTGGAACTTCATCTATACTCTTAGAAAACAAACAACGTGATGAATATTTGATTCCTATTCCAGACGCACTAGAAATGCTCATATATTAATTCCGACTAATAATTATATTCTGCAAGTTCAATTGATTATAATTCCAAAACAAAAAACTCAGACCTTATACTGAAAGTTCTACCTTTTTCACCTAATATTATTTTTGTAAATTTTTGGCACTTGTTCGAATTAAAAAAAATAAATAAATATAGTAAGAAATATTTTACACCTATTTCAGAATCATTAGAAAAACTAATATTTTCTTTTCGCCCAATAATTCTATTCTGCGAGTATAATTCAAAAAAAGAAAATACTCAGACCTTATACTTACTTATACATAATTTTGTTGCAAATACTTTTTGTGTCCAACTTCAGAAGAATTATTAGTATGAAATGAATTATTGGCCGAAAAAATATTAGCTTTTTGAGTAGATCTAAATGAGTATACAAAATTTATCACACTTTTTGTTTTCTAAGAGATGAGATCAAGTGCCAAACAATTTGGCAAAACCAAATTTTGTTAAAAATGCAGGCATATGTTCAGAGCCACTCGAATAGTTAATATTTTCTTTTGCACCAATAATTTTATTCTACTAGTGCAATTTATTATAATTCCGAAAGCTTCACCGAAATTTGGTTAGCGTAGAACTAATATTTTCCGTGAGCTCAGGGAGGATGGAAAAAAGTGATTATATTCAACGGAATTCGGTGTACCTACTATCCGTCCAAAAAGTTTAGGCAGCTCGATTTTTGTGCGGATTTTCATGTAAATCTCAGCAAAAAAAAATTCAAAAAATATGAGACGACATCCATATTTCAGGTGAAGGTTTCGCCAATACTGATACCAAGTTTCAAAATTTTCAGATGATCAACAATTATTTCCGGGCGAGTGAAATGTGAAAAAGCATATCTTTTCCTCGTGGACTTATTTCGTGAAAATACTTTAAATGACACTAGTCGCAACATCATGGGTTTTATAAAATTGTCTGCATATAATGCTTAAGATTTATGCCACTATTATGTGTAACTTAGGGGATATGAGACATGTTACTACGCTATACAAAAATCAATACTTAAGAAAAAAAAAAGATGAAATTGCTCTCTCTCAACAGTGGGTCAGGACGCTAAAAATCACTCCGCTGTTCAAAATATTCTTTCAACAGTTTCAAGCGAATATAAACTGTGAAAAGTTTTTTTAGCCGCATGTTAGAATTTTCATAATTTTGTTCCTCGATTTTAATCTGTGACATGACCTAGGAAAGTTGTGGCAAAAATCTTAAGTTGAGACTACAGTCTTGTCAACTTTTTTTTCATCTTTTTTCGAAAACAAATAATTGTTTGATTATTTTGTAAATAATGCTTTCAACACTATCAATTGTTCCATGGTCATTACAGGGAAATGACCTTATTGTTAATTGTTGATAGTAAAATTATATGTGAAGAAATAAATCATGTAGTTAGGCACTTAAAACACTAATCAAATGATAATTTTGTAATTTATTGAATGATTTACTGATAAACTACTTATGATTAGAGGAAGCAGTTCCTACTGACATACTAACGTATTAATTTATCAATCAATAAAAAAGACACAAATAACCACAATCTATATTTTGCATTAATTTTTTTCTCCATAGAATACGAGGGATTTAAGGTATGTGAAGAATCAGCAAAATTCTAGGAATGATAAAAAATAAGAAATTCAGAGAAATCGCAGAACTCACAGATTTCGGGAAATTATTATAATTTCGGGAGCTTCTAGGTGTTCCAGGACAGCAGAAAATTCAAGGAATTTAGTAATTTTAGGAAATTCAGTAAATTTAAGAAATTCAGTAAATTTAAGAAATTCAGTAAATTAAAAAAATTCTGTAAATTTAAGTCATTCAGGAGGTTCAAGGAATTCTGTGAATTTAAAGAATTCAGGAGATTTAAGAAAATTTGAAGATTCAGAAATTCAACCTATTTTCGGTACTTATGAAATGCAGAAAATCAAGGAATTTTGGGAATCAAATAAATCCAGCATATTCAAGAAATTTAGCAAAATGCAGGATATCAGACGAATTTGAAAGATATCATCTGGAACGTTTTCAGAATAATTCAATTAAGCCGGCTTGGGCAGATATGACATCACAAATGTCTCATAATATTTTGTTCAAAAACTTGATCCGATCATATCAAATGTCATTTGAGATCGTTGCAGGAAATCCTTTTTTTGAATTGCGTACGACTGCAAGTGGAAACTATATAACTTTAGCAGCTTTGAGCTGAAGCAGTAAGAAAGGTTTTTAATTCGCTTTTAAATTTTAATAGCTTCTACGTTTCGAAGAAAAAGAAAAATATTACATTTTCATTTAAATATTGTCTAATTTTACGTATCTAAAATCTAATTTATTTATTGCTGAAACCTCTTACTGCCATTTGGAACATACCTGGCAATCCTCTCACGTTTTTTTAAATCTTTCAGCCTCGAATGAGATATAAATATCTCAGAAGCGCGAGCTGGACACCCGTATCATGAGATAACGATTATAGGATATATTGCCTGAGCAGAAGTCTGACAACGCAGAAACCAATACTACAGACAACACTGCAAATGTAGCTTCTGTACATCCTCGGTCGAATTCGGATCCAGTTCCTGGACCAGTGCTTCTGCCAACATCGATTCCTCCTCTGGTAAGATTCTTACAACGAGCGTTCAGAAAATACTCGGAAAGCGCCTAACCGAAGATAAGACGCTAGCTCTCTCAATCCATCATGACTTTGAAGTACGCTGGAAAGAAATAAAACAGCTCGGCTTGCCTTCTGAAGATAAATCAGAATTGATTAAAAAATATCCTTTTCCTGAAAGTTGTCAATTCTTCGCCCCGCCAAAATTAAATCCAGAATTCAGAGGGTTACCGGAAAGTACTCATTCTATGGATAAAAGAATCGCCTTGAGGCAAGAAAAGCTATCGATGTGAATAGCAGCCTCGGAGAAAGCGATCTCAACCATTCTAGATACATCGGAACCTGACAATAATGAAGGTCTTGACAGTGCCTCTTTTCTGCAACCTATATCTGTTTCATGCAGAAGGCTGTCAGAATTGTTTCAGGAAGAAACAGTCATCAGACGAAGTCTGGTTTTGGTGAACTACAAGCCACCTCTTGAAGAAGCTTTAGCTGCTACTACTCCAGATGAGTTTTTGTTCGGCTCCGATCTTGTCGAAAAGGTGAAATCGGCAAAGCTATTCGATCGCACGACGATCGAATTTAAGCCCGTAAAGGTCAAACTTCAAACGGCTTCAAAACACCGGAAGAGCCTGCCTCGTTACCAAAATAAGAACAATTTTTTGATGCGAGGTGGGCAGAAACCGCTAGACACTCCTTGACAGGATTTTGTGAAGAATCGTCGGTTCCAACAACCTTATCAGCCGCAGTCTTAGTTGAAGACAGCCAACAGGAACAAGGTGAATTTCACGAGGAATTAAATAATTCAGTAAGTACGGTTGCTGGTAGGCTCAGATATTTTATACATGAATGGAAAACAATTTCCTCAGTCCCGATTCTTTTATCTTGGGTTCAGGTTTACAAAATACCCTTCCATAGAATCCCACATCAACAGTATTTGAATCAGAAAATTTTCTATATCGGAAACAACCCAGCTTTTTTCCTCGATTTCTGAACTTACAGAAGAGGGAGTCGTAGTAGAATGTACTCCTCTGGAAGGACAATTTCTTTCGCCTATTTTTCTAGTTCCGAAACGGGATGGTTTGCATAGGATATAAAAGATGCCTTGAACACAATCTCGGTTGACGTAAGTCATAGAAAATATCTAAGATTTTAATTTGATGGTAAACTTTACGAATTTTCTTGTGTACCTTTTGGCCTTTGCACGGCTCCTTACATTTTCACGAAGTTTTTGAGACCAATAGTGTCCTATCTCAGGAAGTCGAGGTTTCTTTCAGTTATTTATCTTGATGATTTTTTACTGATTTGCGAAACGCACTCCCAATGCTTAAGAAATCTCAGCAAAACTCGGGAATTGCTACAAACGTTAGGGTTTTTAATCAACGAGGAAAAGAGCCAGGTTATTCCAAGTACCACTTGTCTATTTTTGGGTTACATCTTCGATTCTTCCGAAATGGTTCTGAAGCTTCCTACGTCAAAAAGACTAACTATTTTTAGGAGGTGCCAAGGTTTCACTGGTTAATAGCCTGAAAAGCATCCCTGCGTGTCAAGAAAATGCTGAGACACTTGCGGGTAAAATGCAGAAGGCGGTCGTCCTTGGGTCGCTTCGTGTTCTCAGGGTACACGAGACTTTAGCCGGATCATCGTATTGAATTCGTCGCAGACTGGCCACCCATCTCACAGTCGTGAGACGTGGTTACAGCTGAAATTTCACAGCGATTTCGCTGGGAGGGGGTGCAATTTTTAAGATTAGCATCTGCTCCCGGCGAAATCCGGCGGTTGTCCTGATGACAAACTTTTAGCTATATATATATATATATATATATATATAAAGGTGGTTGACAAGAAACTTGTTTTTATTTTTTGGCGGCCGTATCGATACAGTTTGTTTTTCTGGATGAGGTATAGCACTCCTAATTTTTTTAGATGAACAAAACAATTTTTAGAGGTTGCGAGCATCAAATTTACGTTAAAATTTAAATTTTCGCAGTTTTCGATTATTTTTAAATATACATATTTGTTTCAGAGGAATATCTTGTGAATAAAAATTGTAGCTAATACAAAGGACAAATGTTTCACTTTGTGTTCGATTGAAAAAAATTACCTGATGCCGGGAAAAGGCATAAAAAGTACGATTTCTTATAAAGAGGTATATATGAGGGCATAATTGTACCCCTAAACATTTTTTGTGAGGATTGCCAACATTCTGCGATCTTCTCCGCACAATTGGGAGAAAATGTATAATATATATGAGATAAAAATCTTAAAACCGGGGCATAAGAAAAATAGACAAATTTAACAAAAATATTCAATAAGGCTTTTCATAGGTTCTGCATCAATGAAATTTTATAAAATAGTAAAATGCATCAATATGAGGAAGAGAGAATAATATATTACTCATTTTATATGAAATCATGTCTCAAGATATTCTTATATTCAAAACAAATACACAGTGCATAATTTATCTATATTTTTATATTCGGAACAATCATACAGATGAACTGTGCAATGTTAGTCACTCCTGTTTTAAACAAAGCATGCACTTGTCAAATGTTTTATTTATGCTGTCAGAGTAAAAGTCATTTATTCATGTTACAATTTTCAATATTATATAATACAGTCTACGATAATGAAAGAACTTGTTGTAAAGAGATATACTCACTTGTGATTTTGCGAAGCACAAATGCATTAGCGATTTTCTTCATTTTATAAGAAAATAAAACATTTATCCTTACAAAAAATATTTACTTTGTCCAACTGTGTATTTGTGGCGAATATAAGAAAATATTAAAAATATGATATCATATAAAATAAGTAATCCGTCATTCTCTCTTTCTCCTATTGATGTATGTTACTATCTTATAAAATGTCATTGATGGAAAACGCATTAAAAACAGAGTTAAAGTTTTTTTTCATTTTTTTCTCTTGTGGCCCCGATTTTAAGTTTTTCATCTTATATCTCATATTTATTATATATTTTTCCCCTATTGTGAAAGTTTTGTCCTATGTATTAGCTACAATTTTCATTCATAATATATATCTAAAACAAATATATATATAATTAAAAACTAAAGGTTAACAACCACCGCAGGGTCCCACTGGGAGCAACTGTCATCTAAAAAAATATAACAATGCACATTATATAATATAATAAATAGTATAATACTATAATAAATTACGAACATAGGTAAGTGAAGTAAACGTTTTTTTTTGGTAAATAATTTTTTTATTTTATTTCTGGAACAATATTTGAATGGTTGCAGTATACAGCATTAGAGAAGCAAAAAAATCGAAATTTTTTAGGAGAGCGAAATAACATTCTGTAAAATCAAAATTACCATTTAAAATTAAAAGCAAAAGTTTACTCCCGAGCTGAAGTGTTTCTGCATTGAGGCCAAAAAAGTATAATTAAAAAAAATGTCCAGTTCCGAGAAATAAAAAGTGGAAGTTTACAATCTCAAAGTGCCAGGAACCTCAAAATGAAACAGGCTCGGTTGATGATCACGATAAAAAGTGCAATTTTCAGTTTGAAAAAAAAAAATAAAAATTTGCTCCCGAGATATTGAGTTGCTAAATTGGGGAAGAATGAGTTTTGCCTAGAAAAAGTGAACCAATTCCGAGTAAATCATTCAAGAATTTGGCGATTCTAATTTCATGGGTTTTGAAAATCGTTTTTAGATGGCGACTGAAAATCTATTTTTCAATTTTTAAAAATGATAAAAAAATTGCTCCCAAAATATGAGGAGGCTGAATAAGAATAAAAAAGTTTTCATAGAAAAAACTTATTCTGTTCCGGGAAAATAGAGATTTAATATGGCGGTATCGCACTGTACCTGTTGTAAAAGTTATAAAAGTGGCTTTTGGTAGAAAATGAAGATTTAACATTTTATGTTGGAGTTTGATTACGGTATTTTGATGCGAACAGCGCGGCAACTAGCTTTAATTAAGAGTTTTTTCTTTGAAAAAAAGTATATTATTATTTTACAGTAAATCAAAACTTTTAGGAAGAGGAATATGGTCACAAAAAAAGTTTTTAAAAAGATAAGAAGTTAGGCATGTAAAAAAAGAAGAAAGCAGACATTTGTACAGAGAGTCAGGTATATGGTTACGAATTACCAATCTTTTTATTACTCCAATAAAAATGAGATTTCGAACAAATCCTTTAACAACACGTACTTAATTTTTTAATAAATTTTAATGCAAAAAACTCATTTTTGAAAAAAATTTCGGTTATCTAGCTTTGTACTGCAACTCTTTGTTTAAAAAACGTATACACTATATCTTACAAAAAAAAAACATATTGTCATACTTGAATTTTGTGTTTTGCTTTTCATAAACCCCCAATGTTTTTTTAAATCTCTATAACTTTTGACTTAATTGAGATATTCATCGTTTTATTTTCATTTAAATAGCGCTTATTATCTTCTTTTGCAATCCACAAAAAAATATAAAAAAGGTGAAGTCGAGAATGGCGCGAACTCGCGGCTGATAACAGCGTCTCCAAGCGCGTCATATATTTAACATTGCACGACGCATCTTATTTTGACTCTAATCTTAACTATACATAGCAATATATTTTGAATAGGATTTACTAAATACACCGAGAAAAAAATATTCTTCGTTAAAGAGGATTCCTCTTATTTCGATGCCATTTTTCCTATACAATATGTTACGAAAAGTATTCCTCTTAATTTGAGAGGATTGTTTTCTCTTGAAGAGGATTATTCTCAAATCAAGAGGATCCTCTTAATACAGAGGGTTTTATTTTCGCATGCCAGGACAATGTCATTTCCACCTTAGCATACCGTAACCGCATTTTATGTCAAGTAGTTTCAAGCGATAGGTGCAGAGCATGTCATACACACGCTGAGTACCTAGAACACATACTATCAGGGTATCCCACCCACACAGGAACGACCTATATCTACAGACATAATGCTGCCCTAAGAGTGCTTTATTACCTCAAAACAGACGAGGGGTTCGCCGGCATGTCGTTGTGATTTCGTCGTGTCCCGTGACCACCCATCTTACGGTTGTGAGACGTGGCCATGAGTGGGACTTACCGCGGTCCTACTGGGAGCCGGTGTCATTTTTTTTATGGCAGTTGCTGCCAGTGGGACCCTGCGGTGGTTGTTAACCTTATTTTTTAATTATATATAATTGTACAATTGTGTAGACAAAAAAATATATAATTATAAAAACAAGGTTTTTAAACAATTACCTGTAAAATTATGGAGTAATACATATAAAAACAAGTTATTTTCTCGGAGTGTAACATATGAGACGATGAGTCAATATTAATTTCAATGTCAATTTCAATGTCAAAAAATTTATAAAAACGTGAAGACAACATTTTAGAAGCTCCAAAAATTTAAAGGTACTTCAATCCAAGTCAACTACATTTTTAACAGTATTAAGTTCTTAAAGTCATCTATGATAACAGTATAGTACGTAGAACAACAAGGAATGACAAGCAAATTTATCTATAAGCGAATATACAAACATCGACGACCTTAAGGCATGTAGTTCGATAACCAAAGTTGAAGAAAGCGCCAAGTGTGGGAATTTTGAATCCTCCAGATATAATAAACTTCCAGCAACTCAACGAAATTTATTCAAATATATTGATATTGTCGGTCTAATGAAAGGATTAGATTTGTTCTGACGAATCTGTTATTGAATTTTTCAATTGTGTTTACAATTTGAAGCTTTTAACAAATATGAAAGGTACAAAAAATGTCAAAGATGTTTAAAAAAATCAACATAGTCTTCAGCGGTTTTTCTTTTCTTTCTATATAATAGGTAAATAGCGACAATTTACATATATAGATTGAGAAGAATCTAGTTTATTTTTATTTGATACATGTATTTTTGCTTCTAGAATGAGCCTTGAAAAGGACCTGAAATTACGGGTTGAAACATGTCGACAAAAATTTTTTGTAATAAAAAAATTTTTCAACACCAAAAGAAGCGGAATAGGCCTCAATGAACATTATTTATCATATATCGCAAAAATACATTCATCTATATATTGACCTTAAAATTTAAACATCAAATATGGACAACGAAGGATTTTAGAAAAGAATAAAGGAAGAACATGGAGATCATTCAGTCTGGATAATGAAAAAGTGGGAACACCTCCCTTTCTATATGGAAAAAAGAAAAAACCAACGTAGATTTTTGTACAGATGTAAGCAAGAAGATATTTTACCAAACCATATTATTTATAACATTAAACCTAATATCCGCTGTTTCATGTCTGTGCCTTCGGCCTGACCTTTCAGATTACCCTTCCCTCTGCCCTCGCGAGATAGACGTGTGTTTTGCTCTCTTTCAACCCTTTTCATTCATTCATCTGGCCCTTAACTCTTTTGAAAGTTGACTTTTTCTCTTTTTCTCCCTCTTTTTTCTTTTGGTTATTTTTGTCTCTAATGAGCCGAAAAGTGAGATAGTTAGGAATTCTGTTTTCCTAATTGTGCATCTTTTTCATGCTTATTTTGCATAAAATTATTCATGATCAAATAGATTTCTTTTCGATCTTAATTTAAAAAGATATTCTTAGCTGACTCCGTGATCAAATTGTGCCTATTCCTTGACAAATAGCCAAACTCTGAATATGTTTATAAAAATTGTTTAATTGATTAATAATTATTGTAAATTTGCGAAGTATCGAAGAAAAGAGTGACTCGAAATAATTTCTATATTGATTCTGGAAACAAATTCAGCCCATTCGTTAAAAAATGGTCAAACTCTTAATTTTTTAATCAAAAATGTTTAAGTAATTAATAATTCTTGTAATTTTACAAAGCAACAGAGAAAAAAGTCATCGGAAAGGCATTCTTAGTTGACTCCGTGAATAAATTGTGCCTATTCCTTGGAAAATAACCAAACTCTGAATATGTTTATAAAAATTATTTAAATGAATAATAATTATTGTAAATTTGCAAAGTCTCGTAGAAAGAGTTATTGCAAATATATTCTTGGTAATTCCGTAAATAAACTGAGCCCATTCGTTGAAAAATGGCCAAACTATTAATTTTTTAATCGAAATTGTTTAAATAATTAATAATTCTTGTAAATTTACAAAGCAACATAGAACAAATATGCCCGTTGCGAGGGCACATTCTCATTACGCGGCTCGCTTTGCTCGCAAATTTGAGCGCGCCTTGGGCACGCGTCTGTTGGTTCTCGCGCTTCACGCTCGGTCTATGTATTTTCCATACATTTGTGCACAGACCTTTTAAAATTAATGGTCAAAGCGTTAGAAACTGTAATTTGATGACTTTGAATTCTCGTTTGTTAAAGCTCCTTCGGCTTTAACGAACACATTCTTCTCACGTATCACGTGCTTCGCACTCGATTTTGTCCAAAATGTGAACTTTTCAACATTATGTTTAACACTATTATATCTAATGTATATGACATTTATTTCTGTACCTCAATCTGGTACTGCTCCCAGTTTAAGCGCGCAAATCAAAAACTGTGATTACCCCTCATAAACTACAATCATAAAGTGAAATTAAACATGTTTTTTAATTTGACTTTGAACAGGGTTCTCAAAGCAATTACGGCCTTGACAATTACATTCTCATTGCGATACTCGCGCTTCGCGCTCAACAGCTGGGTTATACAGACGATTGCAAACACTAATGCATTCGTAAAAAATAGTTGGGAATTAAAAGATAATTTAAAAGACATTAAAGTACCAAAAACACATTCTTTAGTTTCTCTTGATATTGTTTCTATGTTCGATAATATTCCATTATATTTGGCTTTGGATTACATAGAGGACAAATTAAATTTACATCATAACTTAACTAAAATATCGAAAAATGAGACTTTAATCGCAACTAGAACTGTTTTTAATAATACAGTGTTTTAATTTCACAATAAATTCTATAAACAAGTGTCAGGTTGTCCGATGGGATCTCCATTATCTCCCATTGTTTCAAATTTGGTGTTGGAAGATATAGAAAAGAGAGCATTAGAAAAATTAAAATTTACAAACTGAAAGATTGGTAATTACTGCCATTATTCTATGTATGATTCATTTTTTTCAATTTTGTAAAACTTATATAATATTAAAAATTAATAATATACGTAGTATTTATCATTACTCCTTTAGCTTTAACAGATAAACAAATGAAAAGGAGTTCCTTATTGGAGGCTACGTATATCATCCTGTGGTGCCTTCTAATTATTTTGTACAAATCTTTCGTAACATTGATTAAATATAAATAACATGGAAAAAAATAAGTATTTGGTTTCTTCTTTTCCATGAAAAAAATCAATAGGCGCGCGCCTTGGCGCGCGCAAGACTACTGGTATCCTTATTAAAAAAAGAACCTGAATATTGCGTAAATAGTCTTGATTGCGACAAATAATGTGGCTTCTCGTGCATTTTGAAAGGCTGAAAATCTCTGTATTTGTGGAAGGATGAATTTGCTGGAATTTTTCAGATTCGCTCTGTTCAGAGGAGTATCTTTTCCAATCGTGTGAATTAGATCACTAATTCGACTTTGAAATCTAAATCGATTTTCTACGCTTAAAAACATTATCTGATAGGGCTGTACTTCTGAAATATCTTTTGATAAACCCCTCAACCAGAATGTCTCCGTTGTATTTCTGAGAGAAATGCAAATGACGATAATGCAGATGCGGAACAATGTCAATATTGTAATCTGATTCCTGGTACACTTTTTGGAGAATTATCACTTGTCAGAGAAATTCAAAGAATCAAGACACTTACTTGTTTGAATTCTTTGACATGAATATTCCCTTGGCGATGCAAACTTCGGTTTCTTCAGAATATCTAGCTGACACGATTATCAGTCAGTAATTATCGAAAATAAAAAAACGGAAGTCATAGTTAGATTGGAAGATATGCGTTTTCCCTCTACAAGTTTAATTATAATTTATGAAACTTTATGAGGACTCGACCATTCTTAGCGTTTATATATTAATGTTTCATAATTGGAGGAATATTAATCGATTTTTTTTTTCGAGTCATATATACATGTCGATACATGCATAATAACATTCTTTATTATTTTTTTATCATTTGTCCATCCTTTTACAACTAGTAGAATGTAATATGTAATACGAAGAGCCAAAAAGGAAATCGAATAAAAAAAACCGAAGTTTGGGTTCGGGCTTCTTGAGGCATCTAAATCTGCTTCACTTAGAGTCAGCTATAAATGCAAAGATATAGAAGAAATTGAAGATTGCGCATTGTGTCAATTATTTTGACCTTTGCTATCTTTATACTCATTGTCACTTAGCTATCTTTCTATCTAGGTACTTACGATCTCTAATATTCAAGAGAATTATATAGCTAGCTGACAATGAGAAGGTTTTTTTTGAGAGAAGTGGTGAGTTATTGATTTGCCTGTTTACAGAATGAATTGCGATACTTAACAATTTTCACAATCGCCTAAAATTTTCGAAACTTCGCACTTTTCTCGATAATTGTGTCATTGTTTGTACAACACATTTTTTAAAAATTAAAATCCGTGTTCTCTCGTTTAGCTTCCTGAAATCAATGACAATGCGCTATTTCTTTTTTCCAGAAGCATCAGCTTTCTTCGGAACTACCCACAATGGAGAGTTGAAAGGTGATTTTGACATAGAGTTTTCAATATAAATTGTTTAGCCATTGTTCAATCGATATCATACGTTTACAGGTTCATTAATAGCCTATTAGGAAGAGTTTACATCATACTTCAGCCTGTTACTAATGTTACTAATGCGTGTCCCTCCGAGTTTCAAGAAATGGGAATATTCAAATTCACAAAATTAATTTTTTAAATATAGGCTTCTGTATAATAACAAGGCAAATTCTATTTACAAATCTTGTGTCCTAAAATTAGTTCTTTGAATAAAAATTAAAAACTGAAAAAAGATTTTTCCCCTATAATATTCGATAAGTGAATAAAACATAAGTCATCATAAATCGTACAAATATTATTGAAACTGTTTGGAATTGAGTACACATACAAAGTATACTCGGCGCATGTCTGTAAAATGATAAGAAGTTGAAAATGACCATTTGTTTAATAATAACCAATTGAAAATTAAGGCCTATCGGTAACCACACTTTTCTTCTTTCGAAGACATAAAGTATCGAGGCAACTTCAGATTTGAAACAACCTTCAGCGACAAACTTGTTCTGTATAGTTCAAAGAAAATTTCTGGAATTTTTAAGATAGATTCATTAAAAATTGACTGAAATATGTACTTTGTAAAATAGTACGAGAGTCGGTTGAGTTATTGGATCCGAGAGCTCAACTGCGTACCTGCGATAAAGATCAAATGTTTTTTATTTATAATTTTTTTTTAAGTTGTACCTATATAATTCAGATTTTCTCACGAGTGCAGAAAGATAAGTATATGCGAGTAGAAAATGTATAAGTACAAATGCTAATAATGTAAAAAATGCCCATATATTTTATTATAATTCTAAGAAAATAATTATTACTCAAAGTGATAATTCTATGAACATATTGTATGCAAAGGACATGATCTGTGCGTTTTTTTGGGGTATTTATTAATAAGTTCATGTGTTTGTTATGTTTATCATTTGAAAGCAAATAAAATTCAATAAATGCTCAAATATTGTAATAATAATGAATGAATGAAGAAAGTGAATAGCCAGAATATAGTTCGGAAAGACCAGCCCAGGGGTGGGACTCCGATGCCTTAAGTCGAACGGACCTCTCTTTCTACCATGCGAGATAGACAACGAGGCGCGATCGAAAACAAAACTCTGCTTTCGAAAGCCCTCTTTCTATCGTATACGGTAGACAGAGAGGGTCTCATCGTTTCAAACGATGAGTACGACTTGTCGTTGAAACGCTATGAGACCCTCTCTGTCTACCATATAAGATAGAAAGAGATTTTTCGAAACGATCGTTTCAACTTCGATCGCACCTAGTTCTATCGCACATGGTAGAAAGAAAGGTCCGTTCGACTTAAGGCATCGGAGTCCCACCACAGGTATAAGGGTTCTAAGTTTTTTGCAGTTCGACTCATGTATACGGGCCACTCTCTTCACTTACCCTACTCGCGCACATTAAGCATACACTGTAAAAAATGTCCTCGAAATTTCACATATTCTGTCGTGGTGAAATTGCACTGATGCATAAAATACGCCGCGGCAGCGCATGTAATTTAACATTAGTCGCTGAAAATTACACCGTCGGTCGTAGGAAATAAAAGGACCCTGCACTAGCGTGGTAATTTTCCGCCGACTGTCGTTGTGTCGGGCAGTGAACTATTTCTGTACCCCTTAATGCCTCTCGCACCGCGCGCCCTAGTTCGTGATTTTGCCGTTTTTTCCCATGGGAGTTGACCTAGCCTGGCAGTGAGCCGTTAGCAGGCTCGGTCAACTCCCGTGCAGAGAAATGGCGAATTTTTAGCACACTGGCGCGGGGACTGAGAGGCATCGAGGGGTGCGATATTAGTTCCCTGGCCCATCGCAGATGGCGCAAATTTTCAACTACCTGGGGTGACAGCGCGTGCGCGGGAAATTGTTCGTTGTGGCTTGGCTGTGCTGTCAAAATACACGTGAATCGAAAAATGGAAAAATCGAAACTCAATATCTCGAGAGGAAGTTTTTATTTTTTGTTTAAACACAACATTGCTTTTTTTATTGTCATCCGCAACCGAGCCTGTTCTAATTTTAGTTTCCTGTCACTTTGAGATTATAAAATTTGACATTCTATTTCGCATTCTACTTCAGCTAAGGAGTAAACTTTTGTTTGATCTCTAAATGGTGCTTTAAACTTTACAGAATATTTTATTCAGTCTCCTGAAAAATTCCGATTTGTTGGTTATGTACGTCTGTACTGCAATCCTACAAATAAAGGCAAAATGAAGTGAATGAGAAACGCGAAATAGAATGATAATTATCTTTAATTTCCTATTTCTTGATTTTTATTTGCTATAGCATAGGGACAAAAGTGTTGAGAGTAGTATAGGTTTTTATGAATAAATTATGTGTTATTTTATTCAGAATATCAAGCAATCTTATTCTTTTCTCACTTTAAACCAGTTTTCTTGCATGTTTATTTGCATGGTGATTATTATTTGAATTAATTATTATTTTTAGTTACGAAGTAAAATATTGAATTTATTAATTCTACAAAGAGAACTTCGCGTATTTTATAATAATAATAATAATAATAATTTTTTTTGCATGAGCTTTCTGGCATGAGCTTCGGACTGGACAAGTGTGCCTGCGTCCACCTACACCAAGGAAGACTAGAAAATACACCAATGCGTGATAGTCCGGGAGCTGGGTATATTCCCGTATGCATTGAGAGTGCCCCGACTAAAAACCTGTCATTCTTATGTATTTTGATCCTTTGAATCCGAATCCACAACTAGATTTTCCGAAAAAGTGGTAGAAATTTGTTTAAAGTGCAATTGTTTAAACAAATTATCAAAAAATGTTTTTTTTGAATAAGTCAATTTTTTTTAGATAATACGGCCTATTTTAAGACAAAAAGGTGCCCAGAAATTTTTTCATAAAATGCATACTTCGTAAGTTATAAATTTTTCAAGGTCGAAAATTTAACGTTTTTCATTAACTTGGAGTGTTAATAACTTTTGATCCAGTCAGTATTTCTTAAAACGGAAAGAAGCTTCTTATTCTGCAAATCTTCATCTACAAATCGATATATTTTTGATAATTGAAAATGTAACGTTTTTCATTAATTTTGAGTGCTAATAACTTTTGATCTAATCAATATTTCTTACAATGGAAAAAGCTGTTTATTTTCTGATTCTGCATCTACAAATTGATGTGAGTAGTTCAACACTATCATTTATCACTCGTAAACCGATTTTTCGCAAGTAACAAAAAGGCTTTTTCGATGATTCATATTAATGAATTTTCAACTAAACTGATGAATTTTCCACTAAAATGATGAATTTTTACCTGAAATAGTTGAATTTTCAACAAAAAATCTTATTTTCAACCAAGAAGATTAATTTCTGTCAATAAAGACGATTTTTCAACTAAAAAAGACAAATTTTCAACTAAAAATGTAATAGATAAATTTTCAGTAAAACAATCAATTTTCAAGCAAGAAAAGACAAATTTTGAACAACAAATTTTCAACCAAATAGTTGAATTTTGAACTAAAAAAGATCAATTTTCAACTATAAATGGAATAGTTAAACTTTCTGTTAAAAAAATTAATTCTCAACCATGTTAATGAATTTTCAACTAAACTGATGAATTTTCCACTAAAATGATGAATTTTTACCTGAAATAGTTGAATTTTCAACGATAAATCTTATTTTCAACCAAGAAGATTAATTTCTGTCAATAAAGACGAATTTTCAACTAAAAAAGATAAATTTTCAACTAAAACTGGAATAAATCAGTTTTCAGTAAAACAATCAATTTTCAAGCAAGGAAAGACAAATTTTAACGAAATAATTGAATCCTCAACCAAAATGATTAATTTTCAATCAAACCCTTTCATTTTTAACAAAAAAAAAATTAATTTCCTATAAAACAGGTGAATTTCTAACCCGAAATTATGCATTTTCATCAAAAAATTTCATTTTCAACAAAATTGTTGAATTTTCAAGCCAAACAGATGAATTTTTCTACAAAAAGAAATTTAATTTTCAAACCGAAAATATGATTTTTTGACAAAAAAGTTAATTTTCAACGCCGAAGATTAATTTTCCACAAAAAAAAAGATTAATTTTCAACACAAAAAAATGAATTTTCAACCAAATAGTTAAATTTTCAAAAATGTTAATATATTTAAATACTTACAGAAAAGCATGAAAATTCTTCGAATCCATACTACTGTCAATATTTTCCCCCTTCGTACAAAATCACCAGCTGCCGCAAATAAAACTCCAGCGAAGAGTCGAGCTATGTAAGGCAATCCAGTGATTGCGCCACCCTGGAAAATTCAAAATTTTTATAACGTTGCTAGAAAAATAAAAAAATAAAAAAAAAATAGAAAACCAAAAAGATACAGTTTCAAGCAATAAATCGTGAACCAAAAATGGAAAAATTAAATTTTCAGTTAACAAAATTAATTTACAATAACAAAAGCGAATATTCATCAAAACAGTAAGTCAATCTTCCAATCAAAAAAGGAATTCTTAACAAAAATGATGAGTCTTCAGGCAAAAAAAATTGTTTCACCCAATAGTTGAATTTTCCACCAAAAAGATGAATTTTTTACTAAAAAAAGAAAATTTCTCAACAAAATACATCAATTTTCTACGAAAAAAGATAAATTTTCAACAAAATAATTAAATTTACAACCAATAAAATGAATTTTCAACCAAAGAAATTAATTTCCAACGAAATAAATAAATTTTTAACCATGAAGATTAATGTTTTACTAAAAAAGATAAATTTTCATCGAAATAGTTAAAATTTCAACAATAAAAATGTCGATTTTCAACAAAAATGGAATTGTTAATTTTTCCGTTAAAATCAAATTAATGTTCAATAAAAAAATAATTTTCAACAAAGTAAAAAAATGACATCGGCTCCCAGTAGGACCGCGGTAAATCCCATTCATGGCCACGTCTCACAACCGCGAGATGAGTAAATATGTAATTTCAACATATGACAAAAAATTAAAACAAAATGGAAAAAATGACTCACGATTAAAAAAGGGCTGGGTATAAAAGACCCCAGGGATAACTTAAAGGGTTGACCTTGTCTTAGAAAAATCTCCTAAAGTTGAACCGTCCATAAGGGTCCTTTACATGCGGACGCTCACATATGGTTAGTAACTAAGTATCACATTGGGGTTGTTGCATATTTTTAAATATTTTTTTTTGTCAGTTAAATTAAAATGAAACTATGAAATGAACGTAATTTCCTGAGGTAAGTTTTTTCAAATGAGTTAAAATATTTTTTTTAATGTTCAAAAAGTATATTTTTTGAATTTTTGCGGGTAAATCTGATTGGTTCGACACATATCCGGAAGCAATTCAGTTTGAGTAGCGCGGTTGTCCAGTTTATGGGGGAATCAATATGGTCGCTAACTATTGCAAGCATTACAAGGGTAAACAGTAAACATAACCTATTGCTGTGTTTATTAGGTTTATTATTGTAAACGTTTTTCAAACGTGTGAGGAAGGGCCTAAAAGGTATTTAAAATGCCTGGAATTTCACTAAAACCAGGATTTTTAAAGTGTCGTGACAGTGCGAATAAGCCAAAATGCGACATGTGGATGGTGAGACATTTATTCTCATCAAGCATAGATGGGGGTCACTCATAAAATATATTTGCTTATAATCACTCGTAATCATTCACTTTAACCTCTAGCGACATAATTTTATTTCGGCAGAGGCTCTGGGCAGAGGTTTGAGAAGGAAAAATCATCTCATGATTCAGACATGTGATTGACCAAATTTTGAGGTTATCCTTGGAAACATCTCACACTCACGCACTTGAATGATATTATTCATTACTATATTTTTTTAGGTTTTTTTTATTTTAAGCAAAATTGTATTTTTTTAGTGAGATGCTTTTCGACAAGTTTAAGTAAACAAATATCTCTGTTAGAAATCGTAAATTGAATTTTTTCCAGCTGTCTACTAGATACTTCGTTAGTCAATGGATCATTAATCTGACTGTTACGCACTTTTTAGGAAGTGACGTTTCAAGGTCACAGAGTTTTTAAATAGGGATTTCGATACTTTTCTTAGAAAAAAATTTTTCTCGACAATGAAGTATTCAACAAAATTTGTAAATGCACTTAAATGTTCAGAATGTTACGCAGTATTTAACAAATATATTACTTAAAATGCATGCAACGACCCCTTTCTTAAATCATCATGATTCATTCATTCGCTCATATTAAAGAATTATTTTTTGGCATGATAAACATTTAAGACCATATAAACTTTCCTTAGTACCTTTCACCAATGCCAGTTTACCCATTAGGCAAATATAGGAAAATGCCTGAGGAAACCACGCCGTAAGGAACGCCTCAAAGTGAAGCGACATAAAAAAACGAGGTTCAAAATAACTTGCAGAAGTCAATTCTGGACCGGTTTTAGATTTTTCTTTAAGGGTGTTGGTTAAATCCGACTTGGATTTTTTTTGTATAGGTACGGCACTGACTCAATATATATTTTTTCCCAAACAATTTCAAATTCAAATCACTATAAATTAATTAGAAAAATATTCGAACATTATTATAAAATTCAGTGAAAACCATTCAATTAATCCCTTTCTTAATTAATGAATTAATTCAATTGAAACTACTAAAATCAATTGACAATTTCCTCGAATATTTCCAAACAATTTCATATCACTATAAATTTTTAATAGGAGAAGAAATTCAGCGTTATTTGAAGTTTTTAGCTTTGAAGTGTTTCTTTGATCGTAAGATTAATATAAATTGTTAGTGTATAATCAGAAGCCGAATGCCGCATAATTCGAGGTTCTCAATGATGCGCATAATGTCTTCTATTTCTGTGCATAAGTTGCTTATTTTGCGGTTTGTGCGCATAAATCGCCATTTCAAGCACATAAATCACTTATTTCGAGAGCAGTTTCAAAATTTCTGGGATTCCCCTGCTTGAGGTTAGACTGGTGTAGACGGAGCAATGTCGTCAATGTTGGTGCTTTAGACTTTTGCGCTTGCTTTGGGGTGGGTCATTGGTCGCTTGTGTCGCGAAAGGCGCACAAATTCAAAACGAGAATTAAATGCATTTTATAAATTACATATAAATTATTATTATAGATTGCAAATAAGTATATAAAATTGCATAAATTGTGATTTAGGGTAGCGAAAACAATTATTAGACATATAGTTTGTAAATTAATATATTTTAAAAAACTTATTTACAAAATATATATCTAATAATTTTTTTCCTACCGTAATGATACCGTTGATGAAGGTTCTGTTTTTGATGATCCCATTCGTATTGATTTATGTCTCAGATGCCTGATGATTGATCTCGAAAATAATTAACACTAATATAATGAGATGAACCTTGTGTTGTGTAATATGATTGTACAGTTGAACTGTAAGATCTCTACTTATTTGAGATATGTAAACAGAAGTTGATTTATTTTTAAGAGTAAGTAATTCCACTACAATATTTGCTTATTCTTTCTCTATTGTTTAAAATGTTTTCTGCCAACCTGTAACGCATAATAATTTATAGACCTGTATTTTTGAGCGCATAATACCTACGTAATTTCGGAATTTTCACCGCATAATCACCGCATAAAAGACTCGAATCTTGGTGCATAATTCGGCATTCTCGAATGCATAAAGTTCACATCTCTATGCATCGGAGAGTATCCTTTATAGTTATCACGTTCTGAATTCGGCTCTGTGGCACGCCCAGGTATGTATAGGTCTCTACAGCGCCCAGGTGTCGTATAGCGCTTCTATCGACGAGCTCAGGGTCTTCCGGGATGCCCTTAAGTTTTCCTTTCTTCAAATAAACCTTGGCGCATTTTTCTAACCCGAACTTCATTCCAACCTCTTGAGTGTACTCTTTGACAATGTCCAAAGCTAGATGTAGTTTCTCTTGATTTTTAGCATAGATCTTAAGGTCATCCATGTAAAATACAAGAGTGACCTTATGCTTTCTAATTCCAGGTTTGACGCAGACATACCCTTCGGAATGGCGAAGTGCGAGAGATAGTGGCAATAATGTGAGGCAAAAGAGGAGAGTGCTCATGGTGTCGCCCTGAAACACACCTCTCTGAAAGGTGACACTATTAGTGATCACACGATGTTTTCCAGATGAGAGATGACAGTTGCTCCCAGTGGGACCCTGCGGTGGTTGTTAACCTTTAGTTTTTAATTATATATATATATATATATCAAACGTTCCATCTAAAGTTTCAAAAGCCAAAAACTGACAAAATTACTCTTAAATTACATGACATTACTCTAAAATCCCTGACACTCTCTTTGGTATGATTGAAGTGTTCTTTGAACACATTGGAGTCGTGGGTCGTTTATACTTTCATCATTCAAGCAATGCGCCAACAGCACCACAAATAAATAAACTAAGAACTGGGCTTAACTTTCTCGGTGTGAAATACAACTTTATAAATATTAAAAAGCAGCGTTTAGTTCTGAGATGTCTGTATGAATAGCCGAATAGTGCACGTGCTCAATGTGTCAGCACTGTTACAGCACGCCCCTGCAGACTGAATGCACGTAAGATACATTATTCACGTTCCCATCAGCGTCTGTAGTGGTGCTGCAGTTACAGTGCGCTTACAAAATTATACGTCTATCATGTTTACATTCTGATGACTGTGCGCATACATTTTTTGTCGGCATGATCTGATGGTGTAATGCGCCCACACAACTGTTTGGGAATATTTCGCTAAAAATATTAATGAAAGTTCATTTAAGCTTATAATGCATTGAAACTTACATATGCTACATAATAAAATATGTTTGTTTTTTTTGCTAGAAAAACATTTTTTGATAAGAAATGTGCTTTTTTTACTGTATAAGTTGTACATTCTATCGGAAACGCTTTGTTTTGGATGAAGATTTATTTTTGCTATTCAATAATTGTTTTAAACTTCACAAAACAATCATAAAACTAGGTGTATGCCTAAATTACAATGCATCTTTAAAATTCTACCTTCTCTTTCCAGTTCAGTTTTTGGGTTCCAGATGGTGAAATGATCGACCACCATTCCCAATATTTTTAATTGGATATTCTCTGGAGATAGATATTTGAATTTCTAACATTGGTGATATCTGACGATTTCTAACCACAAAAATAGCGTCTTCTGTGCTCGGTCATCTGGCAACCCTGTACGTACAAAAAGAAGAAATGATGTTCATTCTCTAGTAGTCTTACTTACGGAGTATTTGCAATAGGCCTTACGCTAGGTATGTTAAGCTGGCAAAACACAATTAAGGTATAGAGATGTAACCTATTTCATAATTTAGGACTCATTTAGGGATAATTTGGGCCCCTATTCCCAAATTTAGGGCTCTATTGTTTTTTGTAAAAAATAGTGTTTGCGCTAGCTTAACGTGAAGCTGGCCGAACATTGCTGTAAAACGTACTAAAAATGATTTTACACAAAATTCACCTCATGCAATAATTTAGGGCTCATTTAGGGCTCTGGGAATATAATAATCAAAATTAAAAAAAAGGTTCAAACAAATTTACCAAAAAAAGTTCTTTTTTTTTCAATTCCCTTGCATAATTTCAGACTCATTTAAGGCTCCTGAAATATCGTCGACAGAAAGTCGTGCGATTTTTTCCTTGCCCTTTTTTTCTGTTATATATAGTGTTGTGCCACCTTAAAGTTATAAAAAATGCATGAAGAAAATCATAAAACCCATTCTTTCCACTCGCATAATTTAGGGCTCATTAAGGACTAATTTGGGCCCGTAGTCCTTTTCAATTTTTAAAAATAATAAAAACTTGCTCCCGAAATATGGGGAGGCTGAATAAGAATAAGAAGTTTTCATAGACAAAATTTATTCTGTTCCGGGAAAATAAGGATTTAATATGAAGGTATCGCACTGTAACTGTTGTAAAAGTTATAAAAGTGATTTTTGGTAGAAAATAAAGACTTAACATTTTATGTTGGAATTTTAATACGGTATTTTGATGTGAACAGCGTGGCAACTAGCTTTATTAAGGAGTTTTTTCTTTGAAAAAAGGTATATTATTATTTTACAGTATTTAAAAACTTTTAGGATGAGGAATATAGTCACAAAAAAGTTTAAAAAAAGATAAGAGGTTAGGCATGTAAAAAAAGAAGACAGCAGACATGTGTACAGATAGTCAGGTATCTGGTTACGAATTAACAATCTTTTCATTACTACTATAAAAATGAAATTGCGAACAATTCCTTTAACAACATGTACTTGATTTTTTTATATTTTTTAATGCAAAAAGCTCATTTTTGCCAAAAATGTCGGTTATCTAGCTTTTTACTGCAACCCTTTGTTTAAAAACCGTATAAACTATATCTTACAAAAAAAAAACATATTGTTATATTTGAATTTTATGTTTCGTTTTCCATGAAACCCCAATGTTTTTTTTTAAATCTCTATAACTTTTGACTTAATTGAGATATTCATCGCTTTATTTTTATTTTAATAGCGCTTATCATGTTCTGTTGTAATCCGAAAAAAATATAGAAAAGGTGTAGCCGAGAATGGCGCGAACTCGCGAACTTATCGCGGTAATGCAGCACTACTGCACTTGCCCTTTTATTAGTGGTAGCTTTCTGGTACTGTCACAGATGGCTCATAGACTCAACGTTATTGACCAATAACAGCGACTCTAAGCGCGTCGTTTATTTGACATTGCACGACGTATCTTATTTTGACTGTAATCTTAACTATACATAGTAATATATGTTGAATAGGATTTACTAAATAGTTGTCTTTTCCAAAAGGTACTGTATTAAAATGAATCAAAGTAAGATCTATATCACATTCAATTGTATTAGTATATTAAACACTTATTTATAAATATAGGAATGATTTGATCTAGTTTTCACAACTAAACAGTTTAAAAAGGGTACCTGTACTTGAGCAATAGTCACCAGTACCATAATAATCTATAATGTAATTATAGCACTCTTAATAACAATTATTTTTCCATTTTTCTCCGTGTAATGTAAGTTCCGACATATTTCCAGATAGGACCACATAATATTCCGTCGGGAAAATAATTCAATTTTTTGCTTCCGAAGTTCGCTTCAAAGCCCAATAGATCCAGATAGAAAACAGTTTTCAGACTTAAACGAAAAGAGTCTTCGAATGTAAATTCCGACAACGTTCCACATAGGGCCGCATAAGATTCCCTCGGACAAATAGTTCAACTTTCTATTTCCGATGTTCACTTTAAAGCCCGATAGAGCCAGATAGAAAACCGATTTTAGAATTAAACGAAAGCAGTCTTCTAATGTAAGTTCCGACAACGTTCCGCACAGGGCCAGATAAAATGCTATTTTCCATATGTCATCCAGATTAAAATCCGGATAGAGTCGCTAGTTTTCCGTTTAAGATTAAAAATTAAACAAAATTCTTTTTTAATTTCACTATTTGGGAAAAATTTAATTTTTTTTTTTTGAACCAACCTGTTATGTTAAAAATAAACTATTTGGTTAAAAATTCATATTTTCGGTTCAAAAATTCAACAACTTTTTAGATAATTCAAATACTTAGTTGAACAATAAAATATTTATTGAAAAAGGCGTCCTTTTTGCTTGAAAAGTCAACAATTTGGTGGAAAATTGGATGATTCCATTAGAAAAAAATGCATATTTTTGGTGGGAAATTAAACTATTTTTTTATCTGAAAAGTTAAATATTACATTTTTCTTTGAAAATTTATCCTTTATAAATTGAAAATTCGACCACTATTTAATAGAAAATTCATGTACTTTGTTGAAAATTCGTCCACCTGAGTAGAAAATTTATATTGTTTGTTTCTTAAACTAAAATTGTAACTATTCTATTTTTGGTTTAAAACTTATCTTTTTTAGATGAAAATTATTCAACTATTTGGTGGAAAATTCTGTTTCCTTATGATTAAACAAAATTTAAAGAAGTTAGATATAAGTAAAGAGATTAATAAAATACAATTTAATGAAAGCGTTAATATAAAATAAAATTGGATTCTTCTCATTACAATTTTCATAATTTGTAAAAAGTAAAAAATAGTTGCTTGCTCATAAAATTATTGTAAAACTAATAGGACAAAAACTAATCGATAATTTTTCCAGCAAAAAATTAATTTTTCAATTGATGAATCGAATTGCGCTATTAGTTTTTACGTATTTCGCGTTAGTATTTTCAGAAAAATTAAACAGAAATTTGCAATCGTAATGCAGAATCACCAGACTCGACTTGATTTTTAGAAATATTTGTGTGCCTTTTCTTGAACACAAATTTGAAATAATATAAAAATGTTGAAAACCTACAACTTCAGGTAGCTGATTAGTTTTTTCAGAAGAATTAAACAGAAATTGGCAATCGTAATGCAGAATCACCAGACTCGACTTGATTTTGGGGAATATTTATATACCTTTTCCTAAGCACAAATTTAAAATAATATAAACATTTTGAAAACCTGCAACTTCAGGTAGCTGGTTAGTATTTTCAAAAAAATTAAAGTCAAATTGGTAACCGTAATGCAGAATCACCAGACTCGACTTGATTTTAGGGAATATTTATATGCCTTTTTATAAGAACAAATTTAAAATAATATAAACATTTTGAAAACCTCCAACTTCAGGTAGCTGATTAGAATTTTCAAAAAAATTAAACTGAAATTGGCAAACGTAATGCAAAATCATCAGACTCGACTTGATTTTTTGAAATATTGGTGTCCCTTTTCTCAGGCACAAATTTGAAATAATATAAAAATGTTGAAAACCTCCAACTTCAGGTAGCTGGTTAGAATTTTCAGAAAAATTAAACAGAAATTGGCAAGCGTAATGCAGAATCACCAGACTCGACTTGATTTTAGGGAATATTTATATGCCTTTTCCTAAGCACAAATTAAAAATAATATAAACATTTTGAAAACCTACAACTTCAGGTAGCTGATTAGTATTTTCAAAAAAATTAAACTGAAATTGGCAAACGTAATGCAAAATCATCAGACTCGACTTGATTTTTTGAAATATTGTTTCGCGTCACTCTGTCCTTGCTTGACTTTCGATGACGACATCTTTGAACTGAACAGTGTGAAAAATTTGAAAAAAAAACATATATATGCATTCATATTTTGACTGCACATACGGTAAAAACAAAACTGCAATATATTAATAACAATTAACGTAAAATGAATTTGAACATGACTATGCTATCTCTTGTAATATAGGTAGAAGAGAGTTTTATTTTGGCTTAAACTGCTTAAAATTTCAACAAATGCAATCGAATAATAATTAGGAATGACAATCATGAAACCTATTAATAAATAACAAATAAACCTGGAAGACCGATGAATAGTAGTGTGGGTGTAAGGACACAGCGGGATACCATAGCTGAAGGGTCTACTCATTGAAAAAAAGTAGCGACTAGTAAAAGTAGTACTAGTCAAAGTAGTACTAGTAGTAGTACTACTACTAGTATTAATGGTAAAATAAGCTACTACTGTTACTAGCTACTAGCTAGCTATCGGTATTCCAGTATTATTTGTTATTAATTGATAGGTTTTAAGATTGTGATTCCTACTTTTCATTCGATGGTATTGGTTGCAATTTTCCAAACAGTTCAAGCCAAAATATAACTCTCTACTACGTATATTACGGGAGGTAGCATAGTCATCTGCAAATGAATTTTACGTTAATTGCTATCAATATATTGCAGTTTTGTTTTCACGTATGCACAGTCAAAATATGAATGCATCTATATGATTTATTTTTTATTTTTCACACAGTTCAGTTCAAAGATGTCGTTATCGAAAGTTAAGTAAGGACAGAGTGACGCTAAAAAAAACACGATTTTCATCGTTTCGCGAAGGATATTTTCCAAGCCAATTTCTGTACATAAACAAATAGGGACTTGTTTCAAGCGCCATAAAGTAAGCTTTATCGTGGTATAAGCTGTGTTTTTGTGCGATTTTTTTCTTGCGAGTGAATTACTAAAATGTGCAGCTGTTTTGGAGGTGACCTTGAATTGGACCTTGAGCTTGACGTTCAAGATTACTTCAAGGTCAACTTTTTTTTTTCTAAGTGGGAACCCCAATTTTTGACAGCGGCAATCGAAAGAGCGGGAAATTTTACGTCTAAACATGTACTCAGGTCGTGGGTCAAGCGTGACCTTGAACTTCAGCTGAAGGTTATTAGGCTTGACCCAAGTATGGGGCGGGCCCAATCTGTACTGCTGCGGCTCAGGTGTTTACGAAAAACTTCGAAAAACTTCGATTCTTTTACATTCAGCGTTACCCAGGAACAACGACGTGACGTAGTAAAATCTGTTCCCTTTGGGGTGCTTGATTTATGTGAGTCCCCTTGCCTCTTACAGTCGGGGTGCTTGATTTACGTGAGCCCCTTAGTCCGAGATCCCACTGCGTTTTTTGGGAGGTGAGAAGCCAGCATGATAAAAGTTACTGGAGGTGATAGCTTAGACGTAGACCATGAAGGAACGCCCATCGTGCCAGCGCCCAGTCGGTCGTAGGTGCGATAAAAATGGATTCTAAGCGACCGATTGTTTCTTTCTTTACATGTCGTTGGCCAGCACAATGGAATCTACACCATATTGTAGAGGGCAATTAGTGCTTTCAGAAAATGTAATCGTGCCACCCTCCACCCGTCGCAAACATCATTCAAAACACTCAAAAATTATTTAACACTGTCAGTAAATTACTTTTAATGTGTTATTAAATTCAATGTTATTATTTTGCTATTCATATGCCAACTGCATAGCTGGCGCCACCACACGGCCACCGTCAACGCATAGTAAATTTTCAACTCAGAGTTCCAGGCGGCTGGTCAAGCCATAAGAAGTCTACACTCCCACACACCTAGATATGTGTGTATGAACTTGAGACGCCGAGCGCAGCTCGCACGCTCTCTCCTTTTCCTTCCTGCTTTCTTTCTATCTTTCTTTCTCTCTCGCTTTCTCCCTCCTCCTTCATATGCGTCATTTTCGAATTTCTATCGCCTTGAACGCATTTTGACAAGAATCGAAAGAGAACAGAGATAATATTCCCCTTTTCACATTTTCTCTTTCTCAGTTGACAACCCTCGTTGATTTTAGTATGACAACCCCTTCTCACCTTGTCCTTGTGTGTCGGAGAGCGGCCCCTGCGGCTCCGCGTCCTTACCTCATGGTGCACCGTCCACCCCTCGAAGATGAACCCCGCTAAAAATTGGCCACCTCTTTGACGCTGAAACTGCAGTTTCCTTTCCTTCTCCGAAGCTGCTCTCCCTATTGAAAATTCCGACGTTGCAAACCACATCGTAAACGACCTCGTAAGCAATATCGTAAACGACGTCGTAAATGATATAGTAAACGACGTCGTGAACGATATCGTAAACGATGTTCGATTTTGGCACCATATTGACATCGTTTATGACGTCGATTACGGCATCGTTTACGACGTCGTTTCCGACCTTATTTTTTCTTTGAAAATAAGACGAAATTATTATTAATTAATATATATTAAACGACGAAGTAAACAATATCGTTTACGACGTTCTTTACGATATCGTTTACGACGTTGTTTACGATATCGTTTACGACGCCGTTTAGGATATCGTTCACGACATCGTTTACGATATCGTTTATAACGTCGTTTACGATATCGTTTACGACGGCTTTTACGATATCGTTTGCAACATCTTTTACGATATCGTTTGTGACGTCGTTGACGATATCGATTACGACATCGTTTACGACATCGTTCACGACGTGGTTTCCGACCTTATTTATTTTTTCCAAATAAGACGAAATTATTATCAATTAATATATATATTAATTGATAATAATTTCGTCTTCTTAAAAAATAAATAAATAAGGTCGGAAATGACGTCGTGAACGATGTCGTAAACGATATCGTAAACAACGTCGTAAACGATGTCGTAAACGATATCGTAAACGACGTCGCAAACGATATCGTAAAAGACGTCGCAAACGATATCGTAAAAGACGAAGATGAGGAAGCGACATTAATACCAACCGCGGAAAGCAGGCAATTTCTGAGAGATGATCACCATTTCAGGACAAGAAGGAACATTACCATGCAAGTTCCTCCTAATCCCCAAGACCTGGCTGAAATGGATGCCTCCCTCCGTGGAGCAATCTCGCAAGAGTCCGACCTCTGGACCAACAATTGCTCAGTTTATGGTGCTGCAAGAGCTTTGGCTGATTCACATCGAAGGCTCAAACCGACGATGGATCAAAAGACCAAAAGACGCTTGCATCAACTGAACAAGACTCGGAAACTATTAGAGATATCAAATTCTTCTTTGCGCAGGAATTTTGTGCTAATTAAGTGTTCTGGATTTGTGCCATGCACAAAATCCGGGCACTTTTTCTTTACCAGAAACGTGTTGCAATGCTGGCTTCAGGTGACTCTGGTGTGTGAAACTCGGAAACTATTAGTGTTATCAAATTCTTCATTGCAGTGGGATTTAGTGCTAATTTAGTGCTATTATCTGGCGCAAAAATTAAATTTATGCCCCGTAATTTTGCTCAAAAACATGTAGTCATGCTGGCTTTAGGTCACTCTGGTATGTGAAACTCCAAAACTATTAGTGGAATCAAATTCTTCTTTACGCAGGAATTTAGTGCTTATTTAGTTCTAATATATGCTGCAAAAAATAAATGTTGTGCCCGGTGATTTTGGTCAAAAATATGTAGTAATGCCAACTTCAGCTTGAGCCACAACTCCCCTGTGCGAAACTCGGAAACTATTAGTGTTATCAAATTCTTCATTGCAGAGGGATTTAGTGCTAATTTAGTGCTAATATATGTCGCAGAAATTAAATGTTGTGCCCGGTAATTTTGGTCAAGAACATGTAGTAATGCTGGCTTCAGGTTACCCTGGTATGTGCAACTCGAAAACTATTAATGGTATCAAATTCTTCTTTGCGCATGAATTTAGTACTTATTTAGTGCTAATATATGACGCAAAAATTAAATTTTTTGCCCTGTAATTTTAGTCAAAAACATGTAGTAATGCCAGCTTCAGGTGACTCTGGTATGTGAAACTCGAAAACTATTAGTGGTATGAAATTCTACTTTGCACAGAAATTTAGTGCTTATTTAGTTCTAATATATGCCGCAACAATTAAATTTTGTGTCCGGTAATTATTAGTCAAAAACATGTAGTAATGCTGGCCACTAATAGATTCCGAGTTTCACATATCAGAGTCACCTGAAGCCAGTTTGACATACCAAGGTAACCTGAAACCAACATTACTACATGTTTTTGACTAAAATTACCGGGCACAAAATTCAATTTTTGCGTCATATATTAGCACTAAATGAGCACTGAATTCCTGCGCAAAGAAAAATTTGATCCTACTAATAGTTTTCGTGTTTTACATACCAGGGTGACTTGAAACTAGCATTACTACATGTTTTTGACAAAAATTACCGGGCACAAAATTTAATTTTCGCGGCATATATTAGCACTAAATGAGCACTGAATTCCTGCGCAAAGAAAAATTTGATCCTACTAATAGTTTTCGAGTTTCACGTACCAGGGTGACTTGAAACCAGCATTACTACATGTTTTTGACCAAAATTACCGGGCACAAAATTTAATTTTCGTGGCATATATTAGCACTAAATTCTTGTGCAAAGAAGAATTTGATACCACTAATAGTTGCCGAGTTTCAAATACCAGAGTCACCTGAAGCCAGCATTACCACAGGTTTTTGGTAAAAAAAAAAGTGCCGGGATTTTTTGCATAGCACAAATCCAGAGCACTTAATTAGCACAAAATTCCTGCGCAAAGAAGAATTTGATATCTCTAATATTTTCCGAGTTTCGCATAGGGGAGTTGTGGCTTCAGCTGAAGCTGGCATTACTACATGTTTTTGACTAAAATTACCGGCCAAAAGACGCTTGCATCAACTGAACAAGAAGATTGGATGGGCAAGACAGAATGCGCCCCGTGTTCAATGTGTGATTCAATGTGTTCAGCGTGTGAATTGCTTTCCTTGAGTTTCGAGCAAGTGCCCTAACTTTAGCAGTGAATTTTTTATTTGATGTTTTGTTGCTAATCACGCACTAAATATTTCATGCATGCCGTCTCGTGGTTTCAATTTTAAACTGAAGCTGTGCAATACGCTCGAGAATCTTACTCAGGCGTACTGAAGTATCGTTACTTCTATCGTCGCTAAACAGGGACACCGCCTTCTCGTAAACTACATAGTTCAGATTCCAGAGATTATCATCTTTGTGAAGAAAATCGGGAAGATCAGTATTAGCTTCAGCTACTTTGTCCATCCTGAGAAAGACTTTTTGGTGGATAGATCTCGTACTTCTCATGTTGGCATTCTCGGCTATCTGCAAAGGTGTTCTTGCTGGAACGAGTTGGAGGATGTTGCTCTTCTTCTCGCTGATAAAGAGCTTTATATCCGTTTTTTGCAAAAAGGATACCTGATCTTTTAAATACTGAGGCGTTTTTTGAGCATATTGTGGGTACATGTTGACCCAACGGTCATGTAACCTCTGTATGAATCCTCATCACGCCGGTGAGCTTCTTTGCCAAAAGGTGAGGATGTCCCTCCTGAGTTGGTCCAACCATTTAAATCGATGTTTTTGCGTTTTTCCGGGGCCATTGCCTGGTCGTCGCCTCAGTTCAGTCCTTTTGCCACTCCCAACTGAACCATTGCCTACATCCGAGACAGGCATATTGTGGATGGCACTGCGTGATACTGGAGATGTACCCGCACAGTTCGTTGCATTGGGGAGTTAGCGCAAAGCAACGTGGCTGACTGGAAGAGCCGGAGCTCTCGGGCGATAGGGTCGCCACATCCCTACGGCTTATTGCCACATTATTATTATGTGACAAGCTGCAGGATCCGGAAGCTGCGATCATGGTTACCTGAAGCAACAAATCCCGATGCAATTGGAAGGTGTACGTCATCCACTTCAACTCCTTCTGTCCTAGAAGGCAAGAAAACGCGGAAAATTTACGCGAGACAAAATCGTGCAACAGTGTTCCTTGGAGTCAGGTCTCTAGCCGCGGATGACCTTACACGACAGACGGAACAGTGAGAGATAAAGGTTTCACCTCCGGATACTTTTTTAGAGCTACCAATCTTTGTAGAATGTGATGAGGAACAGTGTTGAAGGACCATATTAAATAATCCCTGAAGAACAGCCTTTTGCATCCGGTTCTCGATGGAATGAGTCTGACGCTGGCACGCCGGAATCTTGTCGAGTTAGCTAAAAAATGAAGCTTTCATACCTCCAAGACAGCCGATTATGTAAACTACAAGATGGACTTTGTAGCCATGGTACAGCCTGCTAAGCTCGAAAAGAAGTGCTTGATATTTCGCCCATTTCTCTTCCTCCTTTGCCGTGACATTACCATCGGCTGGTGCCGAAAATTCAATCACGTAAATGATCTTGGTCTGTGGATCTTGGAGGAAATTTTCAGGTTTCGTAGCACTGATACGTTGAGTGGTGGAGAATGAGAAATTCCAGTAGATCTTACACTGATCATTCTCCACTTGATGGGCTGCAGCGTCTTTACAGACACACCTGTCAATTAGCAGGTTATATATATATATATATATATATATACGAAACTGTCACTCACATCGATATGACGGAAAGAGTTGCGGGACAAAAAACACGCGAAAAGTGAGCGGAAACATAGGAGCTTCAATGTGGACAAAGTTCTTACATAAATTCGAAGATCCTTATTATTAATACCTCTACAAATGTGCAAGGTTTCAATACATTCAAAGAGAGACAGCTGTGTACTGTATAATTATTGCAAAATACCGTTAACTTGAGTCATGTCGAGAATTATTTTGCAAGAGTATTTCTAACTCGAGAAAGTGGACCGTCTGAATAATGTGGAAAACCATCGTAACAAATTAGCTGCCAGAAAATAAGTTTTTCTGTCGAAAAACGCCATAACCAGATTGATAAAAATTATAATCTCAAAAATAATTAATAAGACTGTTTACTTGCGGAGGCAAGCATGGAGGGAAGATTAAAATATTTTCGATCCTAGCCTCTACTATTTTGATTGTCTTTTGTTTTGTTTTTTCTATGCATCTATATGTAAAATGAAATGTTATAACAATTGGTATTTTGAGCGATAATAAACCTTTTTACGATCTTTAAAAAGGACATAATTATTCAAACTCATTTTTATTTTTCAGAATACTATGTGACATTTTTTGTTCATAAACAAAAATTTGTCGTTAATAAATATATAATATAGCTTGATATGATGATGTAGATGATCTTGAGACATCTATCGAATATGGATTCGGTAAACTAAACAAAATAACTGAATACATTTAAATTAGAATTATGTGTGAATGAGAATCTAATTGGAAGATGCATAAGAAGCCATAGAAACACAAAAGCTTGTATGAGAAAATGCATGAAAGTGAAGGAAGCTAGAGAGGTATGCCAGGGCAGAAAAGTGTGACGACAAATAGTTTACACGAAATGCATGAAGAAGAGTGTCAGTGGAATGAATAACGCCTGAAACAAAAGACCTTGAATACTAATGGGCCCAAGTAGGGAGCTTCACATGATGACTTTGTAAGGCTCTTTACTTGCGGTGATCGATAGAGAGATTGATCAGCAACCTGGGTCGGAGCAGTGTTGCGGAACGAACGTGTTATTTCAATAAATAACATGGAAATTCTAGACCAATATGAAAATATATACCCCCTCCAACACATTACTCCTTTCCTCACCAAGTGAGTCACCAGTATCGCGCAGTGTCACCCATAGGCCACTCTCGGATGGAGGACATGGTCCAGTTGGGAGTGGCAATAGGATCGAATTGAGGCGACGACCAGGCAGTGACATTCAGTGCGTGATTAGCTACGTAACATCAAAAAAAAAAAAAAGAAAGGGTGTCCTTTGGTGGAAGAAGTTCACTTCTATGCACCAATATCTAGCTCGTATATTTACTACTTATTTGAATGGAGAACAACCCATCCCGCAGTGGCTAGTGAAAGGATGCACGGTATTGATCCCTAAGACCGGAGACTTGTCAAGTCCAAAGAACAACAGGCCCATAGCTTGTTTAAAGACCAGCTACAAGCTATTCACTGGCATCCTCAAAGAGAGGATATTAACATCTATCGAGCCGGTATGGAGTGCAATTTCGAAAATAATGAATGCACGCATGAAACACACACCTGTTAGTACTAGGAGCGCGGATGGTGGAGAAAGACCTGTCGTTTATTGCACTAAAATTTGTTAAATTTTATCAGATGTATCCATCTGATTTTTCTTGTTTTTACAACACACTCCTCTTTTTCTCAAAAAATAATAGTTTGAAACGTTTTTCGATATTCTGCGTATTTACTGAGATAAACGCAAAAAACATGATTTTAATGGTGTTTTTTTATGGTTTTCACCATGAAAATCGCTTTGTCGCCAATTTTCACTATTATATTCGTAATCAGCGCGTCAAAATACATAAGTATACGAAGTTTCAATAAAATCGAAAAATTCAGCTATTCGGAACTTTATCCAAATCATTAATGCTTCCTTATGAGGAAGCAAAATTCTCATAAAATTACTACCATTATATTATGAATACAACCGAAGGCTAACACCCTAGATCGAATTCATAGCTAGTTTAGAATAGGTTTTGAGGAAAAATCATACCAGTATGACCGTTATTTGTAATTTGAGATGTACGAAGTACATCAAGTCCTGAAAATCCTAAAGGTGGATAACTGGCGTTCCTAACATCATGCTCTTCTATATTAATTGGGGATTGATGTTTTCCTACACAAGTTTGATAATCATCACCCCAGTGTGATGGACCTGGAATCAATTAAAAGTTGTTATTTTAAATTATCCTGTTATGTCCCACTACGGTGGTCCAAAAAATCGAAGTTTGAGGAAAGAGCAGTGAAAGGCGGGAATGCGTGAGCTTATTATTGAATTTTGGCTGTATTCAGATATTACAGTCTAATTTTTTAACAAATTCTTCTTTGTTTAATTAATTTCTGTTTGGTTTAACAACTTTTTCTATAATTATTCTTAAAAATTAAACTTTCTTTGCGCTTCGAGGAAAGGAGGGTAATTTATTGGCGATGAAGCTCAGATGGCGCACCCTTATTTACAAAAAACTATAATAGTTAGGCTCCCGAAAATAATTCGATCGTCTGAATTCTTGCATAATTCATGTAATTGATACAAAATTGACAATGATTCGATTTTTAAAAACATTTTTTTTACGTGTTTATTTACAGAATTGTTTCTGTAACTTTTACTTACAAATTTCTAATACTTTCATAGTATTCGATCTTTGAGCTCATGATTAGGAAAAAGATTTTCGTCAAATAAATGAGCCTTTTATGCGAAAAGCATTTAATTAATGAATAATCCGTGAACGGTGATTTGGCGCAAAAGTTAAATCGCATGCGATTTTGCTCAAAACAATGGTAAAAAAGTGCGAATCGCATATCAGGTTATATTTGCTAGTTTGAATTGTTTATTACTGCCATGGGTTACCTCTAAATTAATTTGAAATTAAAATATCTTATTACGAGTGAAAATTAAAATTAGACTGTTTTAGGTGCAAGTATATGAATGTTTGTTGCAACGAAGTGATATAATGTCAGTAACTACGCGTGTAACGAGATTTTATGAAAAATTGGTCTATTTCAGAAAGTGATAACCTAGGATCTATTGTAGTTATAATAGTATATTGTGTATCAAGGGCGTAAAGAAGGCTATTTTGACGAGTGTGAATTTGCTGCCCGAGCGAAGCGAGGTTGTATTAAGTTCTAATTTAGATAATTGAGTTGTTGGAGTTATCATGAACATTCTTGTTAAATGCATTTTTTCACATTGGTCCCGAGTGACTTCATGTATGTATTGACTAATACCGTTACTTACTACAGAAGTGTGAGAGTGCATACCGCAGTGTAAAATAGTACAGTCAGTTTCAATCTTACATTGTATGACTCTTTGTAATGTAAATCCACTGATTTTAATGAGTTGAATATATGTTGGTGTTACATGAATTTGAGGTTTCGGTATGTCACATTCTCCTACCTCTAATATCGATAATGTTGTAATATTTAATTGAGAAGACCCGCAATCATATCCTATGAAGCCTTTTATCGGATTTAATCTTCACAGCATCCAAAGGAACACTAAGAAGCCGCCCATTCCAAATTCCATTATCTGGAAGAGGGGTTTTTTTATTATTAATGGTCGTAATTAGAGAAAAGTTCATTTTGTAGACTTTACTGGTAATTTATTGCATTATTGTATTTTTTCATCAGGATTCAATAATAGATGTTATATTCAGGCAAGTCTGCTAAAAGATGTTGTTTTGAATTCCGGAGACCTAAGATTAAATTATAAAATGCTAATGGTCCTTGTAACTTTATTGTAAGAATAATATCCCTTATGGTGTCTGGTTCTGTTATGGTTGTTTCCCATGTAGGAATGTTGCAATCTTCCCTGTTGTAAATCCTTGTTATAATCAAATATGGCCATAGTGCAAGTATATCCACATTGTCTACGAGCAAATCGATGTATTTGTCGATCTTTTGTCGGTGAGCGTATGGTCCTGAATATTGATTTGCAAATTTGCGTATTTGTCCACCTTCTAATAAGAAAACATTATCTCCTGTCTTAAAATGTTGTGCATTGCTAGTGAATATTTTGTAAAATTATCTTGTATAGTCAGTATATATTCCTTACTCATTTTTGTTACCGGAAGGGGACCTACGATTTCCATTGCTATTTTTTCGAACGCGGTTCCTGGGGTATCCGTTATCACCATTGGGTTCTTTGTTTTAACCCGGAGCAATTTTTTAAGCTGGCACTGTAAGCATACTTGAACATACTTCTCGATGTGAATCTTCATGTTTTCCCAAAAATAATTTTGACTTATTCTATTATAAGTTTTCGTAATTCCCTTGTGGCCGCCTATTGCAGAAGAATGAGCTTTTTCAATTAGCTCTATACGTTGATCTTTTGTGGGATATTGTGTGATACCCATACATATTATAATTTTTGTCGATGGTTCAGCAAAGGTTGCATCAAAGTTTGTGAAAATTTTATCCCCAGGTACGTGATTAACCTGAGCAGTTTTAGCTACACTAATTGTTTTCAAGTTTAATTTGTTTGCTAATAAATACAATGAAAAAATTGTTAATTTTATGCTTTCTAAAGTTTCGCTTGAATTCCGGTCTTCAATAGGCAGACCTATGTGGTATTGTTGGCCCTTTTTAATATATTTTGAAACTCCTCTTTGAAGATTTACAAATTTGGGTAATTTTTCTCTTTTTGCTAAAGCTCTTGAACCGTTATCACGAGGGTTTCCGTCAACTGAAATAAAATATGTGTAATTGTCTTTCCGCATTGGTAGTTGATCACGGCATTCTCTATTCATAGATAGCGTTGACGGGATCAGTGGTGCATTTGAAGTTACTGCGCAAAAAAATTCAAAAAGTCACTGACTAATTAAACAGCCCTCGTAACACAGTTGTCAATTATTATGATTCCTCTTTGGTTAATATCTCAGTCAGAAATTATTTTAAAAAATGGTTATATCTGAAATGTAATAAATTGCCTTGTTTAATTAGAAATTATTTGTCTAACATAATGACAATGTTAATATTTATTTAAATTTAAAGCATATGTTGGGAGACTGCTTGGATAATATATTTCATAAAATGCAACAAGCTTATTATTAAACTTACAAGAATGTGTAAGAAATCTTTTTCATTGTTAAATAATCGCCTCCAGAAGAGAAACTATAGGTACAAATAATGTACTGAAAGCGGAGTAATAATTAGTAACAATAGTAACCCGTGTAGAAAATTTTCGTGACAGTCTTGAATCATGCTAAAGCCAGTACAGATTTTCTCAAGCCTGTCTATACACGCAATACTAGCCTGACGCAACACTGGCGCAGTCTAGTTTTGCTACGTGTTTGATTCAAACGTTTCTGCTGTCAAGTTCCAGACTTGTTTCTACCTATGAGTTCGATACGAATTTGAATATATGAAGACTGCCCGGATTTGAGCTGGTTTCTAGAAGGAATCACTATTTGAACTTATCAAAAATTACAGAAGCAAATTCAGAAAATAATGATCTTTGAGTAAAAGATTTAGGAAAGTAAAACACATAATTGCATAAATGCTCATGTAATGATTAAATGTAAACTATTACATATTTAAGGCAATAAACAATCATTATTGAAGGTGATTGAAATCTTAATAATATACGGACTGTATTCATAACAACGACGATTTTCTCAAAAAATATTTGAAAACATTTGCTTCCAATTGAATTATATAGTGAAGTTATAGTAAATTTGTATTAAATTTATAATAATTATAATATGTATAATGCTATGTATTATATTTATCATATTTCAGAAAATCAAATTTTAACATAAATGTTTTTTTTTAATTTATCTGAATTATTTATTGATTGCTCAAATGATAATTAAGCCTAACGTATTACTTATTTTAAATAATAAACCATAAATATTTCGTAGCCTGATCACAAGTATAATCATACAAACTTTATTATATTCAATGATTTATTCACACATCAAGCACTTTTAATGTTTAGAAATTGTTCATGATTTATTGAAATAAATATGACGACGTAATGAATTGAAATTCATATCCGACAAAAATGAAAAAAAATTAACTTTAAATGGCTGAGTGTGTTACGGCAAAGGGACAAAGTTACAGCAACATAATGTGAAATTACATCAAAAGTGCGACACGCGGCGTATGAAAAAGATTTTCGGGAACTCATTTTTCCATTTTTTTTTTTGTACAAAAACCATTTTTGATATTTTTAATTAACTGCGAAAACCATATATCAGACTTTTATATGATAAAAAACAATTATATTACTTAATTATTGAATATTTTTTTATCAAAATTGACGATCTGTCTAGAAACTAGTCGATCCCAGCGTTACATCCCAGTCTAGCCACTGGACAGTCAGCCTGTGGCGCGCCAGTGTCGACTCAAGGCGGACTAGACAGAAAATATGTCTTTGCATATTTATGGCGAATAGATCCCTTCTTTTCATGGAAAAATGTAGATATTATGTTTTTTTTTTAATTATTCTTTTAAGTTGATGGTAATCATATTTTTTAACATTTTTTCCATGATAATATTAGTTTATAATCTTTTCAGTACGACCTTTCAATCACTTATTTTATTTAAAAAACTTTTAATCACTCATTCATAACTAAAAACTTTTTGTTTGCAGAAATTTGTACGAATATAGTATTTATTAATATATACATATACGGACAGCAGGAAAATGCAGATGATGCTGAAAATAAACGATGTTTAAAAAAATTCCGTCATATGTAAAAATCTGAATATAGTGCAGGCATCTTGTAAGAAAAAACTTATTTTCACGTGGAACCGTTTGTTACTTATGTTATTAATGCCGTTACGTTTTCCGCACGATATTCACCAAACGAGATATTAAAAAAAATGTTCTGATTAAAAATAGAAAAAAAAAGTTTTTGTTTTAAGAGTCATAATTCTTGACTTATGAAGGCTGGAAGATTTTTTTACATTAACACATAATTTCCGACATGAAAATTTTGTCTGTCATCATTAACATAGATTTACCGACAAGCGAAGTATTTTGAATAAACTGAACACGAGTAATTTGCTCTGAAGAATACGTCTAAAGTGGTTAAGTTTGGGAGGCCATAACTTATGACTCATTAAGGTTCAAACATTTTTTTTTTAGAATTACTCGAAATTGCGTACTCGAAATTGCGTACACTTTAATTAAAGTCTAGAATATTTTTTCGTAAAATTGACAGGTTCTAAAGTATAGATATTAACTTCAGAACTGGGTTCTTTAACCACCTTTTTGGAAAAAACGGGGTTCTTTGGAGACTTACAACTCTGCGTCTATTATTGAAAGAATTTTCTTCTTTTTCTTTCAACTTTTTCAGAATTTTCTAAACTTTACGAAAGCAGTCTACGAAAACACGACTTTTGGAAAATTGTTCAAAAATATTTTCGGGACGCGTCGTAATCATGTTTAAAAAATTTGAAATTCCCATCAGGACCCCTCAGCGAAACGTTATAGCAAACGAATACGGTGCAAAATTATTACCAGATGCCTGGACTAATATGACGAAAGTTTTGCAGACTGAAAGTTATTGTTTTTAGTGGTAATGTTGATACAATGCAATTGGCCTTTCTATAAGCAGGGTGCTTAAAACCATCCTTGCCCCTTTGCAATAGTAAATTTTGGATTACAAAATAAACGGGAAGGTTGTTAATAAATTTTCCTTTCATATAAATCTCTGTAACAATTCAGAACTTTGCAGGTATGAAAATGGAATGTGCGTTATTTTCAATACTTTTCACGTATTAATTATATGGAAACAAATATTTATAAAGCAGATTGTTATATCTTGTGATCTTAAGAAATAATAATATTCCCTACCTTTTCAGTTCAGCACTTCTTTTAAATAAAACATTTGGACAGAGAAACCATTTTTGTACATAACAATTGAAACTTTCGTTACCGTATTGGTAAAAGTACAGAAAATAGGATTTTTTTGTTTTGGTGAAAATATCTATTTTTCTACTCAGGAGCCGTGTATAAATTACGTGAAGAAATTAATTACGTCACAGTAAAAGTTAAATGCAATTTTTACACGTGGACAAATCTAAGAAATACGACGAGCATGATTCTTCATATAAAAGATTTTTGCAAAAAGTACCCGGCAGTAGTTGAACAAGAAATGAGTACAGAAACGAGTACTCCTAATCCTGATCTAGCTGATCTTTCTTATGCAAATATGTACTTCAATATCAAATATTTATTTTAAATATTGAGAGATATAGCACTGATAAAAATTGAAGCATGTTTTTGAAAGAAAACAATTTATAAAAGTAATCTTGATAGTTTAATGAAATAGCAGAATGTTATTTTATTCATTTCCATTCGAAGTTTCTACATTTTTAATGAAATCGTTTTAAAAATGAGACATTTATGAATGAAGCGCCTTATGCATCGCATGCCCAAGGTGCCCGCGTTGGGAGCACTGCTACCTGGTAAGATTTGAAAGATCCCGGTAAGAAGGCTTGCATTAAAAAGTATTCGAAAATTTCCTGTTCAATGGTGACGTGACAGTTATTGAATCTTTTTCGATGCCGTTTTTGACCTCGCGTTTTGAATCCCCATAACTGTAGAAGTTATCTCTTAAACTGAATCCCTTCTTTACGCAGTGGCTAAAACATTTTTCCGCATACTTTTTGATACCCCAAATCGACCATGAAATAGAACATTTTTAATCCACAGGTAGTAGTGATGAAAACTAATTTTTTTAAATTTTTCATCATGATTTGATATATTTTTAATCGATCACATTTGGATAAAGCGAGAGTTTCGTGATAAAGTGATGTATTGTTATGTACAACCCTACTAGATTCTGCCAATTTCATGCTTCTGAAGCGCCTTCTAATAGTTCTATTGCGCTAAACGAAAATGGTGTTTTTAATTTATTTCAGGTTACGTTTGACAGTTCCAATCGTCTTTGAAAGGGACTGGAATCTAAATGTTTTCGCTGCCTAATCGGGGATTCAAAAAAGAAGGACAGAAACGGCATTCCTAGATATTGAAATTTTTAATACCTTTGAATGCAATCCTTCTTATCGAAATGATTCGTCACAAGCACTGTGTACAGAAGTACTTTACGCAGCACGTTAGTGAAGGACGTGTTGTAAAAGTTAAATGCAATTTTTACACGTGGACAAATCTAATAAATACGACGAGCATGATTCTTCATATAAAAGATTTATGCAAAATGTAGCCGGCAGTAGTTGAACAAGAAATGAGTACAGAAAAGTTTACTCCTAATCCTGATCTAGCTGATGTTTCTTATGCAAATATGTACTTATATATCAAATATTTATTTAAAATATTGAGAGATATAGCACTGATAAAAATTAAAGCATCTTTTTGAAAGAAAACAATGTATAAAAGTAAACTTGATAGTTAAATATGAATTAAATACGACATTTATTTTCATTTTATTGAAATCAATTTACAAATTTTTTAAATGAAATATTACAAAAATTACATGTTATTAACAATTAACACGTGAATTATTTATTTAAATTAGTTGAAATTATTTGCTTTGAAACACAAAGGATACTATTAAATTTTTATATTTAATAATTAATAGTATTTTTTATATTTTGAATTTTCCCGCCCTAATGTTTGAAACTTTGGAAACTTTGAAACGTTTCCAAAGTTGCTGCAAATAATAATTTAAATGGAAACACGACGACGAACCGGCGAAACGTCCACATTGAGTGGACGAATCAACTCAGGGACGACGTGCTAGACTGCTATGATGCCAGTATTATCCCTGTTCGCGGAGGCTTTACGGCGCGTATGCACACACTCTGTGGTGCCAGAAACACCCAGAGCTTCAGCACGTTGCTTATCAGTCATTGCGAAGTAGACACGCCTACCTCTTGAAAAATGGATATGTACGCGGAGCGCTCACCCAAACGCTGCTTGAAAAAGCTGCAGACGAAGATGAGGAAGCGACATTCAGACCAACTGCGGAAAGCAGACAATTTCCGAGAGAGATACAGGTTCCTCCTAAGCCCCAAGATCTAGCTGAAATGGATGCCTCCCTTCGTGAAGTTATCTCGGAGAAGTCTGACCTCTGAACCATTAATTGTTCAGTTTATGATGCTGCGAGAGCAATGGCTGATCCAAATCGAAGGCTAAAACTGACGATGGATCAAAAGACCAAAACACGATTGCATTAACTGAACAAGAAGATTGGATGGGCAAGACAGAATGCATCCCATATTCAGTGTGTGATTGACTACATATCATCTGGTAGGCCGTTCAAGGAAAGGGTTCGAAAGTTCGCTCAAGAACCAAGGATCTTCAATCGCACACTGAACAAATCAAAGCTGCTGACAATCAAGCAGCACATTGTTCACAAAATACGGTGTTATCTGACGCAAGGAAGAGACTACAGAAGAGGGAGAGATGGATCAGGGAGAATCAACAGTTTCTCGCTGACCCATTTCACCTCTTCAGTGATCACCCTGTTTCTGTCAAAAAACCACCGAAGCCCAACGAGGTAGAGACTTTTTGGAGAGAGATACCCAATATCCCAAAAACAGTGGAGTTGAAGGAAGATACCGATAATATCATCAGCAGGATGTAGCAGGATGTCGAGAGAACCTGTTAAGTGACAGGTGCGTCTGTAAAGACGCTGCAACCCGTCAGCGCGTCCTGTCAATGGCCTGGATTGACTACCGGAAAGCTCTCAATTTAACCTCTCATAGACTTATCATCTGTCTGTTGGAAAGATTGAAGGTGCATCCACACATATTGAGATGCATAGAAAGATTGATGCCCCTTTGGAAAACTACATTTACTATCTCATCTGGAAATTATAGTCTGACAACGAACAACGCACAGTGGGCTGAATCGGGAATTTGCTATTCAAAATCATGTACAGCCTACAATTCTGAACCGATTTTCAATTTTTTGTTTGGAAGTGATCAGCGATAGTTGCACAAGAGCGTCTATGGATTAAATTTTTCAATTTTTGTCATTTTATATTTTTTATCTTCAAATCAATAACTTAATTAATCCCATTACCGACGAAAATGAATGACGAAGTATCCAAAGAATATAAATAATTTACAGTATATCGAATCTAATTGGCATAAACAAATTGTTTTAACAAAATGTCAACATATTGGAAATTTTACTTTCAAGTATATTTGTGAGTTGAAATTGCTTGATTTTATCAACAGGATCACATTCGATAATGAAAATTTGTTGTATGGTATAATTTGTTTATTTTATAAACAAATTATGTAAACAAATGCATAGTTTAGGCGTTTTAAGGATCACATGACTCATGAACACCTGCCCTTAATGAATTCTGTGAATTTCCAAATTTTGGGAAGGACATCTGTAGACAGTGAAATTCTCAGAATACATAAGCGGGCGGACGTTCATCAATCAGGTACAAATGTCCTTCCTAAAATTGTTAAGCACATACTGAAATTCGAGTTATCGAGTCTGAAAAGTCAAATGGGCTGGAAGATTTTGTTCAAGATATCGCGAAATTCGAATTATCGAAGTTCGAGTTATCGAATATTTTTAACACGTATAAGATAGGACTTTTGGCCGGAAACGCGAAAAATGTTCGAGTAATCAAATATTCGAGTTATCGGAGTTCGAGTTATCGAAATTCGACTGTATTTTTAGATTCTCTAAGAGAATGTGTGGACTCAGAGAACAGCGAGAGGAGTTGAAGAAAATTAACCATCCGTGCGACCGGCGAAGAGCCGAATGCTTCATCAGAAGTACAACCTAAACATAGGGATGTGCAGGAAGTGCACATAAGTGATGAGACTCTTACACTTTTTCAAAACAATATTTAGTTGATTGTTTATGGCATAAAAATATATCTGCCTCAATTTTCACGTATATTAGTATGATTTCAATAACTTGGAAAAAGATTGTACTTTTCAATAATGATGAAATCAAAGTAAATGTCTACAATTCATGAAACGTTTTATTTCCTGTTAAATAAATGAGTCTCGGATGAGAGGAAGAAGTTATTTCTACATGGACTCCCACATCTTCTCCCAATGTCTTGTCATCTACGCCATCTACTGCTCTTTCAATGTCACGCTTCGATGGACGTACACCGAACCTTCAACTGAAGGGCAAAAAGTTGTTACCAATTTTTTCTTTCAGCAGTCCCAGTAGGTGTAAAATTCAGCATGTGAAAATACATGTGCAAAAGTTTATAATACTACTTGAGAAAAAGTGTGCAAACAAATTAACTTTAATGCAATGTATTTTGTGCAATAAAGAATTATTTTATATCTTCTATCGTTTTTGTATTATTATTCCCTTTTTTGAGGATAATAAATAGAAAATTGTGAGCCCATGTTACATTGAAGAATGCTATGACATTCAAATTTCGCGGTTATGGCAGAATTGATATTGTAACCGAGCCAGAGATGGCGCTGAAAATCGTGTACGCGAAAATACATTGGGCTCTTATGGCAGCTTTCGCTCTCTATGCGTTCCTTCAGGTTTCTCACCAAGTGCACTCGGGTGCACTTGGAGCCGTTCAGCGGCGCTAGGTGAGTGGGCGCATCCACCCCGGTGAACCGTTCAGAAATCACCACAGTGACGGGTAGGGGTCACTCGATGTGTGTCTATTTCACCCGTCAAAAAAAGGTAGGTGGATGCGAGTGAACACTGAAACTGGCGGGAAGAATTAGCGGGAAGTTGGAAAATTGGGCATATTCGAAATGAAAATTTTATAAAACTTTCAAACTTTCATTGAAATTTTCATCACAATCCCACTTTCCACCTTATAATCACTATCTTCATCATCACTTTCTAAGATTGTTGTAAACATCATTGTTTGTAACAATAATTGGTTTCATGCAATTGCAGCAATAATAATTTTCTTTTGCTGCCTCTCCATATAGGTTGTTATATGTGAGCGGAACGAACGTGTCATTCAAATAAATAACACGAGAATTCTAGATGAATCTAAAATATCTATACCTTACACCTATACACCTATCTACCCTATGCCTATATACCCATCCACACGCTACTACTTTCCAACCGAGCAATCCACGCCTACCCCGAAAGGGAAATGGCTTATCAGTATGATAATAATAATAATTTTATTGATGTATATATTATACTATAATACGATATTTTCAAATATCGAAAGTATTTAGATTTATATGAAAGCATAATAACTTATAAAGAAGGAAAAGCTGACTATCAAAATAGACCAAATTTGTGAAATAAACAATAATATTACTGTCAATGACTCTTAGCATAACTTGTTAGAAAATCAATATAATCATAACTTAATTATGTATATAACCACAAAATTCAGCTAATGACAGCAGACACTGCTTGAGGGCCTCATATGAACGCGAGAATGCACGCTATGAAATTAGTGCCATGTACTGCCGATATTCATTTTTTTGTGCAAGAAACATATCAACGTGAAGGCGAAAATTCAGAACAAAAGAGTGCCGACCTTGGTTTTGAAGTTAGCGTCAGTGATTAACGACTACGTTTAGTTTAAGTATCTACAAGAAAAATGGAAGTTTTTATTTTCTAAATGTATGAGGACAAAAATTTGTCTGTATAATTATTAATGACAATAACAATATGGATCGTTATCAAGGCTTCTAAAAAAATAAATAGCACAGAGAATACTAGATAACAGGCTGCCAATACTAAATCTGATGAGTAAGTCACAATTTCCTATAATTTTTGGCAGATTCAGTAGAAAAAACTTGATTTATTTCATCGTAAACACCTGCTGTGGGTGTTTGTTTATAAAAATTGTTTATAAAATTACGAATTATTTATTATCTTTCGAAAGTTCAATTGAAAATTGTTTTTCTCAATGAATTGTTCAAATTTAGTGTGAATCAATTGACGAATCACTCCTATTCCCCATGAATCCATTTCCACCACGGTCGTATACACAGGTCTGGGGGCTCTAGTGGTGGGCGAAGTTCCCTAACGTAAGCCATTAAGTTTCGCACAGTGACCACTGAGTGTCGTAGCAGAGATCACCTGTGGTAGTAGCGTATGTGTCGAGTAGTGCAGGATTTTAAAAGGTAAATACGTTTTCTAACCTTAAAGTCTCAACTGGCCTCAACGAACCGAAGAAGCGAAACGTGAAGTAATCGATATGTAATATCTGTAATATTGTAATAAAAGAAATGCAAAAATGCCGTGTGTTTGTGCTGTATCAAAGTGCAAAACAAATACTTCAAAAGCTAAAGGCAAGAGATAAACTTTTAAAGTGCCGAGTGATCTTGTCGCTTGGAGATAATGGGAATCGTGTGTCTCCGGCATGCATTTTTTTCGTTCAAAGGTACGTATTTGGGGCATAATTTCTTAAGTGTACCCACCTCCAAAATGAAAGTTGTCCGATCGGGCCAAAAATTGGCCTAATTGTAGTTCTATTAGATAGTACTTCTCACACCAAAAATTAATTCATTTTGATAATTATTCATCAAAGTAGAGGGGGTATAATTTTTGGGTTTTTGAAGCAAAGCCTTACTTTCAAACATTTGTAACTTTTTTCCTATCGAGAGATGTACGAACAACGCGGCTCAAAGAAAGGCGTAGCAGGATGTCGGGAGAACCTGCTCATCGATAGATGTGTTTGTAAAGACGCAGCATTCTATCAGCGTTACCTATCGATAGCCTGGATTGATTAGCGGAAAGCTTTTGATTCAACCACACATAGACTTATCATCTGTCTGTTGGAAAGCTTAAAGGTTCATCCACACATCGTGAGGTGAATAGAGAGATTAATGCCGCTTTGAAAAACCAGATTTACTATCTCATCTGGAAAACATTGTGTGATCACTAATAGTGTCACCTTTTAGAGAGATATGTTTCAGGGTGACACCATGCGCCATCTCCTCCTTTGCCTCACATTATTGCCACTATCTCTCGCACTTCACCATTCCGAAGGGTTCCTCTACGGCAAACCTGGAAATCGAAAGCATAAGATCACTCATGTATTTTACATGGATGATCTCAAGATCTATGCTAAAAATCAAAAGAAACTACATCTAGCTCTAGACATTTCCAAAGAATACACTCAAGAGATTGGAATGCAGTTCGGGTTAGAAAAATGCGCCAAGGTTTATTTGAAGGAAGAAAAACTTAACGGCATCCCGGAAGACCCTAAGCTCGTCGACAGAAGCGCAATATGACACCTTGGCGCTAGAGAGACCTATACATACCTGGGTGTTCCACCGAGCCGAATTCAGGACGTGACATCAATAAAGGATACTCTCCAATGCAGATACAAATGTCTCATCCGACGGATTTGGTCTTCCGAACTGTCGACGAGGAACAAAGTATCTGCGACGAACATGCTTGCAGTCCCGGTAGTACTCTATTCATTTGGAGTGGTTCCATGGACGAAGGAGGAGCTCAGATCCCTCGATATCGGGTCCCGCAAGATTATGCACATGAACAAAAGCATGTGGTCGCGGAATACTGAATCTTGAATGTCTTTACAACATGATTATTCTGGGTACAGCACATATAGTCGTAAATGGACAAGACCCTCTTATTAAAATTGTCAGGAAACACAAATAAGTGGTCAAAGGGGCGTTTTTTTTACAAAGCATCGGAGGAGGCTGTTGAAACACTCGACCTTGACTTCAATATTAGGGATGAGCAAAATGCATAAAATCTTATCCATTTCGAGTACTCACTCCTGAAGGCCCGGATTAAGCAAGCACAGGAGAAAAACTTCCGCGAACAGCTCCCCGAGAAGAAGATGCACGGCATCTTCCACAGAAATGTGGAGGATCTGTCGATGACGTATGAGCTAACGTTTGCTTTTCTTAAATCACCCGGATTCAAGTCGGGCAAATAGGGTTTCATTTTGGCATGTCAAGACAGGGCCATTTCCACTCGAGCATACCCTCGCCACAGTTTGAGCCAAGACATTACCGATGATAGCTGCAGAACGTGTCATGCAACCCCGAGCATCTAGGACACATACCTTCTGGTTGTCCAACTCATGTGGGAACCACCTACATCCAAAGGCACAATGTGGAACTAAATGTGCTTTATTACCATCTTTGTCGCTCTTACGGTGTTAGCCACGACCCTTCCCTGCCGAACGCTCCAAGGGAGATAGAGTCAATTGTCCAAAACGAGAAGTGCCAAATTTTCTGGAACTACGATTTTAGGGCGGATTTGAAATCTGGTCAGGAGTAGGTAGTGAATCACATGGTAGTCAAGGGGTCGGTTTAATTATGAATGAAGAAGCAAGACAGCATCTCAAAGATCATGATTTTGTATCACCCAGATTGTTGTGGGCTAGAATGAAGGTAGGAATTGGAAGATTATTTATCATATCGTGCTACGCCCCAGTTGATACTGAGCCGAGAGAAGGCAAATACGCCTTCTGGGACAGTTTAAATGATACAATAAGTACCTGTGAACAGGGTGAAAGGATCATTATGCTAGGAGATATGAACGGATGGGTCGGCGACCAACATCAGGGTACAGATACAAAAAGGATGCTAGGTAATTTTGGTGATTCGATAAAAAATTATAACGGGGAAAGATAATTTAGCTTATGCTTAGACATAAAATCATCCACGTGTACACCTAGCGTAAAGGAAATAGCCTCAGTATAATTGACTTCGTTATTGCGGATGAAAGAGTAAGGGAACTAGTAAAAGATACAGGAGTCATGAGAGACTCTGAATGCAATACTGACCATTACCTTCTAGTTTCCAGAATAAACTTAGGGCGGGGATGGAGAAGAAAGAGAACGAAACAAACGAAAGAAATGCGAATGAAGATTCAAAATTTACAGAAACCGGAAGTGCGAATATACTTTCAGCATAAATTGAACTAACGCATAGTTAGGGCAACTGGGGAAGCGCTTATAAGCAATAGAAATATAGAGGGCGCATGGACAATGTTACGAGATATTATCCAAAATGCGAATGCAGTGTGTGGTACGGCGGTTGTAGGAAGCGTACACTGAGAGAACTTTTGTTAGAATGAATAAAAAAAAATGAAATAGAATTTAGTGTAATATCGTTCCAAAATATGGAAAACCGAGGTTTTATTACACTCATTCGTATTACAGTACCGAAGTTCAATAATATCATATGAGTATTTAAAACGCGAAGACGACAAAGTAGTATTCTAGATACGGAATATTATGAATCTCCATTACAAGAATTAACACTATGAAAAAATGTTATTCTTTTTACTGAGTTTTCGAAACATAATTTTAATAAGAAATATAATGAATATCATAATCTCGAAAACGTATTATAGAAATTGATATTGTCAATATGAAGTTGACAGAAATCTGAGACGCATAGCATGACGCACGGCGTCAAATACGCACATACGTATACGTTTGAACGGCGAAGTTCACGACCCTCAATGTGGATCTGCCCTCATTGCTCAAAAATCTCTTTAGTTGAACCCTTTGCAGTCATGGACTGAGTGACCTTTTGTTAGAATAAATAAAAAAAGTGAATTAGGATGTAGTATAACATCGTTCCAAAATAGGGAAAACCGACGTTTTATTACACGCATTCGTATTACGGTACCGAAGTTTAATATTATCATACGAGTAATTGAAACACGAAGACGACAAAGCAGTATTCTAAATACGAAATATTATGAATCTCCATTTTAAGAATTAACACTATAAAAAAATGATATTCTTTTTACTGAGTTTTCGACGAATAATAATTTCAATAAGAAAAATAATGAATATCATAATCTCGAAAACGTATTATAGAAATTGATATTGTCAATATGAAGTTGACAGAAATCTGAGACGAAAAAGAAAATGATGATCCTACAATATAAGTTAACATGTACAACATAAAAAAATATCTATAGTAATAAGATGCTGTTAGAAAAAATAAATCCGAAAAGTATGTTCAACAAATTGTTATTATTTCCTAGAATATTTTGTTTGAACCATTTATTTGTTAGTATTAATTTGCGGAGAACAAAATGAACTAAAAAATTATCAACTTGAACCTCAGGTTAACCTACGTAAAATAGGCTTGAAAATATCCACTTGCAATCAAAAACGGGATCATTCGTTTCAAAGATATTGAATAAGATAAAAAATAATGAAAATCTCGATGATGTTTACTTTTTACGATCATTCAATGTTTCATGGTAAGTGAACGACCGTTAATTACGTTACGATAATATTTGACATTTGATACCTCCTATCCTCTATTTACCGGGTTCTCAAGCTTTTGAGATATTTTGTGAGGTTTCAAGGGATTTTAAAAGAGTTCTGTGCATTACAAAACTGTTAGGGTATTTAAAACGATTTCAAAGAATTAGAAGAGATTCCGTATTTTTTCAAAGTATTCATGGAATTTTAAATAGTTTAAGAGGATTTCAAGAGACTTAACTGGATTCTACAGGATTCCTGAATATTATAATAGATTTAAGGGTCAAGAAGTCATGTTTCTCCAGGTAATCTTTTTCACATCAAATAATGAAATAACTTTGCAATAAATGGAAAAATAAGCTATTTTATTTTTATTGGCCAAAAATATTGAGGCAAGCAGCACCATACAGAAACAAATTCTTAATTTTTTGCGAACATGAGTCGTCGTTGAAATCCTTGAAAACTTTGTAATATTTGTGAAATCTTTTGAAATCTTTGTGAATTCGTTGAAATCTCTTGAAGTACTCAACATTTTTGTGAAATGTTGAAATTTCTTTGAAATCTTTTTGGAATCTTTTTGAAGGTTTGCAAAATATTCGAAATCCTTGAAATCTCAAATGTTTATGAAATTTTTGGAAATTTTTTCAAAGGATTGAAGGTTTGAATAGTGGTAGGCTTCTCGACTCTATATTAATTGGGCGTATGTAATATGAAATACTACATAATGAAAAAGCAAATTAAAGAAATAATAGTGTAATGTTTATAATAGTATAAAAAGTAATTCCAACAACCAAAACGAGTTTCAATAATCATATTTAAAAAATAATTAGAAAGAAGAAAATGACATGAGAAATGCACAGGTCCCGTATCACATGTTCAGATTTATAACTTTTTAGTTTTGATCTTTTAATGGTTCTCATGCTCATTACAAAATAAACAATGAATGAAAATCATTATTCTTAGTGAATAAGTGAAGTGCAATAACATTTTAGAATTTTAGGTTGATGTTAAAATAAGAAATTAATGTCCCAAATTTAAGTGTTTTAGACACTGTTTATATATAACCAGGACACGACGAAATCACAACGACAGGCCGGCGAAACCCTCGTTTGGTTTGAGGACACGAAGCCACCCAACGATGACAGCTTTCTGCATCCATCTCGCAAGTGCCGTGGCATATTTTTGGCACGCGGGTATGGTTACGAACCAGTGATAGTTTCGCACCTCCGAGAGCACCTATCACAAGGACAATTACTCGTACCGAATATTTTGGAAAATCAGAACAGAAGAAGAGAAGAAATTTGAAAACGACTTCCAAGGAACCATGAAACTAATATATAAAGAGATGAGTGAAAGTAAAAGTACAGAGTTTGTGAGCATAAGAAACAACAAAGGTGAAATGCTATATGATACAGGCGGGATAGTAGACGCTTTGAAAGACTCTTTTAAAGAATTATCAGGAGGTGAAGGTATAGGGCCACAGAACTGCGACATAGAACATAATGAATTAGAAACCCCAATTGAGAAAGTGTGTCAATGAAGTTAGAGATATATTTGAGAACTTAAAAACTGGTAAGGCTGTTGGTGTAGACAGTATTAGCGCTGAAATGCTTAAATACGGTGGCGAGTACATACTTCGCGGGTTGTGCGAAATGATAAATTCATGTATCGAGATGAGACAAGTCCAAGACGAATGGAGAAACGCGATTATCGTACCCATATATGAAAGAAAGGAAGATAAAAAAAACTGCAATAATTACAGAGGTATCAGATCACTAAGTACCGTAAGTAAAATATATTCAAAAATACTGATTCGTGGGGTAATGAAAATTACAGACGAAAAGATATGGGAAGCCCGAAGTAGATTTATGCCAGGAAGATCATTCACGGATCAGATATTTAGCTTGAGGCAGATCACAGAAAAAAGCTTGAGAGTAGGAAAGAAAGTTTTATGTGCATTTCTTGACCTAGAAAAAGCATTTGACAAGGTAAATAGAAGTAAACTTTGGGAAGTCCTTAATGAGTACGGAGTCCATGGATGACTCCTACAAGCAGTACAAACAAGATATGCAGACAGTAAAGCGAGTGTAAGGGTTAATGGGAAACTGAGTGATTGGTTGGGTATTATGCAGGGTGTTAGATAAGGATGTGTTATGTCCTCATGGCTATTTATCATATTTATAAACAAGTGTCTAAGAATCGCCCTCTTCGACGAAGGAGGTGTAGATCTCGAAACAGTGAAGGTGCGTGGTTTGGCTTCCGCAGATGACAAGATTATAATGGCAGAATCAATGGAGGACTTACAAATAATGTTGAATAAACTGAATACAAGCATGAAGAACATGGGCCTCAAAATTAACGTAAATAAAACACAGGTAATAGTGTTTGAAGGAAAAAGTGAGAAAACAATGTGCAACATTGTCCTGAATGATGAGAGATTAGAGCAAGTAAGAATGTTATCGGTAGAGCAGGTTCCATTCTCAGAAATAAAAACAAATAAAAAAAAAACTAAAATCACCGTATATAAATATTTATTTGTACCGGCTGTACTATACGGTAGTGAGACATGGACATGTCAAGAAAAGGACAAAAGTAAAATTAACGCGATTGGCATGCAACCTCTACGCATAATATACGGGAAAACACTGATGGACAAAGTCCGAAACGAGGTAATCCTCAAAGAATATGATACAGGGAAGACACTTGTTGATATATGGGGAAAAAATCAGTTATGTGTTTCGGGCATCTTCAATGAATGAAAGGTGAACGACTGACCAAACAGGTGTATAAAGGTTAAGTTAATGTCAGAATGCCTAGAGGTAAACCGCCGAAAGAATGGTTAGAATCTGTGAATGAGACATTAATCCGAAGAAACATAAGAAGCCATAGAAACACGAGAGCCCTTACTTCCCCCCCCCATAATTTCCTATCACTATGAAGTTTAACACGTATTTCCCATAAGAAAAAAATATGTTTTTGTAAAACTTATTCAGACTCGTCAATATTTGGTGCATCGAGTTGAAACTCAACTTTTGTTTTTAAAATAAGCCATTGAATACGGATCAAAAATTACGTTTTGATTTTCACCACCATAAAAATATTTAATAGCGTCCCAAAAAAACCCCATAAGTGCAAATTGTTTTTTCCGAGTTTTTGTTTTTTTTGTTGTTATTTTTTGGCGGTTTTTTTTAGACGAAATTGTTTCTAATACATGAAATATTATTTTGCACTGATAATTAGATGTATAAATAAAAGGTTTAAATAATTTATTATGATTTACAGCAATTTTCTCTTAGAATGGAGTTAGAGAGCCGCGATTTTTTTCTTAATTGTTTAATTTGCTTTCATCTTTCAGCTAGAGCCAGACATTAGTTGAATAAACTTTTCAAACATTTCTTTAAACAATTATTGTTATTTTTCACAACATTCTCTTTAAATGGTGCTAGAAACTTAAGGTTTTATTCTAAAATTTTCAAATTTTTGCCCACTTTTACATTAGAGAGATGTGAGGTAAAAATTAACCTTCTTGAACGAATATAATTGTTTAAAGAATGATTATTGTTCATGAATATAGTCTCCCATATATATTTTCAATTAGAAAAATTATTTTTCACAAAAAAATGAATTTTAAAATAGTCAACTTTTCAACCAAAGAGATGAATTTTTTTACTAAAATGATGCATCACCTACCAAAAAATTAATTTGGGGCAAAGTATTTTACCTGTCAAGCAATCAGTTGAATTTTTAATAAGCAAAATAATTGTCTGCCAGAAAAAAGAGACAATTTTTTAACAAAATACATGAATTTTTAATCCAATAGATGAATTTTTAACCAAAATAGTTCAATTTTCATACAAAAAGATGGATTTTCGACCAAGGAGATTAATGTTCTATCCAAAAGAATAAATCTTTAACAAGTGACATAAATGTTTAACCAAATAGTTAAATTATTAACAAAAAGTTCATTTTTCAACCAAAAATATGAATTTTTAAGCAAGAATGTTTATTTTCTACCAAAAAAACGTAATTTCAATATAATATATGAATATTCAACTTAGAAAATTTTCCTCAAAAATGAAATAGTTACATTTTCAAAATCCAAATTTAATTTTGAACAAAAAAGCACGAATTCTTAACAAAATAGTTGAATTTCCAAGCAAACCATTTTCAACTAAAATAAAGTTTAAACAGAGAAAATAATTTTAACGAAGTAGTTCAACTTTCGACCATGTAATTGAAGTTTCAACTCAAAATGCAATAGTTAAATTTCCTGTGAAAGAAAAAATTAATTTTCAATCAAAAAAAAAAATATATATATAAGCAACGAAAAAATGATTTTTTAATCAAATTGTTGAATTTTCGACAAAGTAGATTAATTTTTTACCAAATAGTTGAATTTTCAACCAAAAACATTAAATTTCAACAAAGAAGATTTTTTTCTACCAAAAAAGACAAATTTTTATATAATATATAAATTTTCAACTAAAAAAATGTCAAGTTTTAACCAAAAAATATTCTAGTAAAATATGATGTCTGTACGCCGAGGGTCAAACAACGATACTAATTACATAGTGCATAACTTAATTTTTTTAATAACTTAGGGAAAAAATGATTTTGCACCATAAGTGTATTTAGACATTATTCTTCATTTATCAAAAGCTATTTAATTTAAGAATAAAACCAATATTTTTTTGCAACAATTTTCTTATTAAATTAAATAGTTTTTAAAAAATAATATTCAAATACACTTATGATCACAACTAGAATTGACGCATCCCATTAGATGCGTTGATTCTGAAAAACAAAATTGCAGCTGCGAGTCAAGTGCGAGAAAAAATTCAAAATCGGAGTCCGTTAAAAACTTTTACTATTTCGTTAATTATTTTCAGACTTTACGACCAAAAATGCTCTTAAAACCCCATAATGAATGATTTTCATAAAATTGTTGAAACTCCAAGCCAAAAAAAAAAAAAATTTCCACAAAACAGTTCAATTTTCAATCCAAAAATATAATTTTCCAACATAAAAGTTTGTTTCAACCAAATAGTTGAATTTTCGACAAATTGATTACATTTTCAACCAAAAGAAATGAATTCTGAACCATAAATACAATAGTAAACTTTTAAATTAGAAAGAATTAGCTTTAAATAGAAAAATATTACTTTCATACCAAAAGAAATTAATTTTCAATAAAAAAAAACGAATTTTCTAGAACAAAATTGAAATTTCAACCCAAAAATATAAATTTTTAACCAAATAGTTGAATTTTCAAACCTAAAAGATCAATTTTCAACCAAGAAGATTAATTTTCTACCGAAAAGACGAATTTTTAAAAAATACATACACTTTTAAGTAATAGAGGTCATTTTTCAACCAAAAATGAAATATTTCAATTTTCAGTTACCCAAATAATTTTCAATGGAAATAAAGCGAATTCTCAACCAAAAATATAATAGTTAATACTATCACCAAACAGGATTTCAATAAAAAAAAAAATGGAATACAATTGAAAAAAATGAATTTTTAACAAACCACATGAATCCTCAACAAAAATAGACTCACTTTCAACCAAACAGTTGAATTTTTATTCAAAAACAGATTAAATTTCCACCAAGAGATAAATTTTTAAACTAAACAAAAAACAAATTTTCAACAAAAGAGTTGCATTGTCAACCAAGAAAGATTTTTCAGTCGATGAAAAAAATGTCATAATAGTTGAATTTGCAATAATCAAGTTGAATTTTGAACAAAATAATACAATTTTCAATCAAAAAATATAATTTTTAACTAACATTTTAGATATGAAAATGACAACTGGATAAGGACAATATGAGGTTGGCACTTTGTTACATTAAAAATAAGTTATTGGGAGAGGTAACTTCAAATGGTCCTTATCCAGTTGTCATTCTCATATCTTCAAATAAAACAGTAGATTTTTCATTAAAAAGAATTAACAGCCACAGTTAAACGGAAAAACGAGAAAAGAAGTTTAAAGAAGAAGAAGAAGCAGAAGGAGGTGGATGAGGAGGAGGCGAAGGAGGAGAAGGTGGTGGTGGAGGAGGAGAAGAAGAAGGAGGAGGAGAAGGAGGAGGCGAAGGAGAAGGTGGAGGAGAAGGAGGAGGTCGAGGAGGAGGAGAAGGTGGAGGAGGAGGAGAACGAATTTTCGACAAAATACGTGAATTTTCAACCCAATAGTTGAATTTTCTACTAAAACAAATAAATTTAAAAAAAAAGTGGAATAGTTGATATTTAAACCATAACAGATTTTAATGTTAAATAAAAAAGTTGAATATAATAAAAAAGAGGAATTTTCACGAAAATACTATAAGCTTTAACTAAAATACATTAATCTTTTATCATTTATATTCATTTATATAATTTTAATTAATTGAATTTTTAAATTGGTTAAATTTAATTAATTTATATATTGATCTTTTTGGTTGCAAATTCATTTCTTTTATTGAAAATTAGTTTTTTATTGAAATTTAATTTTTATAAACGAAAATTCAACTATTCTATTTTTTGTCGGAAATTTATCTTTTTTATAGAGATTTAATTTTTTTCGTTAAAAGTTCATCTGTTTGGTTGGAAATTTAACTATTAGGTTAAAAATTCAACTATTTTGTTGAAATTTGTCCTTTTTTTGGTAGAAATTTTATCGTTTGGGTTGAAAGTTCAACTATTGGGTTACTAATTAATTTTTTTTTGTAAGATTCATTATTTTCCTTTCTCAAAAATTTAACTATTTTATTGAAGAATTTGATTTTTGTTGTTGAAAATATTTTTTTTTAACTGAAAATTTAACTATACCATGTTTGGTCTTTTGTGGTAGAATATTATCTTCTTGGTTGAAAATTCATCTTTTTGTCGAAAATTCAATTATTGTAGATTTTATTTTTTAAACTGAAAATGTAACTATTATTCCAGTTGAACATTTCATCATTTTAGATCAAAACTCATCTCTTTGGTTGAACATTAATTTTCGACTAAAAATTAAATTATTCAATTTTTGGTTGAAAAATTATATTTTTTAGTTGAAAATTCATATTTGTTGGTAGAAATTCATATTTTTGGTCAAAAATTCAATTATTCTAGTTAAAGATTCATCATTTTAGTTGAAAATCCATCTTTCTGGTTTAAAATTCAACTATTACAGTTAAAGATTTACAATTTTAGTTGAAAATTCATCACTTTGTTTGAAAATGTAACTATTTTTTTGAAAGTTAGTTTTTTTTTAGAGACAGTTTTTCAAATTAAAATTGAACTTGTTCCAATTAAAAATTCCATAGTTGTAGTTGAAAATCCATCAGTTTGGTTAAACATTAATTTTTCCAACTTGAAATTTAATTATTTAAGTTTTAGTTGACAATTTATGTTTTTTAGTAAAAATTAATGTTTTTGTTTGAAAATTCAACTATTTCAGTTGAAGATTCATTATTTTAGTTGAAAACTTTTATGTTTGGTTTAAAATTAATTTTTTAAAGTAAATTGTTACTATTCCATTTTCGGTTGGAAATAATCATTTTTTTTAGTTCAAAATTCAACTTTTTGGTTGAAAATTTGTCTTCTTTAATGAAAAATTCAACTGTTTCGTTAAAAATTCATTTTTTTTTGTTAAAAAATTTTATTTTTTGGTAGAAAAACAATCTTTTTATTTCAAAATTAATCTTCTTTTTTAAAAATTCATCTTTTTCGTTGAAAATTCAAGTCTTCCAGTTAAATATTCATCATTTTAGTTTAAAATTCATATTTTTGGTTTAGAATTTAACTATGTATTCTAGTTGGGTAAGACATTTATCCTTTCTTGGCATTTTTTGGGTAAATTCATCATTTTGGGTAAAAATATAACTGTTTCAAATTTCATATTTTTCAATTAGATTTAACTATTTTATTGAAACATAAAGTATTTTTAAGAAAACTTAACTTTTTTGTGAGAAATTAATTTTTTTGTTAAAAACTCATATTATTGGGTTGAATATTTAAGTGTTTGGAAGATAATTTCTCCTTTCGGCTTTGAAATTCAAATATTATTT
>JAABKJ010075445.1:162422965-162517632 GCA_011634705.1 Andricus grossulariae | reverse complement strand
AAAAAATTAATCACTTTGTCGAAAATATATTTTTCTCTCTGAAGGTTCATCTCTTTAGTTGAAAATTTAATTATTTTGTTGAATATTCTTTTTTTTTATTACAAATTAATTTTTTACGTGAAAATGTAACTTTTTCATTTTTTGTTCTAAAATGATGTTTTTTTTTCATTAAAAATTCACCTTTATTGATAGAAAATTAATTGTTTTGGTTGAAATTTCCCCATCTTTGGTGAAAACTGCAACGATTTGGTTGAAAATGAACTTTTTTGTTGAAAATTTTTATTTTCGGGTTGAAAATGCAACTGTTATACAAAAAAGTCGTCTTTTGGCTTAAAAGTTTAACAATTTGGATGACATTTTTTTCTTTCATGATCGAAAAGTCTTTATTTCTTGGTTAAAAGTTGAATTACCTCGTTAGAAAGTTTTTTTTTTTTGTTCAAAGATTAATCATTTTTATTGAAAATACATTTTTTTGTTAGAGATTTACTATTTACTGTTGAAAGTTCAACTGTTGCGTAGAAAATTCGTCTTCTGGGTTGAAAATTGGTCTTTTTTGGTTAAAAGTTGACCCACTTTGTTAAAAATTCATTTTATTGATTGCAGATTCATCATTATAGTTGAAAATTCATTTCTGTTTGAAAATTAAACTATTTTGTTAAAAAATTTCTACTGTAAATTGATTTTTTACTTGAAGATTGAAAATTCGACTATTTGGTTGAAAATTGATTTTTGTAGTAGAAAATTCCAGTATTCTGTTAAAAATTAAAAAAATTTCTTGTAAATTCAATTATTTTGTTGAAAACTCAAACTTTTTGGTTAAAATTTCAACGGTTTTCTTGAAAATTCGTCTATTTGGATTAAAATTCACATTTTTTTGTTAAAAATTAAACTAATCTTTCTATGTTGAAAATATAACAATTTGGTTAAAAATTCAACTATTTTGTTCAAAATTTAATTACTTCAGGTTTATGAGAAATGTTATAGGTTATCTAAATAATGTATATTCAATAATAATAATGTATTTTTGAAGATTTCAAAAATGAAGCTTTTTAAGAATTTTAAAAGGTTTCAAGATAATAAAAAAATTTCTTCAAATTCTTGGGAAAATGTACATTGATTTTTTATTTTCAAAATAAATTTTAAAAGAAAATTGACAATGATTTCCAAAGATTTCAAATTATCTTCTAAAATTTCGAAAAATAATGAGAAAGATTTTCAAGCAAAATCTTTAAATTAGCAAGATTACAAAGATTTATAAAAAATGCGAGTAAGTTTAAGACATTTCGAAAATTTTAAAATATTCAAAATTAATTCAAAAGTTGAAAATATTTTATAAGTTTAAAAAAATGAACATTTTTTAATATTTGGAAAAAAAATTTAAAGCTACTTAAGGATTTTGAAAGGATTACCGATAATAAAAAATTTTTCTTAGAATTCAAGGGAAAATTTGAACAGATTTTTTATTTTGAAAAATTAATTTTAAGAGAATGTTTAAAACAATCTTAAAATATGACAACATATTTTAAAAGATTACAAAGGATTTCTAAAATCGTCATAATAGATTCTGGAAGATTTTAAGCCAAATTTTGTAATTTTTCCGAATTTTAAGAAAATTTTTGGAAAAATTCGAATTATTTTAAAAGATATTTAGAAGTTTTAAAAGTTTTGAAAATAGTTAAGAAAATCATTTGAAAGTTAAGTATATTTCAAAAAATTTTCAACAAAATGTAAATTTTTGGAGATTTCCAAACAAATTTCGAAGCTTTTTAAAAAGTTTAAAAGGTTTCAAGAAAATAAAAGGTTTGGAAGATTTGAAGGCAAGTTTTTGAATTTGTCAGAATTTCAAGAAAAATTTTGGAAGAATTCTAATTGAAAATGGTTAATTCGTTTTGAAAATGGTTAAAAAATGATTTTAAGTTTGAACAGATTTTCAAAAATGTTAAGCAATATGTAAATTTCGAGATTACCAAAAACATGCATGAGCGCGCTTTTTCTACTTGTCCATTATCCTTATATTAAAAAGTGCATGGCGCCATTTTCGACTATATCTCGAACCATGTCGAAATTTCTCAAAACTGTCGTTCCTTTTTCACGTTTAAAATAAAAAGTCTGCAAATTTCAGATTTATGAGAAATTTAAGGTTATTTTAATAATATATTCAATAATAATAATAATAATCAATGAAACAAAGTTATTTAGCACTTTGATATACAAAGTGTAATGTGTAGATTTTTTAACATTTCAAAAATAAAAAAACTCTTGAAGAATTTTAAAAGTTTTAAAGATAAAAAAAAATTTTCTTCAAATTTCTTGGAAAATTTAAACTGATTTTTTATTTGAAAAAATTAATTATCGGAAAAAAGTGACTAAGATTACAAAACATTTTAATTTTAAATTATTTCTTAAAATTTCGAAAAATAATTTTCAATTAGCAAGATTATAAAGTTTAATAAAAAAATTCTATCAAGTTTGAGATAAATTTAGAAGTTTTAAAAAGATTCCAAATTAATTCAAAATTTGGAAACATTTTTAATAAGTTAGAAAAACCGTACATTTTTGAATATTTGTAAATAAAACTTTGGATGCGGTTAATTTTGTGTTTGAAATCGTAATTTTTAACAAAAAAAAAATCGAATTTCTAACCAATTCAGTTCAACCAAAGAACACGATATTTTATCAAAATGGTTGAATTCTCAAATAAAATGATTTTCAAACAAAAAAGATTAATTTTTTACCCAAATAGACGAAATTTTAATACAATACACAGATTTTTTACCGAATGGTTGAATTTTAAACCTATAATGGATAAAATTTCAACCAAAAAAGAATAGTTAAATTTATAGAAAGAAAATTAATTTTCAATGAAAAAAAAACGAAAATTTACCAAAATAGTTAAATATTTAAGAAAGAAGAATTATTTTTTTACAAAAAAAAGTATTTTTAACAAAATACATGAGTTTCTTAAAAGAAAAGATAATTTTTGAAAAAAAAGATCAATTTCAACCAACGATAGATTAGTTGAATTGTGTAATACAATGTGAAATAATTGAATCTTGTACCCAAAATGATTAATTTTTTACCAAAAAAGAAGAATTTTTAACAAAATACATGCATTTTTAACCAGAAAATAACAATTTAAAATTAAAAATTTTAATTCTAAACAAAAATGGAAGGGTAAAATTTTGAGTCAAGAAAATCAATTTTCAACGAGACAAAAAACGAATTTTTTGCAGAACAGTTAACCAAAAAGTATAAGAATTTTCAATAAAAAAGTTAATTTAAGACCAAATTAGTGAAATTCCCACTGCAACGAGAAATCTTAAGCAAAAAAAATAATAGTTTCTGAAAAATATGTCGTAGTTAATATTTTAACCCAAAAATACGAATTTTCAATAAAAATATTTGAATACTCAACCAAAAAGAGTAATTCTCAACCAACAAAAAAAAATTAATTTTTAGCAGAATAGTCAAATTTTTAGTCAAAAAGTTAATTTTTTAACGAATAAGATTAACTTTTCGCCAAAATAGATAAATTATCAACAAAATACATGAATTTTCAACCATTCACTTGAATTTGCAACTGAAGAAGATGAATTTTCAATCAAATATTTGACTTTTCAACTAAAAAATATAACGTTTTCAACCAAAAATTAAACGAATTTTTCAGCAAAGTAGTTGCATTGTCGAACACAAAATAGAATGGTACTTTATAAATGAAGAGGTAAGCTATTAACCAATAATAGTTGGATTTTCTTATTATATTCTATTGAGTCAAAGAAAAAACGAGAAGAAATGGAAATTTTTGAAAATCAGGAGGAAAAAGAAGAATTTTCAAACTTATTAAGTAATTATTAAGCTGTCCTATAGTAGGGCTATTTTTCGCAAAATTCTCAATTTTTTCTTAAATTTATGATCAAGAAGCTAAACTAAACAATGTTCTCAAATGAAAAAAAATGTCTCAAGAATTTAATTACGTGTTCCCACGCTAGTATCAAATAGTTTCAACAAAAAAAAAGCGTCAAGTAATATGTAGACCCTCACTCAGAAAAAAATCGACAGCTAAATCGCTGACATGGTCGCGCAGTATTTTGACTGGAATGTAAAAAAATCTTTAGAATGCCCCATATAAAAGCTATAATATAAAATAATATAAGCGCCATATATCGAAGCTAGAATTTTTTTATTAAGTAATACCGTACCTTTATCGCAAGGTACCGGATACTGCGATCAATAAAAAAGACATCACCAGAGACTCCTGAAGGGATTGAACATGATACCTTTTAATATTTTCCATTTTTATGTTCTATTATATGTTGGTATCAATATTTCGCAATATAGTATGATTAAATACTATTTCTCTAATTCTAGTAATTTTTTCACTCCTATTTCTCTATGGTCTAATCTAGACCACCGCGTTAAACGTCTGGCTAACGGCTAATTAGCTGGTCTAGTCTGGACAAGCTCACCAGCGGCTGGTCATCTCCGTCCAGTCTAGACCATTTCATGGTTAAAGAGTTACACTTCTGGCAAGTGGCACTATTAGACCGTCTGTACAGCGTTTGGACAGACTCAAGTTGGTCTGGCCAGTGCCCGTCCAGCGCCTCGAAATTTTTCCACACAGGAGTTTTCAGAATTTCACAATATCAAATTGCACAATAATAGCATCTTTTCAAATTATTAATTGTTAGAATTAAACGACTAACAATTCAGAGACTTAGAAAAAAATATTTTCAAATTTATAAGCTTCAAAAACTAAATAATTTCAAACTTGACTAATCATATTTATTAGACCCCTATTTTCAACAAAAATTATTTTAAGAATTACTCTATAAAAGTAGAATTATTCTTTTATAAAATCTGTTCTTTTGTCTCCCGACCCTTTCAATGTTGCGCCCACTAACCCAAAACTTCAAATGGCTAATTAGATAGCAGTTCAGGATATTTCTGATACTGTAAAAGAGCGTGTGTTTTATAGCTTTTAAAAAACGTTTGTTTATTCTACCAATTTATATGGTCCACATTTGAAAAACCTGTACCATTAAGTGTATTGCCCCAGACGAATTATTGGTATTTTTAAGATGTTAGTTTCTAAAATATGTTAAACTTTTAAAATCATGCAATTATGCTCCTTAATGAAAACTTCGGAGTTTCCACTATTCATTCATTATTTTTTTTTTTTGTACCTGTTTGAAACTAGTGATCAATTAGTTTTCATATCTTTTCATTTTCAGCCTGTAAAACAGAATCTGAAACGAGGTATAGTTTTCAAATATGCAGTTCCTTGACATTGTTATAATTTGTATTCCAAAATCTAACTCAAATTGACTAGGAATTACTTGGTCATGCATTAGAACAACTTGGACATCTTCAGCTTATTTCCTGCACAAACCGGAACCGGCGATTTGAATTTCGAAGATATGTTTTGCCTGACGACAAACCAATTCTTTTGCTAGTAGAATTCAATACCCATGTGTCCGTGCCAAACCGAGAACATACTGTATTCTCAGCACCCAATTGTCATGTTTAGGAAGCCCTTAATGAATGCTTAACTGTAATTTTCACCAAATAACTTTATAGTTTGTGCGCGCACATTACGTTACAAGTTTTTAAGTATTTTTCACCGGATTAAAACATTTTAATTATCATAAACTTCGATATTAAAACGATTACTTCGGACGAATAAATTTTGAAGAACAAGAAAAAAATCTGCCTCAGCTCGGATTTGAACTGGAAACACCACCACCCATGAGTCGAACGTTAACCATTCACGCCACCGAGACCTCAGCATATATTATCTTGTTCTTCCTGGCAACCTTTTTATAGGGAAGTACTATACGTCTTTGCTGTATCGTAATGTACAACATTACGATACTCTACGCTGTCGCATAAAAACGCGTTTATGCACCGGAGTCGCATAAAATAATGTAACTGAGTATTAAAAAATATTGAATAGGTATTGGGTCGATAGAAGTTCTGCTGTTCAAGTCGATCAAAAAGTGCAAAGGGCACTTTTTCTTTTCGCCTGCACAAACTCCTGCATGAATCCAATTGTTTATGGGGCTTTCAACATTCGCAGCAAAAAAAAGGTATTTACTAGAATGACCACCTTATTATAAATGATTTATTATTAATTAAAATAATTTTATTATTTATTTATTTTATATTCTATTATACGCTTCTTTAAAATTAAGTGGAACTCACATCATAATTTATCGTTTAAATTTAGTTTTAGCCTGACTAATTACGTGAAAGCGCTTTAATAATTTGTAACCATCTCTGAATCTGAAAATAATTTTATACTTTGGGTCCAATTTTTCGTTTTTAAGTAGTTTAACCATTTTTTTTATTAATCTTTTTTCTCTGTTTTTGAAAAACTGACCTTTTTTTGTCGTTTTTTCGCTTAAATGCGAACTAAATTATTAGAACCCAACAAGAAAAACCAAGTGCCTTTGGTTGAAAAGTCTACTATTTTTTTTTGTTAAACTACATCTCGTTTGGTTTAAAATTCTGGTATTTGGTAGAAAAATTTTATAATTTAAGAGAAATGCAACTTTTTTGTTAAAATGTCATCTTTCTTGGTGAAAAATTCAGCTAATTGGTTGAAAGTTGAACTACTTTGTTAAAAATTCGTATCTTTTATTGTAAATACATCTCTTTGGTTGATAATTTAACTATTACATTTTTCGACAATTAATTAATTATTTTGTTATTTATTATCTGATTTTGTTTAAACATTAATTTTTTATTGTAGATTTATGCCCTTCATTAAAAAAATTTAACTATTCCATTTTTACAAAATTATATAAATTATCATTTTATTGTTTATTTGTCTTGTTGAAAATTCATTTTGTTGATTGTAGACTCATCTTCTTGGTTAAAAATTTAACTATTTCATTCTTAGAAAATTAATTGAATAATTGTTTTATTATTTATTTATTCAATAATTTTGGTAAAAATTCATTTTTTGATTGTAGATTTTTCTCCTTGGTTGAAAATTCAACTATTCCATTTTTAGAAAATTAATTAATTAATTAATTATTTTGTTATTTATTTATTATGTATTTATTAATTTTCTTAAAAAATTAATCTTTTTTTGTAGATTTATCTCCTTGATTAAAAAATACAACTATTCCGTTTTTAGAAAATTATATAATTAATTATTTATTACTTATTATTTACTTAATAATTTTGTTGAAAATTCATTTTTTTTTGTGTAGATTAATCTCCTTGGTTGAAAATTTAACTGTTCCATTTTTAGAAAATTATATAAATTATTATTTTATTATTTATTTGTTTTGTTGAAAATTCATTTTTTTGATTGTAGATTCATCTCCTTGGTTGGAAATTTAACTATTTCATTTTCAGAAAATTAATTAAATAATTGTTTTATTATTTATTTATTATTTATTCAATAATTTTGGTAAGCATTCATTTTTTGTTTGTAGATTTTTCTCCTTGGTTGAAAATTTATCCATTTTATGTGTGGATTTCTCTTCTCGATTCGTTACCTTCTCCGATGATGATACAGATTTCTATTAAAAATTGATGTAACATCTTGCTAAATAAAGCGTATTTCAGAAAAAAGAATTCCTCCCTTGGCGACTGAAAAATCTTTTCAAGTTGAAAATTTAACTTATGTCGAAAAGTAGCTTTTTTTTTGGTTAAATTCAACTGTTTCTGATCAAAAATTAATTTTTTTGGTCAGGATAACAACTACTTGATTTTTCGTTTAGAATTCTTCTTTTTTGTAATACAAATTTAATTTTGTGAATTAAAAGTTCAAATCTTTTGTTAAACATTAATTTTTGTTGGTTCAAGATTCATCATTTCAATTAAAAATTTATCTCTTCGGTTGAAAAGTGAGCTATTTTGTTGAAAATTCGTTTTTTTAACAGAAAATTAATTTTTTTCAAACTAAAAATGTAATTATTCCAATTGAATATTCTAACATTGTATTTAAAAATTTATCTCTTTAGTTGAACATAATAAAAAATTGAACCATCCAATTTCAGGTTGAAAAATTACCATTTTTAGTTGAAAATGAAGCTATTCCAGTCAATGATTCATCTTTTTGGTTGAAAATTCAAGTATTTCAGTTAAAAATGTACAATTTTAGTTGAAAATTCAACTTTTTCGTAGAAAATACAACTACCTGTTCGAAAGATAAATTCTTTTGTTAAAAATTAATCTATTTGACTTAAAATTTATCTATTTCTGAAAATTTGTTTGTCTTTTATTGTAGAAGTTGTGTTGCTGAAAACTAATTTTTTCATCTGAAAATTAAACTATTTGGTTGAAAGTTTGTGCTTTTAGTTGAAAATTTATCTCTTTTCACGAAAAAAACGAATTTTTTGGTAGAAAATTATTCTTTTTGTTTGAAATTAACCTTCTTCTTTGGAACTTTATCTTTTTGGTTGAAAATTTAAGTATTCCAGTTAAGTATTCATCAGTTTAGTTGAAAATTCATTTTTTAGATTGAAGATAAAAACTGCTTGGTTGAAAGTTACTCTTTTGTTAAAAATGCATCCTTTTGGATCAGAATTAATATATTTCAGTTTAAGATTCATAATTTTAGTTTAGAATTTGTTTTTTTTTCTGGAAAATGAATTTATTAACTGAAAATTCAACTATTTCATTCTTTGTTGAAAACTGATATTTTTTAGTTCAAAATTCAATTATTTGGTTGAGAATTCATGTATTTTGTTGAAAAATCGTCTTTTTTGTTAGAAATTCAATCTTTTAGTTTCCAAATTCAATTATTCGATTAAAAATTCACCTATCTTGTTTAAGATGGAATATTTTTACTATGAACTATAGGAATTTGAAAGGGTACAAATTTAATTTAAAACAGGGCCCACATTAATTTGACCTGAATATGCACTGAGTTTTAAGTATAAGAAGAGAAAATAGAAATTTCTTCAAATTATTACTTAAATTCATAGATTCATGTATTTTAATAAAATTCTCTTCATTATTAAAATAACTTTTTTAATTTACTTGAAACTACCGTTTAAAGTGGTGACCAGCAATACATTTACCAATTCATTTAGTAGTAGCATTACCAATTCCTTTAGTAGATATAGTTACTAATTCATTTAGGAATTTTCAAAAGCTTTGAAAAGTTTCAAGGTATTCTAAAAGATTTGAAATATTCTTGTGTATCTTGAAAGATTCCCAGAAATTTTGAATATATTTCAATAATTTGAAGCAATTCCAAAGAATTTTTAAAGATTTAAGGGTATTCTGAAAAATTCCTAGGAATTTTCAATTGATTCAAATAATTTGCAAGGATAGAAAACAGTTTTTAAGATTTTCGAGTATTTTAAAAATTTTCACTGGATTTTTAAGAGCATGAACAAATTTTAAGAGAATTAAAAATATTTCAATTTACTTGAAATATCTTAGGATATTTTTTAAATATTTCAATAATTTCAAGTGATTCCGAATGATTTTAAAGATTTTAGGACATTTAAGGAATTTTCAAGGGCTTTAAAAATGGCAAGGGATTTAAAGATTCTTAAACATTTAAGATATTTTAGGGTATTTTAAAAAAATTCAACGAATTTCAAATAGATTACAATAATTTGTAACGAACCCGAAGGATTGAGAGGATTTTAGTGTATTTAAAAATATTCCAAGGAATTTCGAAAGGCTTCAAAAAGTTGCAGGGGATATAAAAAGATCTTAAAGGATTCGAAATATTATACGGTATTTGAATGTTAAATAGTTTGAGTAATTTTTAAGGGATTTCAAAATATTTTAAAAAATATGAAATATTTTCGGAAATTAAAAAAAATTCCAAAGAATTTTAAGGATTTCAGGGTATTTTTCGAAATTTCAAGGAATATTTAAGAGCTTTAAAAGTTTCAAAGTATTCTAAAAGATTTAAAATATTCTTGTGTATCTTAAAAGATTCCAAGAAATGTTGAATATATTCCAATAATTTGAAGCAATTCCAAAGGATTTTAAAGATCTTAGGGTATTCTGGAAAATTTCAAGGAATTTTCAATTGATTCAAATAATATGCAAGGATAGAAAAGAGTTTTTAGGATTTTCGAGTATTTTAAAAATTTGCCCGAAATTTTCAAGAGCTTTAACAAATTTCAAGAGAATTTGAAATATTTTTATTAAATTGAAATATCTTAGGGTATTTTTAAAAGATTCCAATAATTACAAGTGTTTCTAAATGATTTCAAAGGATTTAAAATATTTTTTAGGAATTTTAAAAGATTCCCAGGGATTTTCAGTAGGTTTTGATAATTTACAGGGATTTCAAAGGATTTTAAAGTGTTTCTAAAAAAATCCAGGAATTTTCAAATGCTTCTAAAATTGAAAATGATTTCAAAAGATTTTGAAAGATTTAAGATACTTTAGGGTATTTTAAAAAATTTCAAAAAATGTTGAATAGATTGCAATAATTTTAAACGATTTCAAAGGATCTTAAATATTTAAGGGCACTCTGGAAAATTCCAAGGAATTTTTAATTGATTCCAATAATATGCAAGGATAAGAAACAGTTTTAAAAATTATTGAGTATTTAAAAAATTTTCACGGAATTTTCAAGATCTTTAACAAATTTCAAGAGAATTTAAAATACTTGAATTCATTTAAAATATCTTAGGGTATTTTAAAAATATTTCAATAATTTTAAGTGATTCCAAATGATTTTAAAGATTTCAGGACACCTTTGAAAATACAAAGTGATTCACAAGAGCTTTACAAAACCAAAAAAAAAAAAAAAAAAAAAAAAAAAAAAAAAAAAAAAAAAAAAAAAAAAAATATCAAAAAAAGGGGGGGGGGGGGGGGGGGGGGGGGGGGGCACACACAATTTTCGGGAAATTTCGGTAAGTAATGAACGGATGGCCCCTCATCTCTGTTGAGGCTTCAAATTTCTTTTTTTTTTGTTTTTCCATTAATATCTCACTATTCAGTTTTAAATGATTTTGCATTTGAAAACTAAAAATTTAAGTAGTTTTAATTTTACATTTTTATTTCTTGTCAAGCACTCTGTTCATGATTTGGCCCCTTGCTCTTATTACACATGCACTTGGCGAACGGTAGACAGGTTAAGTAATTAATACTCTCTGGCTTAGTAGATTAGATTTTTTTGAATTCACATTGAATTCTTTTGAGGTGTTCTAACTTCCTTGACATTTTTTCAATTCCTCGGTAATCCCTAAATTTTCTAAACTCATTGAAGTCCTTCTATTTCCTGAATTCTTTCGAATCTCTGAATTTCTTGCATTTTATTTATTCCTCTAATTCTCTCAATTCCTTGAAGTCTCTGAATTTCGTGAATTCTCTTAATGCCTTTAATTCTCTGAATTCCTTTAATTCCTTGAATTTTTCGAATTCATTGAATTACCCAAATTCCTTCAATTTTTTAAATTCCATGAATGCTCTTAAATCCTTTAATTTCTTCAAATCCTTTAATTCTCTGAATTCTTTGAATTATTTAAATTCCCTCAATTCCTTCAATTCTCTAAATTCTTTAAATTCCTTAAATTTTCTGAATTCTTTGAATTCTCTGAATTCCTTGAATTCACTGATTTCCCCTCATTGCTTTAATTCTTTGAATTCCTTGAATTCTCTTAAATCCTTAAATTGTTTTAATTTCTCTAATTCCCTGAATTCTTTGAATTATTTGAATTCCTTTAGTTCCCTAAATTCTTCGAATTCCTTGAATTTTCTGGATTCTCTGAATTCTCTGAATTCCTTGAATTCACTGCATTACCCAAATTCCTTCAATTCTTTAAATTCCTTGAATTCTCTTAAATCCTTCAATTTTTTTAAACCCTTTAATTTCCTGATTTCTTTGAATTATTTAAATTCGCTGAATTCCTTCAATTCCCTAAATTCTTTGAATTCTTTGAATTATCTGAATTCTTTGAATTCACTGAATTCCCCTCATTGCTTTAATTCTTTGAATTCCTTGAATTCTCCTAAATCTTCAAATTGTTTTAATTTCTCTAATTCCCTAAATTCTTTTAATCATTTGAATTCCCTGAATTCCCTTAATTCCTTAAATTTTTCGAATTCCTTGAATTTTCTGAATTCTTTGAATTCTCTGAATTCCTTGAATTCACTAAATTCACCTAATTCATTAAATTCCTTGAATTCTCTTAAATCCTTAAATTGTTTAAATTCCCTTAATTCCTTAAATTTTTCGAATTCCTTGAATTTTCTGAATTCTTTGAATTCTCTGAATTCCTTGAATTCACTAAATTCACCTAATTCATTAAATTCCTTGAATTCTCTTAAATCCTTAAATTGTTTAAATTCCCTTAATTCCTTAAATTTTTCGAATTCCTTGAATTTTCTGAATTCTTTGAATTCTCTGAATTCCTTGAATTCTAGGGAAGTTTCTTATGAAAGACTACCTGGACGAAAATTCTTCACGGCAAGGTGCGTCAATAATGACAATGACTCATGAAATAAACACATTTTGGTATGGAATTGATCTAGGAAAACATCTGAGAAGTCATATGAGAGTGATCTCTCAAATAGTATATTAAAATTATGGCAGATGAGACGATCCCATACTTCATGTCTATTCGAATAATGTACAGTGAGTGTATAGCTTCAATATAGCTCAAGTATAACAATTTATAGTTAAAGTATAGGGAAAGTATTCTTGAAGTATATCTGAGAAATGAAGCTTTAGTATAACTGAAGTATAGATTAAGTACAGCTGATGTTCAGTCAGAGTATGGCTGAAGTATATCTCTAAGTATAGGTGAAGCATGTAGATTATGTCTAAAGTATAGATGAAGTATGGCTGAAGTAGGTATAGGCGCATTATTGCTGACGGAAGATAATCGGTTATCTAAAATACATAAAAATCGAGATCCAGAATCATAATTTTCACATTGTGAAAGAATATTGTTTGTAAATTCTCACATATGTATGAATGAGAATAAGTAAAATGTTAATTGTAACATAAGTTGTTCAAATTTATATACTGCGAAATTCAACACTAAACATTTCACCTAAGTAACAAATCTATTATAACCTTTTATACTATTAACATTATATTTAGAAATCAAAGATTCATGTGCTTTTACCAATACATATGAGATAAGAATCGTATCAGTTTTCTCTTGTCGTTGTATATTGTATATCCTCACATACGATATATATATCCCATACTTCTGCTATGCTTCATCTATAATTCAGCTGTACTTTAGTCATACTTTAGCTATACTTTAGATATACTTTGTCTATACTATTTCGATATACTTGAAATATGGAATCGTCTCATTTACCATACATTTTTTATACTTCGGAAAGTCAATGATTGATCACTTCCATACTTATGATTTTCACTCGAAAGGTTACGTACGTGAGAAAAGATGAGTTTTGGATACTAATCCTTTGGAATGGTGGTGAAAAAATGTACATCTATTCCCAAAGTTAAATAACACAGCAAAAGAATTCTTGGCTATTCAGAGATTTCCAAGGATCTTTTTAACTTCTATACCCTGTGAAAGGATTTTCAAGGATTTTCACGTATTTCCCAAAATTTTTCTAAATTTCAACAAAGTTTAGAAGGCTTCAAGTGATCTCGAGAGATTTGAATGATTTTGTAACGTTTTTTGTGGGTTGAAAAATATTCCACGGGATATTACTAAACTTCTGAAGGTTTCATATCATTCAAAAAGGTTTAATGGCATTTCGCAAGATTTCAAGGCATTTTTAAATGTTTCGAAGGGTTTCACAGGATTTCTTCAGTGATTTCTAAACATTTTGAGGAATTTCAGAGGATTCCCAGGGATCGCCAAATATGTTAAGACATTTCAATAGTACCCTTAGTGTCCCTAGTAGTTTTAACCGGTTTAAAATATGATGAAGCATTTCAAATTATTTCAAAAATATATCTGGGATTTCACGGACTATCAAAATTTCGTAACTGATTATGATGGATTCAAAATTTTTCTGAAGCTTCTGAAAGTACTTGGAATTATTTGAAGGGATTTTACGGATGGAATTTTCAAAAATACCCTGAAATCTATCAAATCCTTTGATATCCCCTCAAATGATTGAAATCTATTGAGAATTCCATGGAATTTTCAAAAATACCCTATAGTGTGTCAAATCATTTAGGGTATCTTAAAAAATTCCATGTCAAATTCGTTTGAAATTTTTTTAAATTTCTTCAAAATTTTTGAAGCTTTTTAAAAGCTCTTGGAATTTTCAAAAATACTCTAGAATCTATCAAATCCTTTGAAATCCCTTCAAATAATTGAAATCCATTGGAAATGCCCTGAAATCTTTCTAAATACCCAAAAAAATTTCAAATCCTTCGAAATCTCATTAAATTATTGAAATCAGTTTAAAATTCCTTGAGATCTTTTAAAAACCCCTAAAGTATTACAAATCGTTTACAATCATTTGAAATTCCTTGCAAGTTTTGACAGCTCGTAAAAATTATTTGGAATTTTTTTAAATACCCTGAAATATTTCAAATCCCTTGAAATCTCTCCTAATTTATGAAATCAATTACAAATTCCTTGGAATTTTTTTAAATATCCGAAAAATTAAAAAATTCCTTCAATTTATTGCAATATATTGAAAATTCCTTGGAAACTTTTTAAAATCTCTAAAATATTTTAAATCCGTTGGAATCTTTTGAAATGCCTTAAAACATTGTAAAGCTCTTGAAAAGGCCTTGGAATCTTCTAAATATCCTAAAACATTTCAGATCATATAAAATCTCATTATATTACTGAAATGAATTAAAAATTCCTTGAAATCTTTCAAAATACCCTCAAATATTTCAAATCCTTAAAAATCTTTTGAAATCCCTTGCAAGTTTGGAAAACTTGTAAAAATTCCTTAGAATTTTTTTAAATACCCTAAATATTTCAAATTTTTTGAAATTTTACAAAATCCCTAGAAACATTTTAAAGCTCTAGAAAAGGCCTTGGAATTTTTTTAAATACTCTAGAATCTACCAAATCCTTTGATATCTCTTCAAATCATTGAAATCTATTGAAAATGCCTTGGAATCTTTTAAAATGTCCAAAAATATTTGAAATCCTTCGAAATCTCATTAGATTACTGAAATGAGTTGAAAATTCCTTGAGATCTTTTAAAATACCCTAAAGTATTTAAAATCCTTTACAATCATCTGAAATTCATTGCAAGTTTTTACAGCCCGTAAAAATTCTTTGGAATTTTTTTAAATACCCTAAAATATTTCAAATCCCTTGAAATCTGTTCAAATTTATGAAATCAATTAAAAATTCTTTGGAATCTTTTCAACTTCCTTAAAATATTTAAAATCTTTTGAAATTTTACGAAATCCCTAGAAAATTAAGCTCTTGAAAAGTCTTTGGAATTTTTTTAAATACGCTAAAATTTATCAAATCCTTTGATATTCTTTCCAAATATTGAAATCTACTGAAAATTCCATGGCATTTTTAAAAATACCCTAAAGTATGTCAAATCATTTAGGGTATCTTACAAAATTCCATGTCAAATTCGTTGGAAATTTTTTGATATTTCTTCAAAATTTGTGAGGCTTTTGAAAAGCCCTTAGAATTTTTAAAAATACCCTAATATCTATCCAATCCTTTAAAATCCCTCCAAATCATTGAAACCTATTGAAGATGACACCAACATTAGTCTGCGCGAGCTTCCCTTACTTTGGTGGAAACAATTTTATGTTTATCGTCAAATCATTTGATCATTTGATTGACATCAGAACTATATCCTAAAAAACTGAATAGTTGGCGCCACTAGTCATTTGTTTCAGCGCATGTATACAATATCCGCTGGATACAGTATCTCGCATATTTTGCCTGAAAAATTGAATTTTTCAAAGAGCATCTATATTGGATAAAACTAAAACTGTTGGTCATTAATGGCTGTTTCACGAATAGTTCGCTTATTTTTAGAAAAATTAAAAATTGTGCTAAAGCTCAATCCAATATGATCACCTTTTGTATCTTCCTACGCAATACTACATACAGACTACAGACGACAAACCGTTTTCTCTGACACAAAGGGCCTCAAAACGTGGCGATTCGATAAAAACCGATAAAGTCAAATGTTACTTCTAATTAGGGAGAGAACGTAAAAAAGCTTCTTACTTTTTAATATGCTGTTCATAAGAAACATGCTCAATAAATATTATAAAATAATTCAAGAAGAAAAAAAAATAATTAAGAGAAAACTTTTGGGAAAATACCTCATGTGCAATCATCACTGCGCATGTAGCAATTTCAGTAGTTGGATGTTGTGTATTTTGATCATTTTCCAGGATTGTTTCGTAAACTTCATGACCTGCTCTCCAATAGAAATATATATATATATTTCAAATAATTACTTTACTTAATAATTACATTAATTATAATTAATATAATAATTTATCAATTATAATAATTACCTACTAAAATTTACATCAATACCTTCAACTAAAATATTTATCTACATTTAACAAGGCAAAATAGTTTCAATAATTAGGATTAGCATTGTCGACCTGACGAACTGGGCTTAAAATCTGAATAACCCTGAGGTGCATATTTTATATTATCCTGTATTAATAAAATTGTTCCGAATCGCAAAAATTATCACCAAAGTATACACCTCATTTTGTTGTTATGTTTTTATTCCTGGAGGTTGATTTTCGGGGTTCAACTTGTTTTAAACTAATTAACTTACCATTGTTTGTTGTAATCCATCATATTGAAATATTTCTTTTCCCAAATTTTTAATCATAGCACGCTACCACACTAATAGATTTCTATGAATTGAAATACCTTCCAGAAAGAATTCCTCATTAAAAAAAATATTCCAATTCACTCTGACTTTTGATTTCAGCTTCCTGTTGACTTTCCCATTGTCATTCTCAAAAGACAATGGCTTTCAAAAAAGTGATGCAAAAGCAAAGAACAATGAACGCTCTTTCTAAAAATGACAGTGTGGAAATAAGAATAAATAGGGTGGTTTTCACTCCACATTCGAAAATTTTTCAGGAATTGTAGATCTTTCAAAGCTCGAATGGAGATGAATCTGTGTAATATAGGTCGTTTATTAAAAATATTTCACCAGCGTATTACCAGCGCTTTCCGCAAATTAAAATAATATTCAAAACTGGCGGCTTTGTATAAATGCTATAGAGGCAGATATTTTATTCGTTTCAAAGAGAAACTTTTTCTCCGCGTACTTTATAACGTTTACACCAGAAGACAGCATTTTCCTATTTTCTCTTTCAATAAATTTAAAGCCTGCGAATACTTTACGCTCAAACATGGTACAAGAAACTGTCGTGAAATTTCAAATAAAAACTGTACTCTGTATACATTAATTTTGAAAACGGAAAATATTAATGCCTTTTATAAATATTCCTAAATGTTATTTGAATATGATACACATTGATTTTTATTAAAAAAATTCTTGTAAATGGTTGTTCATTTTATACATTTTACGACATTTTTTACCATGTTTGACCTTAGGGTCAAATTTCATGCAGTAGTTTTTTGTCAGAAATTCCCACACATTTTTTATTAAAAATCATTTTCACACCACCTTGGAAGTAGAATTTTAGGCGTTTTTTTTTTTATTTAGGTTAAAATAAGTTTTCTAAAAAATTTTAACTTAATTGAATTAATGATTCAAAAAGTAGGAATTTTTTAAATCTTAATCTTCACCCTGCCACCTAATAGTCTAATTTTCAGGCAAGAAAGGTTCATTCTCAACGAAAAATGTGGTAATTGCTAATTCAATAAAAAAAAATTATTGAACAGAAAAATTTCAAATCGAAAAATTTGTTACTAACAAAAAGGACAATTTCAACAAAATTATAATTTGAGGCGAAAAATTTTTTGTATAAAAAATAAAAATTTGGAATAACCATTTAATTTTTTAAGTTTTTTGTTTGCTTATTTTAAGGTTATATAAATATAATTTTCACATGATTCTTGAAAAAATTTGACAAATTTTTCAAGTATTTCAGATATTTCAAATGAGAATTGCAAAAGAAAAAAAAACTTTAAACAAACAGTCCAATTTTCACCCAAAAAATATGATATTTCAACGAAAAAAGCTGAATTTTCAAGGAAAAATGTAATTAATTGCTATTTTAATGAAAATATTCTAATTTTCAATTAAAAACAGTTAAAATCAATTTGAAAAGAATGTATTTTCAAACAAAAAAATTAACTTTCAAATCAAACAATTTTTTAGTGAAGAAAAATGGAACATTGCATCAAAATTATAATTTGAAGGGGAAAAATATTTTTGTAGAAAAAATAAAAATTTCGAATAACTATAGATTTTTAAGTGTATTTATTTTTAGGTTTGTATAAATATATTTTTCCTAAGATTTTTAAGAAAATTTTCAAAGATTTTTTAATATTTCTGTATGTCAATGCAAATTTCAACATAAAAAAAAGTTTCAACTAAACAGTCGAATTTCCAACCAACAAAAGATGATATTTCAACGAAAAAAGCTGAATTTTCAAGGAAAAATGTAATAATTGTTATTTTAATGACAATATTATAATTTTTAATTAAAAACAGTTAAAATCAATTTGAAAAGAATGTATTTTCAAACAAAAAAATAAATTTTCAAATTAAACAGTTTTTTAGTGAAGAAAAAAGGAAAATTGCATCAAAATTATAATTTGAAAGGGAAAAATATTTTTGTAGAAAAAATAAAAATTTCAAATAACTATTTATTTTTAAGTGTATTTATTTTTAAGTTTGTATAAATATTTTTTTCCTAAGCTTCTTGTTGTTGTATTTTATTACTCTCCCTTTTACGGGTTTGAGGGCTCCGTTCCTTTTACATATTTTACAATTTCACTTAAACACTATGCCTTATGTTTATCTTAACCTATAATCGCTTCGCCTTCTTATTAAAAATGGAAATGTTAAATTTTCAACCAAAAATAGAATAGTAAAATTTGCAGTCACAAAAATAAAATTTGGTATAAAAAAAACAAACAATTTTTAACAAAATAATTAAATTTTCTACCAAAAAAATACCAATTTTCAGCAAAAGTGATACATCTTCGATTTTAAAAAAATGCATTCTCAACGAAAAGTTTAATAGTTGATATTTCCACTAGGGAATACTTTAATTTTTAATCAAAAACAGTTAAACTAAACAAAAAACTACAAATTTTCAATAAATTAAATGAATACTCAAAAAAAAAAATTTTTTAACCAAAAACAGGAATTTCCAACAAAAGAGTTAAACTTTCAATTAAGAAAGATTTTTTAGTTAACAAAGAAAAAAAAGCCTCAATCAAAATATTAAATTTTCAAGCCAAAAAGACGAATTTTCTGTAAAACAGTTGAATATGCAGCCTGAAAATATGAATTTTCACCAAAATAGTTGAATTTTCAACCCAAAAGATGAATTTTCTACCAAAAAAGCAAATTATCAACGAAATGCATGAATTTTCAATTAAAAAAGATCAATCTTCAGGCAAAAATAAAATAGTTAAATTTTCAGTCAGACAAAAATAAATTTTTCAACAAAAAAACAACGAATTTTCAACAAAATAATTAGAAATTTTCAACTGAGGACCTAGATGAAATTTTTATAAAAAAAAATGAATTTTCAAAAAAAAAAATGGAAATGTTAAATTTTCAACCAAAAATAGAATAGTAAAATTTTCAGTCACAAAAATTAAATTTTGTTAAAAAAAACAAACAATTTCTAACAAAATAATTAAATTTTCTACCAAAAAAATACCAATTTTCAATAAAAGTGATACATCTTCGATTTAAAAAAAAATGCATACTCAACGAAAAGTGTAATAGTTGATATTTCCACTAGAAAATACTTTAATTTTTAATCAAAAACAGTTAAAATAAACAAAAAACTACAAATTTTCAATAAATTAAATGAATACTCAAAAAAAAAAAATTTTAACCAAAAACAGGAATTTCCAACAAAAGAGTTAAACTTTCAATTAAGAAAGTTTTTTTTGTTAACAAAGAAAAAAAAGCCTCAATCAAAATATTAAATTTTCAAGCCAAAAAGATGAATTTTCTGTAAAACAGTTGAATATACAGCCTGAAAATATGAATTTTTACCAAAATAGTTGAATTTTCAACCCAAAAGATGAATTTCCTACCAAAAAAATCAAATTATCAACGAAATACATGAATTTTCAATTAAAAAAGATAAATCTTCAGGCAAAAATAGAATAGTTAAATTTTCAGTCAGAAAAAATACATTTGTCAACAAAAAAAGAACGAATTTTCAACAAAATAATTAGAAATTTTCAACTAAGGACCTAGATTAAATTTTTATCAAAAAAATGAATTTTCAACAACAACAAAAATGGAAATGTTAAATTTTCAACCAAAAATAGAATAGTAAAATTTTCAGTCACAAAAATAAAATTTGGTACAAAAAAAAAAACAATTTTTAACAAAATAATTAAATTTTCTACCAAAAAAAAATACCAATTTTCAATAAAAGTGATACATCTTCGATTTAAAAAAAAATGCATACTCAACGAAAAGTGTAATAGCACAAGATTGAAACCCGAAAAAGCTTTAAATTTAAATTTATCATCATGAATCATCGTGAAAGTATTAAATCTATTTAAAAAGATTTCAAATATTTTTGATCTGCAACAGGGAATTTTGGAAAAGACTTAAAATTCTGAGTTCTTCTTGATTATTTGAGGAGGGATTTTTTCAAGTTCCTCCCTGGTGGAAATTAAAAAAAAGTCTCCAGCAATTCTCAGGAACGAAATTCAATGTCTTTTTCAGGTTTTACAGGTGAAGAATTCAAGTTTTCCCATGTCTCATTTTTTACATCAAATAATGAAATAGCCGTCTGTTATAGATGTAAAAAAGCTATTTCATTTTTTATTGGCCAGCAATTTTTGAAGAAAACAGAACCATAAATGAACAAATTCTTAATTTTTTTCGAACATAAGTCGTCTTTGAAATCATTGAAATCTTTGAAATCTTTCGAAATCTCTTGAAGTACTTAAAGTCTTTGTGAAATCTTGAAAATTCTTTGAAATATTGTGGAATCTTTGTAAATTTTTGTAAAATATATGAAATCCTTGAAATCTCTGAAGTCTTACTACTTCTATATTTTTGCTTTAGAATTCATCTCATTTGGTTAAAAAAGTCTATTTGTTTGTTTTTTTGGTTGGTAATTGATCGCTTTTAGTTAAAAATTTATCTATTTTTTTTTAGATTCGTCCTTTTTAATATGAAATTAATTTTTTTGATCAAAAATTCAACTACTTGGTTAAAAGTTGAAATACAATTTCTACCAAAGTTGCTAGTTTGTATGTTTTTTTATCTACTGTTATGCGTTTTTGGCAGTGTTTCTACTAGTTTTACAATATTGCATATACGAAGTTTCAAAAAAATAGAAATTTATAAATTTGTATGAAAAAAATTCCCAATCTGTACACAAGTCGTGAGACTGATCATTTTTGTAATTGCTGCGTCGAAGTTCTACACTTGAAATTGAGGAATCCCTCGAAGACGAAATATGTTGTTGTTGAAAGGAAATTATGCGATACTTTATTTGCCCGATTGATGTTGATAGCTTTTATTGTCTTATTTTTAAATCCGCCGGAAAATTTAAAAAAACGTTAAGAATTACGAAAATGGCGACGGTTTTTCTGAAAATATTAAGAGTCGATTTTCTCAAAAGAATCAAACTTATATGTTTTGCCAATTCTTTGTTGAATTTGTACTTTCATAAAGATTATATCCAGTGATCTTTTTGTCGAATGAATAACTTTTGTAGAAATGATCATTTTTTTCAGAAAATCGAATTTTCTAGTTTTTCTCGCAAACAGTCACAGATACGAAAAGATGTCAACATAAAAGTTTGCACGTCTACAAAAATTCTATGACAAATACTTCGTGCTCTTTTTTGATATCTTGCGTCATTTACGAGAAAAATTCAATAATTACATTTTTACGAAAAAAAAATCTCCCGCCCTCAAAAATAGTTTGGCCCGCATAAAGCTGATATGATATTTTTCTCATGATAGCAAAAGCGGACTAAGAAAAGAGTCGGAGCAAAAGCGAGTTGATTATTTCTCATCGCAAGAACGAATTAGCCCGCGCGCTACGGGCAAAAACGAGTTAAAGATTTAACTCCTTTTTGCCCGTGGCGCGTGGATATATATATATATATATATGTATATATATATAATAAATATAATAAGTGTGCTTACTTATGTCATAATAAGCTCACGGGGCATACAGTATTTATATGGCCAATTTGTTAAAAAGGTGGTTTTCACTAATAGGGAAATCAGAAACCCTGACCGACTTAGGGTTTCGCAGGGTAGAACAGTTACGTACCTAAGGTCCTTTATTGTAACGGCAATAAGGTTTTGGAATATTCTGCTAGATACTATGGTCGATACTGAGTAAGTTGCTGTATTTAAAAATAAGATTGTTGCATATTTGCTTGAAATAGAGCAATAGAATGTCCTTATGGGTTAACCCCAGAACAAATAAGAACATCAATCAATCAACCAACTGAGTATTTTAAGGCATAAGATAAACTGTTCATTTCTTTCTATTGCATATATTTGCATACAGTGTTTTTAGGAATTGGGTGCTATTCATTTTTTTTCTTGCACAGCATCACACGTACTATTCTTAGGATGAGCGTGATATTCATTTGTTTTCTTATTTAGCTTCTCACCTCAAGTATCTTGTTGGCATTGTGGGTAACATTTATTTGTTTTCTGGTTCAGCTTTACACGTCGAATGCTTTTATTATTGTGCATATTTCTTTATTTTCTGATTCAACTTGACACGTGAAGTGTTTTGTCGCCGTAGGGTGATATTTATTTTTTTTCTTGCTCAGCTGTACACGTACTGTTTATAAGGTGGCGTCCCATGCCAGCGTTATTAGTAGGCGTAAAACGCAAAATGTCAAATCAGTAGACATTTTAACTAATGCAAATTTTTCTGTTGATTACAAGCAGAATATCATTGGCTGATATGTCTAGTGATTTGACGTTTTTCGTTTTGCGCCGAGATTGACGACGCCATGGGACGCCATGCTTAGGCTCTGGGTGATATTCATTAGTTTTCTCATGCAGCTTCACACGTAAATTATCTTGTTGCCATTTTGGCTGATATTCATATGTTTTCTGGTTTAACCTCATACGTAAAGAGTTTTCATCATTGGGTGATATTTATTTGTTTTTGGGTTTAGCCTACACATGAAGTGTTTGGTGGGTATTGAGTGATACTTTTTTTGCGTCGGTCAACTTGATTGAACTTTGTTATAATTATCATTATTTTGGTTATCATCCAAGCATTGTAGGTAGCATTTCACACGCATTTGGGATAATTTGGTTTCGTTTCTTTTTTTCTTATGCTTTTTGTGTGTTTTTTGCAAGGAGTTTTACTTTTGTTTGCGCGACCTTTGTTCACGATGTACTGAAGACTTTGGAATACGATTACTGAATTGGTATAATTACGCTAGACATTTGTTTTAAGTCTTTGAGAAAGCTTATGAAATTCCCCGTTGAAGTGGAGATATTTCTGTCTTTTTCCGGAGAGTATATATCGCGTGAGAAGTTTTTAAATAAAATTCAAGGCCTATCGAATGTTGTAATCCAACTTTAACGAGTGGAGTAATTAAATTTTCATCTCTAAAACTGACTCTATTGAAAAGTAAACATCTCAGAACGATAACCTCGACGCCTATAGTCTATGAGATAACGACTATAGGATATATATATATATATAGTATTTCATCATATATATCATATATATATATATATATCTTCTCCTATGGCAATGCTGGGTTGAACAAAAATAATTGTTTGAACAAATTATGAATAATCATGAATATATTCTAATATATTAACGTTAGGAAGTTGCAGGTTTTACAGAAATTTTCAGTTTTTTTTGGACTTGTTAGTTGGAAATGCTTTATAAATATTAATAATGAGTTCAACGAAAAGGCCCTCATTAACTACTTTACGGGAAATTTACATCTATTATGGTCCATGCAGGAAATTTGGAGAATATTATAATATTCTTATAGTAAAATAATAATATGTTTGTTTATCATTCGATTATAAATAAAAAGCCGAAGCTAAGTTAAAAATTTTAGAAAAATTGCACCTTTCTAGCATTACTTAAAGTCAATATTATTAAAAATAGTAATCAATTATTTCAAGAATTAAAATTGTTGACTTGAATCGATTATTAATTCACTCTGAATGAAAAGCTGACAAAAAAGTGAGAAATTTCAGAAAGAGCCTAAAGCAACTAGTATTGCTATAGCAAAATATAGTTGAAAACAATGATGATTTTCTTCAACAATTAAGTTTATAAAATATAATTTATTTTTACCTCACTGTAAGTGAAAAGCTGTCAAAAAGTAAAAAATTATAGAAACAATTGCAACTTTCTAGCACCATTGCAAGAAAATATTGGCATAAACAATGAAAAATTGTTGAAACAATGATTTTCGTTACGTTATTATATTTTTGCATCGCTTTGAATAAAAAGTTGAAAATAAGTTAAAAAAGCGGTAAAATCGGGTAGTTCTACTTCAATTCTAAGAGAAAATTTGAAAAACAATGACAAATTCTTTAAAAAACTGATGTAAGCATCTAATTGTCAGTAAAAAGTAGTATTCAAGGAAGCGAAAATCATAATTAGCGACAAGCACTCGCTACACCTAATTTTTCACTTTTGGGGTTTCTTCCGGACCCTATAAAACAGACTTATGGTGGTTATATTAAAAGTTAATATTTGATTTCTATTCCATAGCTAATTACGAAGGGAAATCTCAAGTTTCATCCCGATTCACCTACTATCGACGAGTCCGAATACAATTTAAAAATACTTTTTTTTATAACAAATATTTATGAAACTTTCTGGGGTTTGCAAAACCTCTGAATATCATCAAAAACAGCATTTATTTTTTTGTGGATTCGAAAACATTTGGTGGGGATACGCATGAAAATTAAACAAAGATTGTGATATCAGTTTTAACAAATTTACAAACTAAATTTTTTCGCAAAAATTAAATAATGAAATGTAAATATCTCAGAAGTTCAAACATAACGATTATTGTTTATGAGATAATAATAACATTAACTTAAAAATATATTATATAATCCATGAGAGTACAATAATATTCATTGGTTTCAGTTTCGATAAAATCCTTCAAGAACAATACAATAATAAGTTTTTCGTCTCACTAGAAAAGATGAGGATTTTTTCTACTCTCTTCATATCGACGGCGGTTTTTCTCAATTCTATTGGTAAGTAAAATCCAATTTTTCAAAGTTTAGATTTTTTTAGACTTATGAGTAAACTAAGCATTGTTCTACAGTTCCTCATCATTTTAAAAGAAAGCTTCGGACAATTTCACAAAGAAAAGAGCCAGCAATCAAATTTCGACATCGATTTTCAATCTTTTGACATTCACAAATCTTTATTTTTTTTTCAAAGGTGCTAACGTTATGGAACCCGATGATACAAAATGGTTTATCGTTTATTGTGGCAAATACTTTAAAGTAAAGCAAAATCATCATACAGCAGAGGTAGAAGCAATTAACCTCATACCAGAAAACGTTAATGAAGATGGACATAAGCCTATAAAGGTTGACATTGCTGGCTTTGATTTTTTGGCGTTCAGAGGGCCTGATGGAGACATTTCAGGAGCTGCACTTATTTCATAATGTCATAATTAATGATTACATAAAGATTAATCTATACACAAGATGAACAACAAATATATGAAAATTGTGTATAATTTTTTTGATCTATATTCCTGAATAAAAACATGAAAAACAAAAATTGACTCTTATAATGTACTGTTAGGTTGGTGACCAACAATAGTAAATGTTCACCGATGCGTTCAAATTTGCTCTCCGACCACTGGATTTTTTTATAACACGCCTACGGCGAATCTAATTATTGAAGGGTGTACGCGTATTGAGATAATTTTTCGCTAGTGAGGTGCCGCGTCTAGGTTTATAATATCTTTAGTGATGTTAACGGACCGTGACTTTTTCCACTGCGCAAGCGTTGCGTATGGAAGGGGAAAGCATCCTTATTGGCTGAACTTCACTGAAGGATATCTCTGCGAAGAAAGAAGGTTATAGTCAGTACACGTCAGAAATATCAGGATCTGCAGGTGGTTGTTCGATTTTAATACAACTTTGTGAAATTGTAATGCTTTACAAGAGAAGTTGCGAAGAATTCACAGAAGGCTTTAATGCCAATATCTCGCTTGTGATGTGATAGGTTGATGAACTTGCTTTTGTTTTTATATTGAAAAGCTGCACCATTAGTCAAATATATGATTTTTCGAACAATGTATTTTTTTTGCAACTTGGCAATCATTTTTTCCATAAACAGATGAACTGCACTAGTATTATGCTCAAGATCTTCTGAAATGATTGCATAACTTTCGCACACGACTTTGCCATCTTTCTTCAAATAAACTACAGCGGGATGGACAGTGATCTGTTGTTTATTCCAATACTCACTTTTTATTGCATTTTGAACAATACTTTCGTGATTCTGAGCAAAATCAAAAAGTATTATAAATACTCCCTCTTCAAGAGATTCCTTGAAGTCCCTGAGAAATTGGCTTTGACTTTTCGCTATAAAGTCGTGTTTCAGAAGATCAGTTAAATGTTCAGTGAGTTTTTCATAATAATCCTCAGCTGTGTCACATAAAGTTTCTAAAGAGGTGCGTCTGCCATATTACACTAATTGTAGGTGACTCTTTCAATGAAGTTGCTGTCAAAAAGCTTTTGGACTTTTTCCATCAATGATTTCACACCCAGGCAAGATTTGCACAATCCTAGACAACAGGAGGGTGTCACAGAAGAAACTGGATGTAAAAAATGATGCAAGTAGTGGTTATTTGCGGTTACTTTACATATGAAGAAGTGCGTTTCTGCATACAACGCACTTCAAAAACATGATGAGGCATAGATGAGGCAACTTGGGAAGCACTAATAGACAATTAGGTATTGTGACTTTATCGCCAGACAACTTCACTTCGTCGGGGCACCTTTCCAGAAGAAATATAAAAAATAACAATTAGGTTGAACAATTACCGGTGAACCAAAGAAAAACGTTAACACCTAAAAAAAATTGATGTGCCTGTCGAGGAAAAAAAACTGAATTGGGAACCTTTTCAACTTCAATAATTTGTTGCAATAACAATGAAATCGAAGCATGGGAGAAAACATAATTTATAGAATTTCTGAAAATGAGACCAAGAATCCAACGACCATATTGGGACAGGCACCATAAAATGCTCATATCGCATATAAAAAAAACCTCAACACATTTAAACCCGAACGACACATTGAAAATAAAAATAATTGATGTGCAATACTAGAAATCGAAAAACAGAAAAGGGAAAAGAAAAGAAACTTCTATTTGAAAGATATTTGGAAACTAACCCAATAATTTGAAAAGAAGTCACTGAAAAAAGTTTTTTTGATTAAAACAGATCTTCTAAATTTTTTATATGAGAATAACTTCCTTACTCTACAATAAAGTGTATTAATATTATAGGTCAATCAATTTGCCTCGAATCAAGGAATTTTTTCCGTTATTGCATCAATATGGAATTATGTTCGTAAAAAAAGTTTTACTATAAAATTTTTTTTTTCTATTGTTATGCATTAACATAGCCTCCTTACTCTTCAATAAAATGTATCAATATTATAGGTCAATCGATTTACTTCGAGTCAAGGAATCTTTTCCATTCTGACATCAATATTCAATTATGTTATTAAAAAAAGTTTTACCACAAACAACATTTTTTTAAATGTTATGCTTTGTCATAGCTTTCTTACTCCTCAATGAAATATATTAATGTTATGGGTCAATAGATTTGCCTCGAATACAGCAATCTTCTCCATTCTGATATCAATATTGAATTATGTTTGTAAGCTTCCTTACTCCTCAATAGAATTTGTCAATATTATATGTCAATCGATTCGTCTTCAATCAATGCAACTTTTCTATTCTCGCATGAATTTCAAATTATGGGGTCAAAAAATGGTTACTATAAAAATCGATTTTGAATGCAAATAATAAGTAAATGACCAAAACTTCTTCACTCTTTATCAAAATGTATTAATTTTATAGGTCAATCGATTCGTCCCATACCTAGGAATCTTTCATATTCTTGCATCAACTTTGAAATATGTTGATGAAAGAAGTTTTACTATGAAAACCCGATTTTTGAAATATTATCGAGTGCTAAAAAAAATTCAATTCATATTTTCAGAAATCCTTTAGTCCATTTCAAGATATTAGTGTTGAAAATAGGCCCTCCAAATTTCATCAATTTATCTGCGACCGTTTTCAAGTTATCGTGTTATAAAAAAAGTTTGACATCCTCACACATATTCATACAGACACATATTTATACATCCTCACACATCCACACACACACACACACATCCGGATAATCACTAAGAACATTTTATTAGACAGTTTTAAATTGAGGAAGGTTTAATTATATAAATTTAAATTTTTTGGAAAATGTCACCGTTACAAAAGTTTGTCTATTAGGAAGCAAAAACGGAATATATATATATATATATATTGTAACCAGCGGGTTACAGATAAAGAGCCTTCTCGTAGGCAGAACTCCTTGCATACGGGAAAATAGAGACCTCTTTTGTACCAAAAAAAATCTGATTCCTTCCACAAACTATTTTTTTTGTATCAACACAACATTTTTCTCAGCCAATAAAAAATTTGTGGAACGAACCAAATTTTTGTTGGGACACAAATCTGGTTCTTTCAACAAACGATTTTGGTACCAACACAAAATATTACTATTTTAACAAAAAAATTTGCGGAAAGAACCAAATTTTTGTAATAATAGAATATGATTCCTTCTAAAGCAACCAATTTTTTGTGGAAAAAAAGTCTGGTTCCTTCCACAAACCTTTATTGTACCAGAAAAAATCTTGTTCCTTCCACAAACCTCTTTTGTACCAACAAAAATCTGATTCCTTCCACAAACCTTTTCTTTTTGTATCAACACAACATTTTTCTCAGCCAATAAAAAATTTGTGGAACGAAACAAATTTTTGTTGGGACACAAATCTGGTTCTTTCAACACACGATTTTGGTACCAACACAAAATATTTCTATGTTAACAAAAAAATTTGCGAAAAGAACCAAATTTTAGTGCTAAAAGAATATGATTCCTTCTAAAGCAACCAATTTTTTTGTGCCAAAAACATCTGGTTCTTTCCACAAACAATTTTTTTTCCAGCAAAAATCTGTCTCCTTTCACAAACCTTTTGTGTACCAACAAAAACCTGGTTCCTCCCACAAACCTTTTTTTTGCACCAACAAACAACTGGTTCCTTCCACAAACCTTTTTTTTTGTATCAACACAACATTTTTCCCAGCGAAAAAAATTTGTAGAACGAACCAAATTTTTGGTGAGAGACAAATCTGGTTGATTCAACAAACGTTTTTGGTACCAACACAAAATTTTTCTATGTTAACAAAACAATTTGCGGAAAGAACCAAATTCTTGTGACAAAAGAATTTAATTTCGTCTCAAACAACCAATTTTTTGTGTCAAACAAATCAAGTACCTTCCACAAACCTTTTTTTTTAACAACAAAAATCTGGTTTTCTTCCACAAACCTTTTGTGTACCAACAAAAATCTCGTTCCTTCAACAACCCTTTTTTTTGCACCAACAAACATCTGGTTCCTTCCACAAACCATTTTTTTGTATCAACACAACATTTTTCTCAGCGAGCAAAAAATTTGTGGAACAAACCAAATTTTTGTTGGGACACAAATCTGGTTCTTTCAACAAACGATTTTGGTACCAACACAAAATATTTATATGTTAACAAACAAATTTGCGGAAAGAACCAAATTTTTGTGATAAAAGAATATAATTCCTTCTAAAGCAACCAATTTTTTCTTTGTCAAAAAAGTCTGGTTTCTTCCACAAACCTTTATGTACCAGCAAAAATCTGGTTCCTTTCACAAACCTTTTGTGTACCAACAAAAATCTGGTTCCTTCCACAAACCCTTTTTTTGCACCGACAAACATCTGGTTCCTTCCACAAACCTTTTTTGTGCCAGAAAAAATCTTGTTCCTTCCACACACCTCTTTTGTAGCAACAAAAGTCTGGTTCTTTACACAAACCTTTCGTGTACCAAGAAAAATCTGGTTTCTTCCACAAACCTTTTTTTTGCACCAACAAACATCTGGTTCCTTCCACAAACCTTTTTTTTGTATCAACACAACATTTTTCTCAGCGGTCCTCTATTCAGATAAACTTGCTCAACTAGTGAGTATAATCCACATAAGGGTTTCTCTCAACAATAACATTAGGCCCCGATATACTGAGAAGATCCAGAAATATTCGGAACCGAAGCAGGAGATCCTGTCCGTGTGGAGGGTGAACAAGATCACGATCCACCCGGTCATGATCTCCTCCACTGGGAAGGTGTATCAGAGGTCCGTACACATCTTAGCAGAGCCAAGAGCTCGAATATCGCTACATTCAATCCAGAAGGCAGTATTGTTGAACATTTACCGTATCTTCTGGAGTTTCCTCGGCGTGAAAAATGAAAGCAGCTAAAGTCTCTCGCTCATTAATGTAAATGAAATTAATATTTTGAATCGTTGGTCCCAGTCTTCGACATTTGAACTAGCGTTTATGACAAAGATGGATCTCTATAAATGGGCTCTCCAGTATGAATGTTGATCCCTATAGGGTTCTCCAGGATGAATTGTTTGGATCCCTATAAATAGGCTCTCCGGTATGAATTTTGAATCCCTATAAACGGGCTCTCCAGGATGTATGTTGAAACCCTGTAAGCTTGCTCTCCAAGATGAATGTTGGACCCCTATAAAGCTCTCCAGTGTGATTGTCGGATCCCTATAGACAGGCTTTCCAGCGTGTGTTCCCGCGATTTATGGAAATCAAATTCTTTTGTCAAGAATGCACTTGTTTTGTTGAAAATTACATTTTTTTGCATTAAATGTAACGGTTTCTTGTAGATTCCTGTCTTTGGATAGATAATTTGTTCTTTTGGATTGAAGATTCAACTGGCTTCTAAAACAGAAGTCCCTTTTGCTTGAAAGTTCAACAGTTCCTCCAACAACGAACTCGCGCCTCTCATATGTTACTGCCTTGTGATATCATAATACAGGTGTTTTTAAAGGTTAGAAACGACATTGTCTCCCAGCTGCTTGATAATGTTTGACATTCCAAACTTCAATGTGAGGAAATGGCTTTATGTAATTGTTTTTTTTCTTCCCGTAGACGGTGTTATTGGCAAATCCTGGGGCGCCAGCCACTAGCAATAATAATTTAAATTTATGAAAGAGATCCTGCTAATGGCACATTTTTCTCAATTTTACTAACAAATCTAATCAAACTTCAATTACTCTAATTTTTCATTTGAAACATATAAATAATAGTATTATTGATATCACACAAGAGAGCCCAATAATTTACAAAGCGCGTCATTTCATGCTATAGAAGCTATTGTTAACTGACAACAATTTTTAAACTACCAAGAATAAACTGCGGAATCCAAAATTAAGTAGAAGGCTATTATTTCTCAATCTTACCACGTTACCGTGATCGAGCCTCAATAAAAATAAAATTTTAAACAATAAAAATTTCGATCACGTGTCCTGATTTGAAGTTATGGGCCGGAAGGGCTCGTAACCTCCATTTTTAAGACCTGATACGACACAATGCTCCCGCGTTAAAAAGAATTCGAAGTCATCCCAATTTTTGAAGGTTAACGGCGCGATAAAATCATGATAGACATCGAAATAAATTTGCTCAATATTAAAAAAAACATCGGAAAAGAAAAACCCGCACAGAGAGCACTTAGTGAGGCAAATCACTTTGGCGGTATTTCCAAGTCAAATGCGGCAAGATATATTGCAGCATCTCTCATTTTGAGGCAACTTATTTCATCCCGAAGAATACAGTTGATGCATTTAATGAAGTACTCAGGCAAGAATATAATGAGGAATGCCTATTTAATCATTAATGATAGACCTACCACCATAATTTCCAACGGCAATGTAACTTTACTGTACCAGCTAATCAAAGTATGGCTTGCCAAATTGGATCTTCATTTTCGATTCACTGCCAAAGAATGAAAAACTAATTATTATGAAGCATTACGAAAAAGCAGTCCGAGAAGAAATCTACAAGCGAGCTAAAGTAAGTTTTTCGTAGGCGTAGGCTTCAATTTTATTAAATGTTCATTTTTCTTACTCTTCTTCTACTTATTGGGCATTATTTCCCAAATGTACTGACTCAAAAAATTCTAGTTGTTCGATGTAAGTCAAACGTGTGCGATTAACAAAAAATTATGTCCATTACATTTTCGATAGGTTTCCCAAATACTTTTCATTGATCATAGGCATTTTTTCAAAGAAATATTTTACTTTCAAAAATGAAACACAAAAAACAATTAAACTTTTTGTAAATAGGCCTTCTTTATTTCCATTGTTTTATCTCAAAAGAAAGAATGGTTATTTTTCTGCAGAAATATGAAGATGCAAAAATTTCGAAAATATGAAAAGAACATGAACGTTTTATTGTTTTCAATCAATATTAACTCATTTGGATTTCATAAAAATAATAGCATTAGTGTTTTCGTCCAAGGTAAAAAAGACAAATAGTTTGATGCAAAAACTATGAATGCTGGTATTCTTTTGTTGAATAATACAAATATAATCGAACTCAATAATGCCCAGCAGAGAGTGACTGTGCAGGAATTTGGAGAGGGAAACTGTACATGATACTGCGAAGGAACCAGTATGCAAGCTAGCCTTTGAATGGTTCTGCACAGGTTCCTTCTCATAGTAAATTAAGGTTTGGGTTTCATGTACAGAAACCTGTTCATGTTCCTATGCCTGAAGCTGCATAGGAAATAATACACGAGGGTTCGCCAGTGGCTTGACTCTCTCGATAATAAGTTGAATCTTAAAGGGAATTCTGTAAGGGACCCTATAGACTTAACTTTACAGAAAACTACACCTCAATTTACTTCGTAATCGAAACTGCTCAAGATTCTTTCAAAGGTTCCTTTGTCGATACAGGTTTCTTTGCTAAATCATATACAGTTTTCTTTGCCACGTTTATCCACAGCAACCGTCAAGGTAACCTGTACAGGTTCTTGAAACAAACAGCAATTAAAAACTAACAGATTAGGATTTTTCATTGTCGGAAATTGTGATTTATATATCTGACAGTGCTAACTGGTAAGTAAAATTGAAAATACCCTCTAGATTTTTTTATTTTTTTGGAACGGTATTAGATTGCTGAAAATATCATTTAAAAAGATGCATTAGATGAAGATCTGCAACTTTCATTCGAACATTGTTCTGAATCAACTAATTATTTTGTTGGATAACTTGCTATAATTATCTATGATTAGTCGAAACTATGACTTGGATATTTTGGAAAATTGACGAGATAATTTTGTTTTGATCCGAACCCAATTCAACACAGTTGCTTTTTATGTGAAAAGAAAAGAATAACCTCGATCGCCGGGTAAGACAGAGTTCGAATTGCTCTAGTGATCATGAATATTTTCAGAAAACTATATTATCTACTTCAAATCATTTCGGCGACAGCGCCTCTTTCGCCCATTTCACTCACGGCAACTGTTAAGAGGGGATAGATACTTCAGCGGGTAGAGAATAACAGGGGGGTAGGTTAGGATTTTCGCCGACAGCGACGTCTATATTTATCCTACCCCACTAATAATTCTATCCCCACTCCGCTGCCACTTGCCGCATCTAGGTGTATAATATCTTTGCCATAACTGTCTACGAAAAACACAGTGTTCACAATTCTCACGTCAACAGTTCACATTTAGAGGTTGCAAAAAGCTGGTCGGCGCCACCTGAAGCTAGCCCGATAAAACCTGGTGCATAGGAAGCAGCTATGCGGATCCGTGTGCGTTGAAGCGTGTTCTCTTGTGCGTTGTGCTTATTCATTGTGCAAATGTGTGTGCGCCCCGCTATAGGATACGGTAAACGCTAAATGATACGCTAAAGCAGGGCGCACACACATTTTCACAGCGCACAACGCATGGCGCAGAAGGTTCTCGACCAATCACAGTGCTCCATTTCAATCTCTGTCATTTTCGCACAGCATGGCGCAGAAGGATCGAAAAGTTCGGAACGTTTAACTTTCATGCAATCTGCACCCATCTTGTGTAATCTGCAGTCGCTTATAGCAGACGATTTTCAGTTTTCGAACCTCCAATTTCTATCGCGTCGCATTGTTTGTTTTGAAAGTGTCGCTCGGCTACGAAAAGAGAAGTACAAAACATAGAAATTTAGTAATAATTTCCTAATTTATATGCGCAAAGTGAGTTAAAATTTTGATCTCATAAAGTAAATGAAGCACCGTCACATGATCGTTTTATAATGTTTTTCGATAACTCAAATTATTTTACAATTAAGTATAATAGTATAATAATTTTACAAATTTCTCAACTTTAATGCCTCAAATTTTCAGGTTGAAACTTGAATCCAACATCGTTAAATAAACTTGAAACAATGATATTAGATAAACTTAAAATAATACTGTTTCATAAGCAAAGACAGACGAAGAAGTTATTTAAAATAAAATCATTATAAATATTAGATTATTGGCGCATTTATACAGCTGTCCCTCCGACCGGTGCTAGTAGAAAGTCCATAAGAGATGGAGAGCGGAAATTTGACAAAAAGTACTCTCTATCTCTTTTACTCTTATGACTTTTCTATCTGCACCGGTCAGACGGACAGAGGTATGAATGGACCATAACTGTCAACGAAAAACACAGTGTTCACAATTCTCACGTCAACCCTTCACATTTTGAGGTTACAAAAAGCTGGTCGGCGCTACCTGAAGCTAGTCCGATAAAACCTGGTGCATAGGAACTAGCTGTGCGGATCCGTGTGCGTTGAAGCATGTTCTCTTGTGCGTTGTGCCTTGTGCTTATTCGTTGTGCAAATGTGTGTGCGCCCCACTAAACGAACGTCGGATAGCGGAAATCGGCAACGCTAAACTGTTAATAGGAAGTTTTTGCATATCTTTTCGTAGCATACGGTAAACGCTAAGGTCACGTGACTCTAAAACCGTATTGGCAGATAGCGTAGGTACGTAAGTTGAACTGGGAGCCGATGTCATTTTTTAGATGACAGTTGCTCCCAGTGGGACCCTGCGGTGGTTGTTAACCTTCAGTTTTTCATTATACATATATATATATATATATACTTTGTTCAAAAACAGAAAATTCTATAATTTTAAACAAAGAGAGATTTGAAAGGAAATTTTATGAAAGTGTAATCAAATTTAACGTAAAATTATGGAACAAAATTTACAAAAATTTGGTTCTTTTAGGTTTCAAGCATACAATTTAATATTTCTAATCAATACAAAAGAATGTTAAGTAATGGTTAATAATCAACTTTTACCAAAGAAAAAGAATGAAATTTAAATTAAAGAAATAAACTTTTCACTAGTTTTCCTATATGGTGAAAACCATTTTCTATTTTTAATTTATATCATTTAAAAATAAGCTACAAAACTTAATATGTTTCGCAGCTATCTTCAATAATTATAAAACTTTAACTTGTTGTTGTTAAACTTTATTTATTTGGAATAATTTAATTATTCAACAATTAGAATTTACCCTGTAATTGAATTTAATCTGGACATCACCAAATGACAATCTACAAGGGACATTCAACAAGTTTATGCTTTAGTTTTGAAGTCCTAAATTCAAAATTAAATTCAAGTAATCATCCAGATTTGAACGAGGGGAAAAAATTCATAGAAAAGGGAGGATGAAGAAAGAGAGAAAACCCTTAACAGGTCGCAATAGGCGATTGCGCGCGCACCTCAGCGCACGCGCTCTGGCTCGTTGAACTCGCGCGAGACCCGTATTTGTATACAATAGCACGTGGTCGCTTGACCTGCCCCAACATGTGCTCTACTCCCGCGTGGATATCCTAATTCTTGTATTGTAATTACGTTTCTAGCCGTTCCTTTTTCTTTTTGAGTAATTTCTTACAGATTTATAATTAAATGTAACGTAGGAATGCATGTTTTACTCGATTCATGTGAACTGCTCTATATTCTTTTGGCCCTAATTTTAGTTTTAAATTTATCCCATTTATTACCTGTAGAATTTTGTACGGGCATTCGTAATAATCATCTAATTTATTTTCTCTGGCTGGAATAAGCAAATAAACGTATTGACCGGGTTCGAATTTTTTATCGTTTAATTTCCTATCATAATATTCTTTACAACGTTGTTTAGCCGATTCTAGACGCGTAGAGACCAATAATTCGGTTTCAATTATGCCGTTCAATAAATTATCGACGTATTGAACAAAAGTTAATGGAACTTCTTCATCGGAGAAAGCAGAAGGGAAACGAACTTTTCTGCCAAACACAACTTCATGTCGGGTTTTTTCGGTAGATTCTTATACCGATGTATTGAAAGAAAATAATACAAACGGTAACCACTCATCCCAATTAGTTTTTTCGCAATAATGCCATAAATATTCAACGAAGGTATGATGACTTCGTTCCACTGGAGCGATATCTTTCAATTTTGAATATTTCCGCGAAACTGTCCATAATTTGATTCATAAAATTTTAGCCTTGATCAGTTTGTATGATCTCAGGACATCCGAAGGTACAAATTAGATTTTATGCAAGGGCTACTGCAACATGTGGGGCATCCGTTACAGACAAGGGTATTGCACCCGAGTATTTACTGAAACAGTCTTTTCTTTTTGGTTAATAAGTCTACTATTGAATTTTTGGACAAGAATTCATCTTTTTTGGTTAAAAATTTTATTATTTGTCCAAAAATTTAGTTATTTTTTTAAAACTTCAATATTTTTGTTAAAAAGTCATTCTTCTTGATGGAAAATTTAACTGTTTTGTTGAAAATTCGTCTTTTTAGCTTAAGAATTCAACAATTCAATTGACGTTTTTTATCTTCCTTGACTATAAAATTTCATTTCGTTAAGAATATAAAAATGTGTTGAACATTCATCTTTTTGCTTCGAAAATTCATTTATTTTTGTAGCAAAACTTATTTTTTAGTTATAACTGCAACAATTAATCTGTTTCGGTTTAAAATTGACTTTCTTTAAATTCAACTGTTTTGTATAAAATTCTTATGAGCGGCTCAAAAATTTAAATATTTGGTTGAAATATGATGTATTTTATTAAAAATGCGTCTTTAGTAGTAGAAAATCAATTTTCTTTTTTAAAAATGCAACTGCTTGGTTGAAAATTAACCTGTTTTAGGTAAGGATTTAAGTATTTTGTTGCAAACTCGTATTTGTTGGTCAAATCCAACTTTCCCTTTACTTTATATTGAAACCTTTTTTTTCTGATAAAATATCAACACTAACATTTTTCGTTAAAAATTCATCTTTGCAAATGGAAAATTTAACACCTGTGTTTAACAGTTGAACCACTTTCTTAAAGTTCATTTTTTTGGTTGAAGATTCATAATTTTAAATGAGAATTTTTTATATAATTTATTATTAATTTTTTAACTGAAAATTTAACTGGCTGGTTAAAAATGTAGATTTTTGTTAAAAAGTCACATTCTCGGGTTTAAATTCAACATATCGGTAGAAAATTCAACTATAAGTATAAAATTAAACTGTTCTGTATATATATTTTTCAAATTGAGTCTTTTAAGTAAAAAAAATTAACTGCTCCATTTATCTTTTCCAGATAAGAAATTCAACTATTTAGTTGCAAAATTTTAAAAGCGAAAAAATATATACTGAAAATTAATGGAATAAAATTTGGAATTATATCACGTCGACTGTTCAAACTATTCAGTTGAAAGATTATGTATTAGTTAAAAATTCTTTTTTTTTCGGAAATTATGGAAAATTTGTCTTTTCTGTTAGAAAATTAATCTTTTTTTTTGTTGAAAATTTAACTATTTGATTAAAAATTCATGTATCAATAGCATGATGAGTCCGTGGCCTGTATTCATGAATTTATACTATATACGGCTACAATTGAATATAATATATTAAAAAATAGCAAAAGTGACACTGATTATTGTTTCTTACCATCGGTTCTTTCTTCGACACTGTTCATATCTTTGTGAGAATCTTCTGACGAAATTCCAGCAGTTCTTAAATCTTTTCATACAACTTTGTAGTAATTATATAAAGAACTTCTTGCAATGAAGTGGGCAATGTTATTCACAAAATTAAGTAGTTGTAGATGCATGTTAAAAAGACGAATTAATAATTATTTAAGAAGAGGGAAGTTTATGAATATGCTGTCATTCCTTTCTAATGATAAATTATAAATAAGGTAAGAAATTATACTTCTCTTCTACGTCATACTTGTAGATCATCAGTATTTTGATCTTACTGAGGATGAGCCTAACGGAGTACGAATTGTGTTCGTAGAAGTTAGTACTGATAACGTCTTCGCAATTGTGGAAAAACAGAGAAATTCTCATACGGTTTTACGTGGACTATTTAAACCTGGTGGTATAGGCGGAGATCGCGCACTAATAAACATAGTAGACGGCTTTGTTAGCAAAATGAAGCCAGATGAGGAAAATGACACTCCATGTGGATACAGAATTCGACAGTGCTTTCAAGTTGAGGCTGCGGGTGCTAGACATCTGCCCGCAAGTAATTCCGGTTAATCAATTTGATCCAAAATTGAATAGAATTTATATGCAACGCTTCCATGAAGATTACGGAGTTTTTATTTGATCCGAGAATTGCGCATTAGAATGATCTGATTCTCAAGATCAATTGTTTGTTATGAATTTTTATGAGTAGAACCTGCAGTATGTCAGTTTCCATGCCACGTTCAAGTGATGACCGACTAGATGCATATTGAAATTTCAAAACTCAGCTTCCTAAACAAATTTTCTACATCTTCTTTAACGAAAAATTAGTAAGTTTCGCGCAATACTTCAACGACGTAAATCTACGGAAACACATTCAGAAAAAAGAAGTAATTTCCAGATCTTAAAATTTCTTTCTTATTAATTGAAAATTAATTTAAAAAGTTGGTTCAAAATTTCTTGAATTAGTTAAAAATTGTATAATTTTGTTGGAGCTTGAACTATTTTGTTAAAAGGGAATTTTTTTATTCGAAATTTCAACTGTTTTGATGAAAGTTCCTATTTTTAAGTTGAAAATTCAACATTTCGTTGAAAATTCCGATATTTGATTGCAAATTGTATTTTTAGTTAAAGAAATTATTACAATTTTATTTTTGGAAAAATTATATTTTTTCGTCGAATTCAACTATTTTTTTTATATAAAACTGAATCTGTTTTGGTTTAAACATTAACTACTACATTCATTGTCGAGATTTTTTTTTTTAATGAAAATTCAACAAATTGGTTGAATGTGGAAATACTATACTAAAAATACGACTTTTTTGTTGAAAACTAATTTTTAGCTTTGAAATAAAAAATCATCTTTTTGGTTTCAACATTTTACCATTTGGTTGAAATTAACTGTTTTGTTGAAAATCCCTACTTTCGGGTTAAAAAGTTATCCCTTTTGGTAGAAATTGGATCTCTTTGATTACAAATTCAACTCCTTCGTTGAAAATTAATTATAACAGTTGAAGTTCTATCATTTCAGTTAAAAATTTGTTTCTTCTGTTTTAAAATTGAACTAGTTTGTTGGAAAATTGTTTCTCTTAGAATATACATTAGTTCTTTCAACCAGAAATTTTTGGTTTGAAATGTATCTTTTTTTATGGAATATTCAAATATTTAGCTGAAAATTTATGTATTCTGTTGAAAGTTTTTATTTTTTTGGTGGAAAATAAAATTTTCAAACTGAAAATTTAATTAATCATAATAATCTCATTTATTTATTTTTGGTTGGAACTTTACTCTCTTCGGTTATAAAGTCTGATACTATATTTTTTGGTAAGTTTTTTGTAGAAGATTCGCCTTTTTCAGTTTTAAATTCTGCAATTTGGTTGAGATGCTTTTTCTCTCTTGACTGAAGAATCCTTCTTGGTTTTCAACATTTTTTAATAAAAAATAAATATTTCATTGCAATGATTATGTCGACTTTTGGCATGGAATAAATATTTTTCTCAGTTTAATGAATATACATTTATATTACAAAAATATTTGTTAAATTTGAATAAAGTTTGCATAGTGTTGATTGTGATGAGTGTTAGAGTACAATAAATATTTGTTTAACTAAATGAATATTAATTTATCTTTAATTGATATTTCTCCAATTTAGGTCATTATTTCATTGCAACTATTATATCAACTTACAGTGTCTAATAATTTTTTTTTCAATTGAACGAATATCGATTTATAATGAAAGAATATTTTTTAAATTTACATAATTGTTTTATTGTTATGATTTCGACATTTCTTAGCATAGAATAAATATTTCTTCATTTGAATGAAAATTCATTTATTTTGAGTGAATAGTTTTTTTGCTAAAAAAAAACTGAATTAATTGCTCCAATGATTATGAATTATTTAATTATAAAATATATTTATCCCTTTCAAAAAATCGATTTCATTGAACTAAAGTAGGAGTTCTTTAGGCGCCTAAAACATATTAAATGAACCTAGGTTCCTTTCTTCCAGGAAATCATTTCTTTGACTTAATATTTTTCACTTTTAATGGGAAGAAATATTTACTTATATTAAAGAAATATCATCAAAGAAATAATTTTCTTGAATGGATGTGTTAATCTTTTGCATCTAAACAATATTAACTTAACTGAAGTAAACAATTCCTTGGTACAAAGAAAAAAAAAAAAAACAAAGAAACACATTTCCTTGAATCAAGTAAATTTTTGTCGGTGTATCTTTATTCACTGTTTAAACTCATTATTATATATCATGATATAAAAAAATTTGTTTACTTCAAATGGAAACTAAAAATTTATTTCGAATAGAAATATTTGGAAAGGAGCGCTTTATCACAAAAAACTAACTTTTCTTCAGTTTTATTGCGAACCAAATAAATAAATCTATAATATATCTGTCTTATGTGGAGAAAACTTCCCAAAATGAAAATTATTCTTAAAAATGTTACATTACTGTTGTCGTTATCAGCAATTATTTTTGCTTTTAATAAAAAATGCAAAACTTTCAAAAAATATCAATCAAAAATATTAAGAATATCTTATCTAGACGTCTAGGGTTTTTGGATGATTATCGAATATCACACAGATGGGAACTGTTCACCCGGTGAAGGCTATTATTTTATCGGTACGGTAAAGCTAGATGAATATATACTACGTATGAAGAATGTAAGGATAATAAAAAAAACATTTCGAAATTCCATGCAACTTCCAATATATAGCCTAAAAAAATATTTTGAAGGAAATAAATCTTATGTCCAAGAACTAAATTAGTATACTGCCGCTTCGGCATGTAAACTATTTTATATTTATCGAAAGATTCATTTTACTCATTCGGCGTATCCATTTTTTTCAAGTTAAAAAAAATATTGTATACTAAACTGTAAATAAAGTAATTAGAATAACTTTAGAAAGTTTTTGAAAAATAGAAAAAAATGTATATCACAAAGAATAATCAGGTAAATGCACTGGTAATCGTCACTGCATTAGTTATCGTCAGATGGCCCAATATTTTTTGTATAACAAGACTCGCTAGTTCCACATGTACGTTGCACTTTGATCATAAAAAGCAATTCAATCGACGAATTCGAGATTATTACTTCAATTGCGAATATCTGATGAGATTTAAAGAAATAAAAGCACTTGGAGTTTTCAAGCACGCTGATACACCGACCTGTATATTATATTTAATATAAAGTGTACAGCTATTCATATTTTAATGTATATTAAATTTTAACTACTGTGTACGCAAATGACTTCATATACATTTTTATTAAATTTAATACAGATTTTTCTAACAATGAAGCAAGCTTCTAGTAAAATTATAATTACTACTGGAAAAATACAATTCGTAACGAAAAATGCCTTTGACATATTGGACTATAACCCTCTTGAGCAGACAAACTTTTCGAACATTTCACTTTAAAATTATTATGTAAAAAGGTATTGATTAATTATCCATTATTTAAAGTCATTAAAATAAAATAATGATTATGGTAATGTGAAACTCTACATTTTCAACACAATTTCAGATTTTCAATATTTTACTTACTCTTAGAGCAGACGTAAAACGTAATTTAATTTCTTATTAGGTATCACGACTTTTCAGTGTATCTCTCGCGAATCTTGTTATTTGTTCAAGCCCTACGCGGTTTTTCGTAGTTCACTCGCGCCCACCTAAATTTCTCGGATGAACGGGCTTGGAAAAATTTTCTAATTTTCGGACTTGAAAATTTTTCTTTGCTTCTCAGTGTTGTAAATTTTCCAATAGCAAAAAGTAAAAAAGTTATCAAAGTCCAAAAATTTAAGAATATTTCAAGTCCGTACATTCGAAAAATGTACTAAGTCCAACAATTCGAGAAATTTTCGACGTCCGAAAATCCAAAAAATGTTTCAAGTTCCTAAATTCCACCAATTTTCAAACACCAAAAATAGAAAAGTTGACTAAATGCAAAAATTCGAGACATTTTCCAAGTCCGTTAATTCCACAAATTTTTCAACGCCAAAAATAGAGAAGTTGTCCAAGTTCGAAAATTCAAGAAATTTTCTAAGTCTGTAAATTCCAGAAGTTTTTCAACATCAAAGAATAGAAAAATTGTCAGAGTGAGAATATTCGAAAAATTTTCAAAAACCATTAATTCGAAAAAAAATTCAAGTCTGTTAATTCAAAAAATATTTTTGAAGTCTGAAAGTTCGAGACAATTTTTAAGTCGATGTGAAGGCCAAAGATGATGGGTTAGCAAGCGGTTTGAGGGACGACGACGATGACTAGGGTAAGCCTCTTGAATAATCGTAGTACCCTTTTACAATGACAATAAAAACCATCGACATGTAACAATATCCAGTTTTTCTTGAGTATCCCATGATAAGTGTGATAGCATAAAAATGTGTATTGTGAACAAATAATTAAGATTATTGCAACTGTAGCTAAAAAATCTACACAAAACCCGCGATGGCACGGTGAAGTTACAACAAACTACAGAAAAAGTAAGAAATACAGACTCTTCCAAATAATTGATTTTTTGAAAAATTGTCATGTAGTATTCAAAATTAATGAAGTTGTTGAAAAATCATAATGCCCATACTGCATTCGATAAACATTAGCAAACATGTGAAGGAACAAGCCTTCCCGACTCATTTGTTTGTTACGAAATTATTTTGTGTGAAAAGTCATAGGCCAGTCTGGCCTAAATAACATTGATCACAATTTAAACTAACAATTTTGTGTGCTCCATTAGTAAGCTGAAAAATGTCAAGAGAATCTTTGCCTAATTTTGTGAGTGTATGAAGTTTAAAATCAATCCTAACTGTTGTTCTAATGTTGAATTCACTTAAAATTCTTAAATCTTAACAGACTTACTACCATAGAATAGTATAGAGATACAAATTTTGAAAACTACACTATGATCTAGATGTGAAATTCGTTCTCCTGGCAACGAATCTTCAAGTGATTTTCTTTCTTGATGAAGCAAAACTATGTTACAAATCTTTTTAACTTATTGGGCTCATGGTGTAAAACCAAAACATGTTCCCAGTAAAACTGACAACCAGTTTCGACCTGATGTTTAGCAAGAACTTTATGGTTTTTTGGATTGTGCAAAAAATAAGCATGATCTTCTTTTTTTCTATTAGATAGCAATTTACCAATCTGGCCTACATACCATTTATCACAATTCAAACTTACAATTTTATATGCTTCATTAGTAATCTGAAAAACTTCAAGAGAATCTTTACCTAATTTTACAAATTCATCATGTTTGGCATCAATCCTAAATGTTGTTTTAATATTGAATTCACTCAAAACTATTTTGACCTCAACAGATTAACTACCATGGAGTGGTATAGAGACGAAAATTTTGAAAACAACAGTATGATCTAGATGTGAATTTGGTTGTTCTGGCAAAGGAATCTCCAAGTGTTTCGCCCTCTTGATGAAGAACATTTTTGCTGCAAGTCTTATAAACTATTCGGGCTCATAGTGTAAAACCAAAACTTGTTCCCAGTCCAACTGACATCCAGTTTCGACCTGATGTTTCGCAATAACTCTATGGTTTTTTGGATTGTGTCTAGAATTATTATGATATCCTTTGGTTCTACTAGAAAGCAATCTACCAATATAGCCTACATAACATTTACCATAATTTAAACTAAAAATTGCTACATGAGAGATATGTGAATTTGTTTGTTCTGGCATGAAATCTTTGAGTATTTTGCCCTTTTGATAAAGAACATTTCTGCTACAAGCCTTATAAACTCAGTGGGCTCATGGTGTAGAACCAAAACATGCTCCTAGTCAAACTGACACCCAGTTTCGACCTGATGTTTAGCAATAACATCATGGTTTTTAGGATTCTGTCCAAAATTGTCATGATCTTCTTTGGTTCTAGTAGAGAGTTATCTACGAATCTCGCCTATATAATATTTATCACGATTTAAATTTACAATTTTATATGCTACATTGGTAAGCTGCGAAATTTCAAGAGAATCTTTGCCTAATTTTATGAACTTGTTAAGTTTGGAATCAACCCTAAATGTTGTATAGAGACAAAAAGTTTAAAAACTACACTATGATCTAGATGTGATTCTTTTTGTTCTGACATGAAATCTTTGAGTATTTTGCCCTTTTGATAAAGAACATTTCTGCTACAAGCCTTATAAACTTAGTGTGCTCATGGTGTAGAACCAAAACATGCTCCTAGTCAAACTGACACCCAGTTTCGACCTGATGTTTAGCAATAACATCATGGTTTTTAGGATTCTGTCCAAAATTGTCATGATCTTCTTTGGTTCATCCGATACTTGGTTCAAACAGCAGCAGCAGAGATTAAAACATACCTTTGTATGATAAAGAAATCCATCTAAGACATCTTTTCTAGACGGCTTCCAGGCTTTTACTTTGGGCACCTTGATTGGCACGGTGGTAAACAGTTTGGTGTACAAGTACAGCAATTCAGCATCAGAACATTTAATTGCAGTAAGAAAATTGTAAGTGGCGAACTAAGCGATGAAAAAAAAGATGGGAAATAATTCTAGCATGCTCTTGTTGTACCTGGGATCTTAATATTTTCAAGATCTAGCTGCACCTTCACTTTTTCTACAAAAACGTCCCAATGGGTATAAATTCTTCCATGAGCCCCTGGGAACAGGATTCTAAAATCAAGCTCCAACTGAAAAACAAAATTTCTCGAGGTTGAATATATGTCTTGTGTCAAAAAAAAGTTAAGGGAGAGAGTACAAAAACTTACGAGCTTAAATCCTTGGTCTTGCTTTAGGGCAGGGTACTTCCTGAAGTATTCACAAAACAGTCCGTGTCCTCCTGTTGTCAGTGAAGTATATCTAATAATTCACAGTATCCTTCCAATACTGAGTAATTGTGTCCCAGTCATTAATTGCAGATGTCAAATATTCCAGTCGGAAGAAAATTTCTGTAAAATTCAACGGAGCACTTTATACTACTGTCATGGACGCTTCAAGGGATTTCACAGAATTTTTACATTCTCATCTCAATGAGAAGGTATTGGTTTTATGTGAAAAATGACTTTCGCGGATTAAATCAAATGTCGATGTTTTTAAACCCCCTGAATCAGAAAAAACGGTTTTTACGAAGGTGTCTGTCTGTGCGTCTGTCTGTAATCTGTAGTATCGTGTAGGCACGATAACTTTCGAAAAATTGATCAGATTAGATTGTGCTCTGGCGCACTTTTTGAAGGCCTGAATAGTAAGAACGAGTTCGTTAACCAGCTATTTTGGATTAAAATTCAAAAAGTGAGCACATTTTGAACATTTTTGAGACCACTTTTTTTCAAAATTTGAAAATTCCTTGTATAGTTATTAGTAACACTCCAAGAGACAAACAATTTATCTTCGTGAAATTTTTTGATAAAATGAAAATTATTAGAGTTATAGCATATTCAAAATCCCAAAAAGCAAACGAAAATTAATATTTCAAGCCGAACAACGCATGGTATGAAAAAAAGTCACGACAAGAAAAATGTTTCTTTTCAAGAGACATACAAGATTATTATAACAAATTTTTTCGAATTTTTTGAAAAATCAAAAATTCAAATTTTGATCGCATAAACAAAAATTAAAAATTAAAAATTCCATTTTGCGGACAAACTATGCAAGATACAAAAAAAGATAAAGATACATTAATCGTGCACCCAAAAAAGGTCTACAAATTTGTGATTAATAACTTTTTGATAGGACGCGTAGGTTTTGTTTTATTCGTGAAAAATAACACTAAAAATAAAAAAATTTAATGTTTTGGATGACGACACAAGGAAAGAACGAAAAATATTATGCAAACCTGTTTAATCAAAGTGAATTTACAAATTTGTTATTCATTATTATTATTATTATATCATTAAGCCGTTTCCCTTTCGGGGTAGGCGTGAATTGCTCGGTTGGAAAGTAGTGGTGATAGCCACGGATCTCAAAGGAATAGGAAGGCTAGTTCTGGGATCGGCTTACTTTCCGTATGACAGCGATACTACCCCACCAATGGAGGTATGTACACTGGTGGAATATTGCAAGGTAAGGGGTATTCCTCTACTGTTGGGATGCGATGCTAATTCACACCATACTTTGTGAGGCAAGACGAACGTCAACTCAAGAGGTAATGACCTACTGGAATACCTAATCACCACTGATTTAGATATTCTTAACATCGCAGATAGAGTTCGTGTTGGAATCCATTGTACCCGCTGCCCCCAAATGGGTCAGAAATGCAAGAAGAACGGACTGGGATCAGTTTTCCACGGAACTAAGATGTGCACTTTCAGAGGTTTCCAGGTCAATTCGAGACGTGGATACCCTGGAGATGTCAGTCAACAGTTTCATGAAAGCCATCAAACCTACTTATGAAAGTGATTGTCGACCTACAAGAGTCCAAAAGGCTGAGAAAACACACTGGTGGAATGGAAACTCGAAGAGCTTTGCAGGAAAATCAGAGAGAGGTTCAGACGTGCCAGTAATGGCAAAACGAAGAAACTTTGGACCTGATTCATAATGATGAGGGATGAATACAGGGGTGCGATGCGTAAGGCAAAGCAAGAGAGCTAAGCCAACTTTTGCACAGACATCGAGAAGGGAGCTGAGGGGCTAGACTAGATAAGCTGCTTTCTCGAAATCCGGACGCTATTCTCGGCACTCTGAAATCGCCCGGCGGGGGTTACTGAGAGTCGGACGGGGACACCTTGGCTCACCTGATGAAGGCACATTTCCCGGGCTTTTCAAGGTTTGGAGAAGAGGGGACGACAACTCTGAGGCGACTAAAGTCGTCTGCGGCCCAACTGGGCACGAAAAGGCAGCTTGCCAACGAGATTTTCACCCTTGCCAGGTTCAGGTGGGCCTTGAAGTCCTTCAGCCCTTACAAATCTCCTGGCCCAGATAGCATATACCTAGTCCTCTTACAGAGGGCTGGAGAGGCTATTATAAGGCCGCTAGTAAGACTTGCTAGGTCTAGTCTGATGCTGGGACATGTCCCGGCGGCATGGAGGGGTACGAGAGTAGTCTCTATTCCGAAAGCAGGTAGGATCGTTTATACCTTACCCAAGGATTTCCGTCCCATTAGCCTAACATCTTTCTACTAAAAACAGTGGAAAGGCTTGTGAATAAATATATATCTGCGATAAGGTCTTGTCAAGGAGGCCAATTCACAAAGAGCAACACGCTTATAGGGCTGGTCACACGATGGAGATGGCCCTAAGCGGAGCAGTGAACCTAATTGAAGCACAACATGATCACACATGGTGTGCCCACTGTAGTCGTGGAATGGACCTGCCACATGTTGCCGAACAGGAATCTAACTACGACTAAGAGTGATACCACTTACGTGGAACCGTTGACTCGGGATGTCCGCAGGGAGGAGTTCTATCGTCCTTGCTGTGGTGCCTGGTAGTGGATGAACTGCTTCATTTACTCTCGAGTCAGAGTCACCACGTCATAGGCTATGCGGACGACATACGAGTTATCGCGCGCGGCCAGCATTTGGATGCGCTCTTCGGAGTAATGCAGCAAGCACTGATGATAGTGGATTCATGGTTAGATGACAGTTGCTCCCAGTGGGACCCTGCGGTGGTTTTTAACCTTTAGTTTTTAATTATATATATATATATATATAAATCGAAATAAGACGGAAAATGTATGTTACATGAAAGCAAAATTAGCATTATTAATGATAGTTGAAATATATAAAACCGCTATTATTATGTTTAATTTGTCAAATATTTGTAAGAATAATGAGAAAATAACTTACTTAACTTTAATTTCAGGATTATTATCTAAAGATTAGTATATAACATTTGTCCTATAATAAGAAAATTGTAAATTGTTCCAGTGTATGTTTGTTCTGATTATAAGAAAATATAAAAAATAATGTTATATATTATAAGTTATTCTTTCGTTCTCGTATTTACGCACATTGTTTTTTATTAAATTTTATTGATGAGGAAACTACTAAAAGTCTTCTTGAAGGACCATTTTGTTTGAAAATATTTTTTCTGGCTCCCAGCTTTTAAATTCTTGATCTCATATCTATTATATATTTTGTCCCTATTGTATGGGGAAGGTCCCAGAATTTTGGCAATCCTTACAAAAATGTTTCCTTACATTTTTTTTTCAGTTGGACACGAAATGAGCGTTTTCGCCTGACCATTTTCATCCATAAGATATTTCCCTAAAACTAATATGTATCTTCTTAAAAAATCTTAAACTACAAAAATCACCATTTTTACATAAATTTAATGCTCGGCAACCTCTAAACAATTTTTTTTAAATCTGAAAAAATTAAGCTTGTATTTTTTCGTCCAAAGAAACAAACTGTCGCGATGCAGCCGACAAAAAATAAAAACAAGTTTTTTGTGAACCATCCTAGTACATATATTATGAAAAATAAAAATTCAAAGATGGCATAAATAGTAATTTTTTTTTTAATTTATATGAAACATTAAAAATTCGTGCATTACGTATAGGTGGCTACTTGCAGACTTCTCATTACAATTTGGTGACAATCGAGAGTTGGATAGATTAGACTGTGGAGAATGTCGAAAATTGGTTATTTTTTATGGTTTTTTGTTTGTTTTAATCTTACAGTCTCTAAGTATACCGTGGCTCATATACCGTAGGTAAAGCATACCAACTGCGCTACCACTATGCCGGTACTGTAGATCCTATTTGTATTGATCTTAACTTTAGCAAAGCTTAGCAAATCACGTTCGGTGGTCGTCAACCTATCGGGGCGCTTATTTCAACCAAGTCAATTTTTGGCCTGTGAATGACACGTGAAAACTCGCCCAGGTGATCGAATAATAGTGATTATCCTTAAAAAATCATTAACAAGCTGTACATCACATTTTTAACAGCCCCATACGTATCCTCATTATCTCCTGTTACAAAACCCAATGATAACCGCACGGGAGATGGAATGAGCCCATTAGCTTCCCCAGGGGATTTCAAATGATTTTTTAACAATATTTATGCCAGAAGGTTGAAATTGGGCATGGATGTTAACCAGCCATAGTGCATTTGCGGAAAAATATTTTCATATAACGGAAGAAAAGATATGGGAAGTCGAAAGTGGATTTATGCCAGGAAAATCATGCACAGATCAGATATTTAGCTTAAGACAGATCACAGAAAAAAGCTTGAGAGTAGGAAAGAAAGTTTTCTGTGGTGTACAGAAAAGTCTACTTTTCCTGCATCCACAATTTCCTCCACAACCTGATTTGCATTTGCAAAAAATAATTTTCAGCAAATTATCGGGGGATGGTTGTTTATTCATGGAGTTTGGCCTTAATTAAATTAATTTTTTTTTATAAATAAAAAATGGTAAACTTATACATTATTATGTCTCACAGGTCCGTCTTTTTTGGGAGCACGCCGCAATTGCATAAGGGTTATTTCATAAGAGGTTCATTTTTTAAAAGTGTTCCTATAATAGTATAGCAGATCTCAGAATGGACTCGAAAGTACTTTGTTGTTTTTCTTTTTCAATAAACTACACAAAACTTATGCAGGTTTCAAAATATCGTATATACATTGAAGAGGAGGCGATTAGTTCCTTTAAAAAGGATTTTCTCGTGAATGGTCGCTTTTTTTCAACAAATTCTCTTACGATTTAATAGAACCAAATAACATCTTGAGATCATTTTATGGTTTTTCTTCTAAGTTGAAAAAAAAGTTATGCAGTTTTTTATATGTCAATTCTGGCATTTTTTTGGGACCCTTCTTTTCTTTGATAAAGATTTTCTCAGAGGTGGTTGCTTTGTTCAGGCGATCTTTTTACGAATCAACAGGAGAAAGCATTCGCTCGAAACCATTTTTTAGTCTAAACAAAAAATTCAAATTTGCAAAAGATATGCAGATTTTGCAGTGTCAAGCGCGGTGTTTTTTTGGAAAACGTCGCTACTTCGAAAACGATTTTCTCTGAAACGGTTCCTTTTTTTAATATTTTTTTAAAATCATTTGTTGTATCCTGGTAGTACTTCAAGACTATCATTTAATTTTTTTTTCAATTATTTGGGCAAAAGTTAACAGATTTTTGTCCCTCCTGTAACATTCTCATTTTCACACTTACGCCCTTGTACCGTGTTTGTGCCATTTCGCCCGCCATAAATTTTCAAATAATTTATAAATAATGAATCGTGTAATTATTTTTATTATTTTCATTGCAGTATATTTTCATTGCAATATATTTACCTTGTATTGGAGGTTCATTATCTGTAATATTATCGCAGCGAGTAGGAGACTATACTGCTTCCACTTTTCCGCCAATTTCTCCATAAAATTTCCTCCTCAACGAAGGTCCTATACATTATACTACAATATAAGGTATTTCGGTACTCATTTCTGAACATTATTTCGTATATAAACGATGATTCTTTGCAGAAAATTTCCTAATTAACGCAAACCTGAAAATATCTTCAATAAACAATTTCCACAAATTTTAAACAGTTAAATATTTCATTATTTTACATGTTTAGTATGTAAAAAAAAATCAAGCAAATCCGAAATGTTTCGGTCCGATGCAAGATAAATACCTAGCGTGCCTCCACTACTTAATTTACCTCAAATCGTGTCGTTCGTTATGTTTAATGATGGAAAATTCTTATGCGTTATTTTGTAATAATTTTATAAAAAAATTATATGAACAAATGCCCAGTGTGGACATATAAAGGTAGAAAGAAATCGTTTTTTCACTTAATTTTCCTCCAATCATGTCGCTAGTGTTGGGAATGTACAAATAGAGATATCTAATACCAGTTAAGACCAGTTAGGACTAGTAAACACGTAATGGGCATGCCGAATTTCGAACCAGGAAAGAAAAAGTCTATCTATTAGAGTTTATATAGATGAATGTGGTGACAAGAGTCAACGACAACTTCCAGACAATTGTTTTTTTATTGTGTCATGATAAACGAGACTGAAAGGTATTGAAAATTACGACTTCTCGAAACCTAACTAGTTTCCTCATCAAATGATTAAAATCATTGATATTTGATTAAAAATAGACTCACGGATTTAATAACAACTATAAAAAATTATTAGTATTGTGATAGTGTTATGAGTGCTCGTATAAATGTGCAAAAGGAAAAAATGTGTCCAAAAAATGATGGTATAAAAATCTATGATTTTGAGTGTTTTTTTTAGAGTAGCCTGAAATTAAATTAAAATTTTGAGGCTACTCGATAAAAATACTCTAAATTCTGGACTTTTATACAATTATTTTAATGACACATTTTGTTTGTACGAGCACTTACAAAACTATCAGAACAAAATTAATTTTCTGTTGTTTTTAATTCCCACACACAGCGCCCCAAATATGACCCAAAAATCAAAGAACTTCATTTTTACGTCACGTTTCGATCAAACCCTCAACTTTCAGTTCAATTTTCGAAAATACAAAATTTCCCCATGGTAATTTAATGGGACCTTGAAGTGCGCGGTTTAAATTTTTAATAAGAAAAATCTTACTTGAACAAAGATTTTGCACTCGTATCTATAAATCTCTAGAAATTTAATGCCATACTATAAGGCATAAGCCGTTAACAATAATGTCTCGAGAAATTATTTCTAAGATGCGTTTCTCAGTGAGGCCAGAATGATATTGTTCTTTGGCTACGGAGATAAAGTGACATTCAAACTTGCATCGAATGCACTATTAACTAAGTTCGAGAATAAGGAGGTTTAGTTTCTTCTTTAGCTTCTGGAAATTAAACAAAGGAGAGAGGTATATTATTTCGATTAACGTTTATCTCTTCCTCTATTATTGATTCTGACCTTTTCTTTTTAATTTTAATTCAGGTAGAATGTACTTTTCGTCATGGCTCTGTCCAATTTTTGTATGGACTTTTGTCTTTGGGGTGGAATCGAGTGCAAAATCAGGTGAAATTTGTTTCTGAGATATTAAGGTATTGATTTTGTTTCTCTTTCTCATTTTCTCAATTATCGAAACGAATTTGGTAATATAAGCTCATGTAATGGCACATCCAAATTGGAAACTTCTTGATCATGAGACTTGTGGCACATCTAATTCACATCGTATAATTGGAGGGAAAAATGCATCTTTGGGGGCTTATCCTTGGATTGCACGACTTGGATCCACTAAATCAAATCCAGATATTTTTTATGGATGCGCTGCTACTTTGATTAATAAATTTTACGTTGTTACTGCCGCACACTGTGTTTTACAATCACATAATAAGTATGTATTTAAATTTCATGATTATTTTTTTAATTTAACTGTGGAACAACTATTTCTCCAATTTATATTTGACGTTATAAAACGGAATTTTTATGGAGACGGAATGTGTAAATTCTGGTATCAATGGTTGGTTGTAGTGTTACAGCACTTGGTATTCGACTAGGAGAGCACAATTCAGATACAAATCCTGATTGTGAAAATGAATACTGCGCGGAACCTGTTCAACGGCCGAAATATAACGCGCATATCATGATAAAGAAGAACATCTGCGACTGGATTAGAAATGTAGAAAAATTATTGAAGTACATTTTATTTTACCCAGTGTATTGACAAAGTCAGTCATAACAACGAAAGATATAATATCTTTAATAACAACTCACATTGAAAGAAATAGTTAAAATACATAAATCGAAATAGTTATCTGCGATCGATAAAATTAGAAATCTACTTTTTTAGTTCCACTAGTTTTACGTTTAAAAAAGAGGTCACCCTTTGACTTATAAAATGGCGACTACCACGACAGTTCCCACCATAAAACTACAGTGGAGGTTACGAGTTTTCATCTATAGGATTTTTACTGATTTATAGTTTTTCAAAACAAAATTTAAGGTATCATACGTATATTTGCAAAATATTTCAATAATACTTTCAAGAACTTCAATTTTCATTAGTAGTGGCATTGTTTGCCAGACAAAAGATTGATTTTATAAAAATGCTTGAACATTTCAAAATGTGACAAAAAAATGTATTCATAGCTTGTTACAATATATTTTTTTTATTGGTCGATTTAAATGAATGGTGACTCTCTTGCCTAGAAATTATAATCACATAGTTTAAAATATATAACTAAAAAATACAAAAAAATACTGCATTAAATTATACAATAATTATTCAAATAAAATATAAGAAAACAGTTATATAAGTACTCAATATTTGAATGTAAAATACACGACTGAAAATTCCTAAATATTAAACTGCAAACGGTTCTGCAAAATAGTCTAAGTTTAAGATATATATGACCCTGATATTTAAGGCACCCGCCGCCAGGCCACCCATATTTATTTAAGGCCTTTTAAAGTTTAAATCCGTCATTTAAATGATGGGAAAACCTGTAAGACAGTGTTCTAGAATCTAGTACGAACCTCATCTATCTTTGCCTATAGTCCGTATACCTGGTTATACCTAATCAATTTTAGGAATTTCCTCCTTTTATCGTCTATTTCTATTGTAAGAAAACTCGACGAGTAGAATGAATGGCTGGGTAGGTGCGAGCCAAAAATTACGAAAATAGAATTTGCATATTATTACACTTAAAACATTCAAATCTGTTGAAGAAAGATCTAGAAAAGTCTTGAGACATTTTTTTAATTATTATTTCACAGGATTTCACTGAATATTAGGAAAAATTGGCGTTAATTGAAAAGATATTTAGAACTTTGACAAGTTTGGAAGAAACTAAAAAATATTTTATAAAGTTTCGAAAGTCTTTTCAAAGTTCTAAAATATTTTTAATCTCTCTGATGTTCTAAAATTCATCAACATCTTTCAAAATTATATTAATTTTTCTTATCATTTTTTAAAACATTTTGCTAATTTAGAAAAATTGCCTTAAAATCTTCCAATGACTTTTTTGTTTGGAAATTTTTGTAAATGTTTTGAAATCTGTTTTAATCAAAATTTTTAACCAAAAGAGATGAATTCTGAACCAAAAATATAGTAGTAGACTTTTGAATTAACTCTCTAATGGTGCGTTCCAAGCGACCACCCAGGTGAATTCCCAGCAAAAAAGAATGTATTGATACGAATTGGATTGAAAAGACTAAGACACCCTGCAAATCTCGCTTTGCGACAATTGAATCTGTATATGCAACATTGAAAAAAAAATTATTTTCAATTTTTAATCCTTTTGGGTTGGCCTACCTGCGGTCCTGGCCGATGAGCTGCCCGATAGGATGTGAATTAACATATCTTCAGAAAATAGTCAGACTCGTCAGGAATGATCAGGATGTACAGGAATCGTCAGAACTTCTGACCATTTGTGACGATTCCTGACGCTTTTTTTAGTATCGTTGCGCAGTTCCGTCAACTCCCACCGCGGTCCCCGTTCACTGTCATCCGCGTCAGTGGCTGACCAATAAAAAAAAAAAGAGGCCCAAAGAGCGCCCTCGTTGGTTTAGATTGAGTATTTTAGGATGACGTCATGGGAATGCATACTTTTTCGAGAAAATGTTCTAAACGTAAAAGTTACAAATGTACAAAGAGTATTATTTCTGAAGTGTAGAATGTATTTTCTCAGTCACGTTCCATTCTTTTGTCGATTGACGGTCTTTCAGTTAAGACCTTAAATTTCGGAAAGTTGCTTGTATTTCGTGACACTGAAAGGTCGTCACTCGAGAAAAGAATGGGACATGACTGACAAGAAAGATTTTCCACTCGAGAAATATTACTATTCAGACCTTTATCACTTCCGTTTATTTACCTTCAGAAAATTTTCTTCAAAAACTCGTGTGCACTTGCAGTCCTATAATATGCTAACCTTGTTGACATTTCCACTGTAGCCTAGCATTGCTGAGAAATATTCGAGTCGCTTTTTGATTCTATTTATATTGATTTTTAGTTGGAAACTTGCACTATTTCCAGGAAATTTTACATTTTTAACGTAATTCGCCAACAAAAAAACTGGCCGACGGACCGCGACATTTTCAACTGCGCAAATTCAGGGCATCTGAAACATTTCCAATTGGAATACCTAATATCGCATAATCTCCGCATGTGAGTAACTGTGTCTTTGTTCCTACGCTGCTGGTGTTTTTTCATACAAGATTTGCAACCGTCTCTCGCCCCTTGAGTTGAGAAACTGCGTGGAGAAACAGCAGTTCTAGGAATCGATGCAAGGCCGGATCAGCCAATGAACGTCGCTTGATAAAAAGAACCTGCCCACTCGCGTTATAGATGGGGGCCCCTCCAGGCTTGAAAATAAAGAATCTTTACGTTTCAAGGACGCGGAAATACGGGAGACTTTACTGTATTTAAAAATGGTGTTAATATTATTTGGCAATATTTCATTCTGAATTTGTATTTTGGGACAGGTGCGTGACCAGACATGTTACGTACTTTTTTGGCAGTGTCTACGTGTACCGAACAAATCCGGCTATTTTACCGAAATTTCTATAAAAATGGTCCCTTTTCCGAGTCTCGCTATTAGCATAGAAAAAATCCGCCTATTTGTACCAAATGTTTGGTAAACGTAGCCACGGCCTACTTTTTTATTTATAATTTTTAAACGAAGTCATCTAAAATTTTGAAACCGTAATACATTGAACTTTGATGTACCCAGTAAAAAAAGTTGAATAGATATAACGTGAAAACGAATTCAGGTTAGGTTTGGTGTATTCGATTTGCTACCATTATCGAATTGGACCTTACAATTCAATTCTGCAATGCATTAGGCTCTATTCGGCCGAGTTTATTTTATGAAATGATTTTGTGCAGTGTAATCATTTATTTTTGAACCTTGACCAGTTCGCGCGGTTAGTGATTTTTATCACTCTACGTCGGTGACGAATCCACAGGATGTTCTACATTATCGGTCTTCAAATCAACAACAGCGCTGGAGACGTAACACTGGCAGTGCTAGTACTGCCAGTATTATTTTAATGCGTTCGGAAACTGGCTGACAGTACAAGTGCTATCTACTTAGGACCATGTGTACCAGTCCTATCCATCGCCCCCACTCTTTCTGTTCTTTTAGTATCCGGAGGGGTATCATAGTTCAAATAAATCCAACTGATGGTACTCCGATCAGGTAGGTCTGTTTTTGCATTGTTATGTAAAGCAAAAATACTAAAATTCATGTAAAACTTGATAATTGGTATGAATATAAAAGAAGAACACAGTTTTCAGTGACAATAAGAGCAGCTGTAATTAGTAATCAAAAAATTCATGGAAACATGTAATTTAATATTAGGAAAATTGAATATAAAGATGAGTTTTTTATAAACAGTTTGAATTGTATTCATATTTTTCTATTGTTTATTTTTACAATGTAATTAATTCATTTTATAAACAATTGTAATTTGCACACATTTTAAACATTGATATTATTCAATTAATAATAATAAAAATAATTTTGAAACCTGAATAATTAGCCTCATAATATACTATTTTAATAATTCATATAGAAATTTCCTCTCTCTAAAAATATATATATTTATTTTTAATAAATTATATATTAGGGTGGTCCAAAAAATTATATTTCTGATTTTTTAAAGTTTTAGCATAAATTGCTAAGTTTTCGGCAAGTTATTATATTTAATTCTAATAGATTATGCGGTTATGCGCTTCGTATGAAATAGGGGTCTGTGTGGATGGTTTACACCTTTTTCTGGCGTACTATTAATACATCATAAAAGTCATAATTAAACTTAAATTATAAAAGTATATTCATTTTTTTGTTCTTTATATTTTTATACTAGCTTTACTATAATTATATTATTCAAAAAGTACAGTATAAAAATAATAATTCAAGTTTCAAATTTTGCTTTTTCAGTTAATTTATAATCATTCAAATAATAAAAACATGACCTTTGCTGTCTTTGTACAAGTAGTAAAATTTATCTATAATAATTTAAATAATGAAAAGCGTAATATGAGCCGATTTCAAAACTTTCCTTGTTCTTTCAAAATTCGGGAGTCTCAAGAGGATGGAGATTTAAATATTTTTGAAAAAAGCACTTCAAATTGTTTACTATGATTCATTGTTGCATTTTAATACTCGCTATAAATATTACACACGTATTTCTGATTTTCGTTTCACCCTTACACTATTATTTATGAGACTGTTTTCGAGTTATTTCTGCAATTTACTTATGCAGCGTTGAACTTGGTTCAAATTTACCGCTTGACGTCTTTTCTGAAATGGAAGTCGCCGTACGAATCCCTACCGACCATTTGATTAATTCACTTTTTTTAGATGCGCGTGGCGAGACTATAGTTTGTTAAGCGGGCGCACACACATTTGCACAACGAATAAGCACAACGCACAAGAGAACACGCTTCAACGCACACGGATCCGCATAGCTACTTCCTATGCACCAGGTTTTATCGGGCTTGATGAAAATGTAATTTTCTTTATTACTAAATATATATCATCCAATATTCAGTTTTATAGTATAAACTGAAAAAAAATAGAAATTAGAAATTGATATCTGTATATTTAATTATGGAACGATGATCTTCAAATATTAGGGGGTTAAACCTAAATATTAAAATTTAATATCCAGACACAAAAAAATCACTTATTCACATTCTAGAGTAAAAATTTCAGATTGGAAGCGTTACATTAAAAAAACTTAGAACTGAACATTTTAAAAAGAAATAAACTTCAAAAACAATATTTGAACGTGTAATTAAAAAAAAGTTCTGGTTTCTTATCAAAGTATAGCATTTTCTAATTTTTTTAACAAAAAATTTACAATTTGCTGTACAATTTAATTGCTGATCCACTCTCATCCCTGTTCTTATGCGATTTTTGTGATTCAAAGTATAAGACTTCGAAGTGAGGAAATTTTGAAACAGAGTATATTGCTAGAACTCGACTTGAACGAAATAATAGGTACCCAATAGGGCTGTTGTCTCTCCTTTTCGAACGTGCAAGATTTCAGTTGCAGTTTATGGTGAGGGAGGAAGGGTTCCGGGGTGAAAGCGACATTGCCATCTCATGTAGTGCAGGTCTTTTCACGATGACGACGAAATTATACCTACCTTTTCAAATCATCTTCAATCTTACTGGAATTTGTGAGATTTTTCATAAATCCGAACCTATTAATTTCTATTTATTAATTCTTATGGTAAGCTGGGTAAATAATAAAATTCTTCTCCAATTTCCAAGTAGGGTGGGTCAAAAAGAAATACTTTTGTAATTGAATATCGCTACAACGTGTAAGAGTAGCGTATTGTGGTTCTCAGAAAGTATAATTCTTTTGAATTTCTTGAATTCTTTTGAATTTCTTGAATTCTTTTGAATTTCTCGAATTCTTTTGAATTCCTTGAATTCATCGAATTCTTTTGAATTCCTTGAATTCTTCGAATTCTTTTGAATTCCTTGAATTCTTTGGAATTCCTTGAATTATTTTGAATTCCTTGAATTCTTTTGAATTCCTTGAATTCCTTGAATTCTTTTGAATTCCTTGAATTCTTTGAATTCTTTTGAATTCCTTGAATTCTTTTGAATTCCTTGAATTCTTTTGAATTCCTTGCATTCCTTGAATTCTTTTGAATTCCTTGAATTCTTTCGAATTCCTTGAATTCTTTTGAATTCCTTGAATACTTTTAAATTCTTTGAATTCTTTTGAATGCTTTGACTTCTTTGCATTAAAAAATGTAATAAGGGATCGTGCACATGTTACGTCACACGTTTATCCTTTATTTAAATAAAGACAAGAATAAAATTGCCTCCAAACCAAGAGGATACAAAGACAGCATAAAAAAAAACGTATGTCGTCTTATGTGCACGACCCCTAATTGGATAAACATCCCAATAATCGTGATCTTAGTTCCAGTAATGGTGACGCCAATTTTCTTTTTTTCTGTCTACTTTGAATTAATTGAAATTCCATTTCATACTATAAAATGCTGAAAAGGAATGTTATTTTTGTCTTATAAATGTTACTTTTATCATATTTTTTAACAATACATTAACCAATTTACACGATTTTTGGGTTCTTCACGATTACTGGCACATTTCTGCAGGTCCGCCATCTTGTCACGTAATTTACTAGGTATTTTACCTGTTTTCTACGTAAAATACTTCACTAAGGTATTTTACGTCAAAAACTTCCAGTTACGCGTAACTGCACATCCCTGGTTGCCACACTGTCTCTGGACCCACTCTAATATATGGTTTACAACAACCTACCTGACGGAGATTTACGAAACCAAATGCCGCCGAAGGGCTCCGGCACTGATCCTAGACCGCAACTCGAGTACACCGAATAAAGTTACGAGGGAGGAAAAAGGCGTACCCATTCGTGTTCATCCACGCCTTCCATTTGATCCTGCTCCAGGGTACATTGAATTACATCTCCCAAAAGATTGCTCAAAGTTTTCTGAATCTAACACATACAGCAATACGTTAACAAATTAACTAACGAACAACAAGCAACAATCATAGAATTTTAGGATACATGCTAAATGCATTTTTCTGCACTTTACAAACGTAAAATATAAATTTTCACTTTTATGTTTGTTTCCCTTCAATTTTCAATTTTTAAATACACATTTTCGAAAAAAAGTTTTATTGATAATGTTACAATTACATGAAATTTATTGAATACTTAAATTCTTTACATTTAAGGGGTTTATAATTTTATTATCTTTAAATGTACAATACTTAAAAGCTTAAAAACGCAAAGACTTTCACATTTTGTTTTCTATTTCCATTATTTTCAAATTACAAAGTTTCAGTACTTGAAAAATAATTTCTTTTTTAAGTATAACACTTAAAGCTATAAATTACTCTTATATTCTGTTTTAATTCTTCTTACTCTGAACGCTTTTATACATAATTTGAACAATTTTTAAAAGAGAAAGTTTTCATAATTCCTTCTTTTAAATTATATCCTAGGATGGGTCAAACAAATAAGAAATTTTAATTTGGGACCAACGGGAAAAGGTCTATCTTCATATCATAGTTTTCTAACAAAAAACTTTTTAAACTCGATCAATGTTAGGACCTGCCCCAGGCGAAAAATATAAAAGAAAAATAGGTTTCTTTTTCATTTTCTCTGAGAGTATTGACTGTATCAAAAAATATTATAAAAAGAGTCACTAGATCTTGGCGAAATAAATAATTTCTATCTTACTAATTTCTGCATATGACCTGTCGTTTTCAAGAAAAATCGAAATAATGATTTAATAAAGTGGAAAATACAATCTTGAACTAATTTTTGCGTCCCAAACAGGTAAATTTTTATTCAAGTTCAGCTTAGGTGCTGAGATGCAACTCTCTGCTTGTTCCAATGATATAAAGAACAACTCAGGACTCATGACGAAGAATATGTTACTCCTTAGATTACTTCATTTTTTGAAAATTTGTAGTCTGTTTTCGCTTCCATCTTCGGCACTTCCTATCTTGATCGTAACCGCATTCTTATAAACCCATCTCGAATATACTCTCCACAAACAGAAGTAGCAGCTTCTGTTACTGTTTTGACGCAACGTTCTACACTTCGAATGTGACATGGGAAGCGGAGGGCTTCATTGACAACGGGGAATTCGATCATTATCAGGGTCGTATACACAGGTCCGGGGGCTCTCGTGGTGGGGGAAGTTCCCTAATGTAAGCCAGAAAGTTTCGCAAACTGACTAATTTTTGATGTATTTTTATAGCAAGAGTTTATAACAAATTTGTAGATCTTTTTTGGTTGAACAGTTTTTGTCTTTACATTTTTTTTCGTCTCTTGTGTCACTTTTAAAAAATTTAAATTTTTCTTTTTATGCTTATTTTTCACTATTGAAAAATATACTCGACCTTTCTGATAATTATAAATAACAAATTTGTACATCCACTTTGAGTGAACACATTTGCATATTATTTTTCTTTCTTTCCTTGTGCCGTCTTCCAAAACATTGAATTTTGTTATTGCGAGTGTTATTTTTGACGAATAAAACAAAAAATACGCGTCCTAGCAAAAAGTAGTTGATAACAAATTTGTAGATCTTTTTTAGGTGCACGATTTTTGTATCGTCATTTTTTTTTGTATCGTGCCTAGTTTGAGCGCAAAATGGAATGTTTAATTTTTCATTATTTCTTGAGCGATCAAAATGTGAATTTTCGATTTTTCGAAAAAATTCGAAAAGTTGTTATGACAGTCTTGTAGGGTCTTGAAAAAAAAGTTTTCCTGTTACTGACTTTTTTTCATATCATGCGTTGTTCGACTTAAAATATAAATTTTCGTTTGTGTTTTGGGCTTTTGAAAATGCTATAACTCTAATAATTTTCATTTTATCGAAAAAATTCACGGAGATAAATTATTTGCCTCTTGGAGTGCTACTGATAGCCGTACATAGAATTATCACATTTTGAAAAAAGTGGTCTCAAAAATTTTCAAAATGTGCTCAGTTTTTGAATTTTTATCTAAAATAGCTGGTTGACAAACTCGTCCTTTCTTTTTAGGCCTTCAAGAAGTGTGCCAAAGCACAATCGAATCTGATCAATCTTTCGAAAGTTATCATGCCTACACGATACTACATACTACAGACAGACAGGCAGACAGACGGACAGACGGACAGCCAGACACCTTCGTAAAAACCATTTTTTCTGACTCAGGGGATCTCGAAACGTCGACATTTGATTGAATCCGCGAAAATCATTCTTCACATAAAACCAATACCTTCTCATTGAGATGAGAATGTAATGAAATATTCAAAGTTTTGATGAGAATGTGCCCACTACACGGGCCGATTTTTTCACTATTAATCTTATTCTTTACGAATAAAACAGAAACTACACATCCTATCAAAAAATGACCAATAACAAATTTGTAGATCTTTTTGAAGTGCACAGTTTTTGTTCCATCATTATTCGCCGTATCTTGCATAGTTTGACCGTGGAATTGAATTTTTGATTTTTCATAACTTTTTGTGCAATAAAAATGGGAATTTTCGATTTTTCAAGGAAATTCAAAAAGTCGTTATAATAATCCTGTAGGGCGTGCAAAAAGAAACACTTTTTTCGCCTTGACTTTTTTTCGTGTGATGCGTTGTTTGGCTGAAAATGTTAATTTTTTTCCCCTCTTTTGGATTTTGAAAATGCTGTAAGTCTGAAAATTTTGATTTTATCAAAAAATGTCATTAGAAGAAATTGTTTGAATGTATGATTACTATGAACAGACGCACATATAGTTGCCAAATTGTCAAAAAAATGGCCTCAAAAATTTTCAAAATGTGCTCACTTTTTGAATTTTCATCCAAAATGGCTGGCTAACGAACTTGAGTATTTAAATATCGTTGAAATGATCTTCGAAACAATATACTGTTGACGTTAAAGATGTGGTAGAGCACATATGTCATGCCGAACAATTTTGTACCATTTTTTTCGTTCCTCACCTTTTAGTATAGATATAAATAATTTTCCTGGATTTTTCACTTAGGTGTTCTCACATTTAGGCATAACATACCAATGGTAGCACTGTTTTCTTTCCGTTTTTATGAAAAAACGTGAATCGCCCGACTTATTTACAAGCGTTTGGCGGCGTGCTACGTCACATCAAGATGGCGGAATGGGCGCGAGAGAAATGGGAATTTTAAATATGTGCAAATTTTTCTTTTTCAAATATAAACTCGAAAAATTAGTGATTTTAGAGCATATACTTTAATATGTAAAAATAGAAAAAAATTAGTGCATGACCCTATTACGCGCAATATATTGTATCCTATTATATTGCAGTCCAGCCCTCATTTATTGTTGTAAAAGTAAAGTGTGGTTTTTTGGAAAGATAACTTTACAAAAGTTAGCACAAAAATAATGAATGATGAGTCTCATACCTGACCAGCTGACGGACGACAACGCGTACGACAAGATGACTATTGGTACTGAGCAACTAGTGAAACTCACTGATTGAACCAGTAACGGAATTTAACTGAGCGAACGAGTGAAATCTCAATTACCGTCAGTGACACACTTCTGTCTGTTTCAACAAGTGAGATTTCACTGGAATACCGTGAGATTTTACTGGTTCATTTTAAGTGAGCAAAATGTGTGTGATGAAGAGTCTTAACGGCGTGTTAAATGCCTGAAATGAGTTTAAGATACTCATGGACACTGTTGGAAATTTTGCTCAATGGATATTTTTGGGGTAAATTTGCGTGTGGATCTTCCTATTGATTTATTAGTTTAGAGAGATTGATCAGAAACCTAGGTCACAGCGATGTTGTGGGACAAGTATGTTGTTTGTGTAACCATTATGCGACTCCCAGATCGATCTATAATCTATCAATTTTACTATGCATTCTTTTCCTTACGGAAGGGATTTGGCCCAATGGTATAATAATAGCAAAAATAATAATAAAATAAAAATAATCTACATAGGTGAGGACGTCAATTTAAATCCTTCACCCGAAACTTTTTGTATCCGACTTATCAAAAAATTAGCATACTCCTTAAATTTGAAACAGTAAAAATACCACTGATTGAAACAGTGCATTTTGCGATAACTGGTACAACGGTCAAATTTACTGATCTGTCAGTGGAGTTTACTGGGAATTAGTAAAAAAGTACTCAAGTGAATAGTACTTTAGGAAAATAACTGTTCATTCAGTAATTCTCACTGGAGAAATAGTGAAAATATGTTGCGCAAGGAGAATTTGAAATTCACGCATCGTGCGGATCGTGCCAACTGTAATGCCGCGTGAGTGAGCGTCCTAAACACATGAGCAGGTTTTTTGTGTTTTATTTCTGATACGATATGTAAGTATTATTGAATTTTCATTAAATGTTATTTTTTGTTTTAGTAGTTTTAAAATATCCTAATCCTAATTAAATTTGTAATTGTTTTAATATGTAGTAAACGTATTACAATTTCATGTCAGCTTTTAAGGTTATGATGGCATATTTTATATTTTCAACGCGTGTTGACATCGTTGACATGGCAACCGCCAGTGCGCATGTGCGTGATACAGAGACCAAGTTTTCAGCCGTCGCAAGCATTAAGGAATTCTTGGACGTTGTTCGTCCCACTCCCCACTTACAGGGATACCACTCCTTACTATTCCTTCTTGTTGTATATTTATTTTATTAGAAAAATAATTAAACAGTATTATAAATAAAATCGTCTGTTTCTCTGAAACTGCAATGCGCATCAATGGTATTCAATTTCCTTCAAAGTTCTGTTTAATTATTTTGCAAATAAAATAATGATTTTGTTTAATAAACGCCAGATTCATGCATTTTTTCGTCAAAAGTGAGGATACAGAGTTCTACTACTATTTTAATCAGCTGACGTCTACACATATTGAAGAACCTAATCTCTGGCTACGTCAGATAAAAATAAAAAATAATTTTGTTAAATTTGATGACATTTTGTTAAACTATTGAAATAAAGTTTTCTAATTAAGGAAAAGGACTAAAGTAACCATTTTTTAGACAATGACCATTACTATCGTAAAACTTTAGTAATAAAATACCTTTCTACACTGAAATTTGAAGTTAATTTGGTGTTCAGTTTCTTGGCTAATCTGCATTTGAAAGAAGGGTCGTACATGAGAATGGACCAATATCTCGATAAGTCGATAACCATATACATTAAGGACATGAAATTAACGTTTGTATACTCCATAATATGTGGAAAACCAAACAAAATCAACATTTTTTTTGTAATTTCAAAAATTAAGGAGTATACAAACGTTCATTTGTGCCTTCTATTTAATTTCCTAAATTTTCAACTCGATATCTCAATTCGTGTGGACGTGAGTTGAAATGGTATGCCTCAATTCCTTCTTTACAAATTGACGCACTGCCCTGTTATTTTTCTCAAGTCGCTTTTTTTTGCTGGGATTAAATATTTCTTACATCCGCTGATACTTTTTAACAGAAAATAATACAAATCATTTAAAGTTGATTATTCATTACGTTAAAATTGTTACTATTTTAAACGAAGTTTCCCTATTGGTCTATTTTTCATAAGCTGGCACATTTTTCAAAGTTTTTTCTATACCTCTTACCTGACTGGATTTTCCACGTGCCTCGTACGTTTACTTGGAAACACTTTCAAGTGTGTCAGTAGGGGCAATTATCTATGCTTGTAGACCGAAAAGCCTGTAAGAATTACAGATAACTTTTTCCCGCAGTTCATCTCTTTCACTTTTACAGGGTTTTTCGTCCGCAAGCGATAGTATAAATTCACCCGAGCCGATGTTTTAATTAAAAAGTGATTGAATATTACCGATAGCAATTCTTGTACATTAGCAACAGCTATTTCTTGTTTAACCTTCTCCATAACCGCATCCCGCTCAGCACCGGTTAAACTTCCAGCACGCGCAGAACCCATTTTGTGTTAAATAATCTTGATGGGTTACTGTAATTATTAATTATTGTACTCAGCAGGATTATGACAGTTACCAATATCGAGGACTGAGGCCATACCAGGCTCTACCAACTCAATGGATCATGATCTAATAAATACATGGTCTAGCCACGCGCAAGTAAAAAAAACTGAGCGAATCAGAACCCACCGCTTAATTTCTCCATCTTCTGTCGTTGTGATTTCGTCGTTTCCTGTGACCACCCATCTCACGGTTGTGAGACGTGGCCATGAATGGGATTTACCGAAGTCCTACTTGGAGCCGATGTCGTTTTTTATATGACAGTTGCTCCCAGTCGGACCCTGCGGTGTTTGTTAACCTTTAGTTTTTTAATTATATATATATATACAAGTGGGGCATATGTTGCAAGATCTTTGTACATAATTAATTTCGCCTATTATGTTAGTCTGCATTCGTATTCATTTTTCAAATCATTCGTTAAGAGCGAGTAATAATGGTTACAAAGTTTTTTGCATGTTGCCCTTTTTTTACGTAAATTGATATATTGTTGGGTAATAAAACACAACAGCATACTTTCAAAAGTGTTTTTTCATGCTTCGCGGTGGTTGGTGCCTTGGAATCATTTCTGTACAAAAATAAGAAAAGATTCCAATTTCGGAGGATTCTAATTATAATAAATGCAAAGTTATACTTAGGTTAGTATCTATATTCAATTAGCTATTTTTAATTAATATTTCTAGTATGTGTGCCTGAGTGTCGGAATCAGTCAGAAAAATATTTCGCTTTCGTTCGCAATCGATCGGAATGATTCGAAATTGTCGTTCGGATTCAAACGGACTCAATTTCCTTCCGAAACTTCCACCGGGGATTTCGACAGCTTTCGTGTTTATTGTTTGTTACTACTTCATGATACGCGGTTCTGCGCATGGTTCTCCAATTCAATGTAATCTGAGTAGCTTTATTAACTACAAGATCACAGATATAGTTAAAATACATGAATTGGGTCATCTGTCAAATCTAGGGTGACCATCCGTCCGGATTTCCTCAGACATGTCCTCATTTTAGGGCTTGTGTGAGTTGTCCTACAGGATTTTTTTACTTTGTCCGGATTTTTCAAATGATAAATTTTTATATTTGAATCATCTTTTGGACCTTTTTTTGTACAAAATTTTCTCATTCAATGCCATCTTACCATAAAAGTAATAGTACTGGTCCCCTAGCTGCGGGCATCAGAAGTGGAATAGGAAATAGAGGGAGAGGGAAAATCGAGAAAGTTGACCTGTCTTTCTCTAAGGAAAATGATTGGTTCTACTCAGAGATCCTCTAGGGAGAGTTGAGACACGTTTACCCCTCCAATGCTCACCGCGGTACCGGACCTTGATATTTTACTGCGACGCGAAAAGTTTGAAAAATGACGTGTAGCGCAATACGTGACAGCACGCGAGCGAGCATCGAGAAACTTTCGTATTCAATCAAAAGGAATAAAAAATGGAAACTGCGTAATGCCTACTTTCCAAAGAAAAATATTTAAAATATTTTTGTGAGATATAAGTGTTTCGCAAAAATGGTAAATTGCTGTATTTTATACTGCAATAATTCATCTAAAATGTGTTTTTCCTTAAACAAATTTCACGAGATCCCAAACTTCGACAATTGTGGATTCACAATATCAATCGAGCAGATTGGAAAGCAACTGAAAAATCATGTGCTTGTCAGGTATGAGCACTCTTTTATTTATTAAAGTGAAATAATATATGGTCAGGCACCGTTGACTCCAATGGACGAGATGGCCAACTAGGAAAGTAGTTATCTTGCTTGCTTTAGATGGCTCTGATGTAGGGCAATATGTACAGCGGAAATATTCCGCATAGAGCTGGATAAAGAACCAGATAGGCCAAATAAAATAGGGCTGGGCACCGCAAATGTTTCGTATATAACCAAATAAAAAACCGGATAGAAAAAATTTTATAGACCAAGTTCCGCATAGAGCCAGATTTAAAACCAGACACAAAAACCGTATAGGTTTCCGGATAGAATCCGATGAAAACCATATAGGGCTTTACTGGACACCGAAAGTATTTCGTATACAACCGGATAAAAAACCAGATAGAAAATGTTGTATACACGGACCAAGTGCCGCATAGAACCAGATTTAAAACCAGACAAAAATACCGTATAAAAATAAAGATGGATTCGAAGGAATTCCGAATCCTATCCGTCTCTATCGGATCCTATCTGTTATTTTAAGCAGGGAATGTAGGTGGCTGGTAACGTTGAGCACAATTCCAAACACATTTTTTTTACAGCGAGACGATATTTATTGCAAAAGTAAAAACAAATCTGAGAAATATCTGGTTTTTAAAATAATTCCCGGCTGTCTCCAGGCTTTTTTCCAGTTTTTAAACGCATTTAACATAAGTTGATGGCCCCCTTCAGTTGATTATTTAATGAATAAACATTGAAGAGCAATCACAAAAAAATATTTTAAATATTTTATTATGCCAGTTTGATTATAATTACATGTGTTTGTAACAAAGTTATTGTAAAAATTACGTACCATTGAAATAAATAATCTTTATAATGGATTTTGATAAGAACTCTTCAATAATTAATCAATAATTATTGGCTAATGACAAATAAATTAGAAACTACATAACAATTTTTTGTTCGAAATCTTCAAAAACCTACATTTTGTTTTTAATTTTGTTAAATCTTTACAACTTTTAAATTACTGTTAAATCTTTTCAAAAATCTAAATATGCCTTGAATGAAATGTAAAATATTTTGAAATATTCTTCAATTTTCTCGTAGAATTCATTTTTCAAAATAAAAAGCATTTTAAATTTCCCCATGAATCTTCAGAATATTTTTTTATTCTCTTAGAACCTTTAACAATTCCTAAAACGCTTCCAAATTTTGTTTCGAAATTTTCAAAAATCTACATCTTCTTTTAAATTTGTTGAAATCTTTACAAATTCTAAATTATTTTGTATTCTTTTCAAAAATTCTACACCTTCTAAGCATATTTTGAAATGATTCGAAATTTTTCTATAATTAAAATAAAATTCTGCATAAACTTCTAAAACCTTCTAAATATTTTTTTTCAATCATTCCTACTTTTCCTAACATTTAAAAAAAATTCTGCATACATAACTTAAAATATTGCCCTAAAATCTTGCAGATAATTTTTTGAAAATTTCGAAAATCTTTTGAGATGTTTTTAAATATTCTCTTAAAGTTAATTTTTCAAAACGTATGAACTTCCGAAAGCCGCAAACTAACGATTTCTTTCATACTATGTATATTCATGTATTTTGATGCGCTGATTACGAAAATCATAGTGAAAATTAGTGACTCGGCGATTTTCATGGTGAAATCGTGAAAAACCCATGAAAATCATGGTTTTTTGCGTTTATCTTAACTAATATGCAAAATTTGAAAAAATATCTCAAACAAAAGTTGTATCTGGAACTACGATTTTCGGACAGCAGTCTCCGTTGCACACTCGAGGCCTGACATTGTTCTCCAAGACTTCGAGAAAGAAATGCTGAAGGATTTTAACATTTCGTTGCTTGTGTAAGTATAGTACACTGTACATATAGCGTTGTTCAGAACCGGAGCGAATTGGCTTCGGTTATGGTCCCGGTTTCGTTCTGGGCTCGGAACGTTCCGCAATCGAACCGTTTCGGCACAGAACGGGAACAGGGTGCTTGGTTTTGGTGAGGTTGCTTCACATCCCTGTTAAATACACATTAGATACGATAATCGAATTTGTCAAAAATCTGACATTTTGATTTTGGTCTTGAAATCTTCGAAAAAATATTGTTTTACATATTATTGCTTTCAAATGAAATTCCTTGAATAAAAAAAATGAACTTCTATAGTTAAAAAATAAATAAAAACAGTTTATCACGTTTAATAAGAAAACATTTTTCGTTTCGTATTTAAAAAAAAATAAAGAAGACATTTTTTCAAAGTGCTCCCGTTGGGAATTTTTTTATTTTCATCTTAAACTGGTCGTGATATATCAGACAACTATAATGATTATACAAATCCCATATGCCGCTGAATGTTTATAATTTCATCCTATATTGCTGGTTATAATCCCATCCAATATTATTACTATATATGAGAAGTTGTAGGCTCCGGAAGCTACGATTATGGTTCCTAAAAGCAATCAATCCCGACGGAACCGCAACGTGTACGTGATCCACTCCTTCCCCTTCTATCCCAGAAGGTTAGCAAGAGCGGGAAATTTACGCATGAGACTTCGTACAACGCTTTTCCTTGAGCCCGGTCTCTAGCCGCGGATGACCTTTCGCGACAGACGGCACAGTTGGAGATGAAAGTTTCACCTCTGTATACTTTTTTAGAGCTACCAATCTTTGTAGAATGTTATGAAGAACAGTGTTGACGGGCCAGATGAAGTGATCCAAGAAGAACAGCCTTTTGCATTCGGCTCGCGATGGATTGAGCCTGATGCTGGCAAGCCGGGATTTTGTTGAGTTGGCTAAGAAATGAAGTTTTCATGCCTCCAAGACAGTCGATTATGAGAACTACAAGATGGACTTTGTAGCCTTGGTACAGCCTGCTCAGCTCGAAAAGAAGTTCTTGATATTTCGCCCGTTTTTCTTTCTCCTTTGCCATGATATTACAATCGGCTGATGCCGAGAATTCAATCACGTAAATGATCTTGGACTGCAGATGTTGGAGGACAATATCGGGCTTCGCAGCACTGATAAGTTGAGTGATGGAGAATGAGAAATTCCAGTAGATCTTACACTGATCATTTTCCACACCGGACTCGAGTTCCCCCTGGGCGTATGGCAAGATGGGCAATAGATCAGCACCATGAAGGTGCCTAAGATGGTAATATAACACTTTTAGAGCCGCATTGTGTCTCTCTACGTATCCGTAATGTGCATAATTTGAGCATTCACTGAGAACATGTCCAAGTGTTTCTGGCTCTTGTTTGCAGGCTCGGCAGTTAGTATCGTCTACAGGTATATTTATTTTGCGCTCGCGGTAAACTAAGGTGTCTATAACGCCATCTTGACAGGCAAAAAGAAATCCCTCAGTCTCCGATCTCAATGAGAGCTACTAATTAATTAATCACTCAATATTAATTACTACGCAATAATCTAATACCTAATCTGATACTTATTCTGAAGTCGACTCTGCTTATTTATTTATTATATTTAGTTTATAGATTAAATTATAATTTTAATCAAGTATACTGCCGATCAGTGCTTGCACAAATTTGTAATGACCCTGTAATATCCTGTACCTTAGAGGGCTATAGCCCTAGGGACTTTCTTGAATAAATACATATAAGTCAATGGTAAATGTAAATTAGGAGGTATTATGCCCAAGCTTGATTTTGAAATAACTTTTTTATTGATTGCCCTTACCATACTTTCGAATGTACAAAACTATAAAATTAAATAAAAAAACTTTGAAGCAACATTTACCATCAACTTGTATGTAAATTCTACATATCCTAATTTTTGGATAACAAAAATTGACTTTTTTCAAAAAGTGCTCAGGTGATGGTTTAAATTTGGTCTGACAACTTTTATGAGATGCCAGGATACCATAATGAGACAGAAAATCTCATATTTAAGCTCCTTTCAATTTAATTTCGTTCAACCCTACCGTCTTTATCTTTATTTATTTATTTAAGTCAGTGAGCGGAATTTTTTACAGTAAAATTAAAACTAAGAAAAAATGTAATAATGTAATAATGTTTAAAATCTAATTGTAAAATGTAATTCTGCTCGTATATCGGACTATAATCTAAAATGAATAAAATTCATCAAAGTTTCGCCGAGCGTCAAGCGTTACGGATGCTCCCTTGGAAAGTGAGAATTTCACACGTGACACTTCACTTCCTGGCTACATGAGTTTATTTCGCGATGAGCAAGTCGCGATTCTCTTCGCGCTCGTACTCTCTATGTCAGTTTCTCTAAAGAAATTATATGAAATACTCCGAATCCTATGCACATGTACATGCAATATGTACTCGAGAAGGTATCAATTAACAACCCTGAGCATGAGTCTCGACTATGCCGAGGTAACATAAGTGCGTGTGAAATATGACAAAAGTGCTTATTAAACTCTATCATATTGCTGAAACAAACAACAATTATTCAGTTATATATTTATTGTAAAATTATTTGCTTTTCGAGATTCGTCATGTTAGTATTCATCTCTTAAGACTTGCTATTTAGAAAAAAAGAGAAAAATCAGAGTGATTATGAATGTCACTCTCATCACATAATCTTGTTGATTTTTTCACTTGTTCTCTATTATTAGTTTCATCTCTTCGGCAACTTTTATCCTCTTTGAGGAAGTATACATCGCTATGCGGAAACTCTCACTTTCCAAGCATTTGCAAGCAGGAAAGGAAGCCCGTAAAAAAATAATATTCCAATTACAGGTTTGGAAATTTGAAAAAAAAAACAAGTGACTATTTGTGGAAAAGATGAGGCAAGACTTAGAGATGTAAAGAATAGAAAGTGGAACGTGGGAATATTCAAAATATTGGGCGATGAAGATATTTTTCTACATTTCTTATTCTTTTTTAAATACATTTTGAACGTTTTTAAAATTTTTTGGACAATACGCCAGTAGGATACCTCTTTGACTTTGACAACAGCGCCATCTGACACGCGAACTATTGGGTATCTCGAAGTTATTTGGGCAATGTTTATGAAAAAATATTAATGATAAAGGAAAATGAAAAAATAGTCAAGGAAAAGTCAGCGAATTTTGAAAATAAAGTTCTCGGACACCCTCCCTAATTCTACTAGCAATAAACAGAAAACAATTTCTGGAAACTAAAAATTACGTAACAAATTTACATCGTAACACTGTTACATATATGTTACGGCAATATTACAGAACAATGTTACTTTTTAACCCTGTTCTTAAATTGTTCAAAAAATATTTTTCTACATATAACGCTTTTCCAGAAAAAATATTAATATATAAAATATGAAGCTTTCATAACCACCTGGGGTTTTTATAATTATTTACTAATAGCGACTTAGTTATGGTACCCTACATATGCCTTTACATGTCTAAATTGTACCCAATATAAACCTATATATACGTCTTTAAATCGACGACTCGGACTGGTACCGAAGTCTGCTCTTCCACATGTTAAATCTCAAATTTGCCAACTACCTAGGGAATCTATAATTATTAACAATGACTAAAACACGATATCCCATAAAACCCTTTCGTATTCAAATTGAACCCAATATAAACCCATATATACTTATTGAAAATTATAGATTGAGAGGCAATAAGAAATAGAGTAGGGATTTTTACTACCACGTTCTTCTTTAGAGTGCTAACTTCTTATGGCACCATGTGAACACGCAGAACTGGTTGACGCTTCGAGGGTGACGCTTGGAGGCTAGCACATCCAGGGTAACGCTTCCCCTTCTCTATTCTACCTTCGGTTCCACAAAGGATTTTGTCTCTTACTATGTCTCACTTGCTGTAAATGTTTATTTAAAGGTCACCAGGAGTTTACGAAAGTTCAGGATTTGAACAAAGAATCTGGCTAATAACAAAGACTTCTTATTTTCTTGTCAGGCCTAAGTCACTCAGTTTAAATAAGTATATACAGGCTTGTATCGGGTACAATATATAGGGTACTATAACTAATTCGCTATTTGTAAATAATTATAGGAAACTCAGGTGGACATGAATGTCTATTATTTCAAATCCATACTAATTTAGTGTCAAAGTCTGTTTTTTGACATGCTAAATCTTAAAGCCAAACACCTAGGAAATCTATAATTAGTAACAACGGCTAAAACACGATACCCTATAAAATCCTTTACGTAGTCAAATTGAACCCAACATAAACCTTTATATACTTATTGAAAATTATAGATTGTGAGGTAACAAGAAATAGATTAGGGATTGTTATTAACCACGTTCATATTTGAAGTGATAACTTCTTTGGGTGACGCTTCGAGGGTTGCGCTTTGAGACTAACTCTTCCAGGGTAACTCTTCCTCTTACTATCCTTCCTTCGCTTCTCACACTGACTGACTATTTAAATCCCTCTCCGTCTCTACCTCTCTTTCGCTTCTACCATAGCAGTGTATAACGAAATGCGTTCGTCTTGAATTTCGTGATTCGTACACGAGCTTGAATTGATATGCGATTTTGTGTGTGTTTACTGAAGTGTTATGTAATTATTAAGTGTATTTCAACCATTTTTTATGTTCGCAGTATTAAAAGAAAAACCAGTTCAGTTTACTTCATATGATGTTATAACTTCTGCCTGGCGTCCCACGACGGCTCACGAGCTTTTTTTTTAACGTTGAAGTTCTTAGGTTCAAAAAATTGCAAAAAATGCACCCAGTTTTCATTTCATCGAAAATAATTTTTTGCGAAATTCCTCCTCGAATAAAGTACGTAAACGTAATTTATTGTCTTTCCATACATTTTCCAAAGTTTCAGCCCGATATTTTGTTTAGAAAAAAAGTTCTCAGATTCAGAAATAAATTCAGAAAATTGAAAAAGTGAGGCCGGTAAGGTAGGTTTTATGCGTGTCACATGCCCTTAAGTCAAGTTTTACATAAAACCAATACCTTCTCATTAGAATGAGAATGTAAAAAAGAAAAGAATTTTCCATTAGAGATGACTCTTCAACAACAAATAATTCATTTTTAACCACAAATTTGAACTTTTTAGCAAAGAAGACCAATTTTCAACAAAATACTTGAACTTTTAACCGAATAGTTCAATTTTCAAATAAAAAAGACCAATTTTTTCGAAGACAGTTGAACTTTCAACAAAGAAGTTAATTTTCAACCAAGAATGATGACTTTTCTAACATAAAAGATGAATTTTCAATCAAAAACGGCGAATTTTCAACAAAACAGTTGAATTGTAGACATAAAAAACAACTAACTAAATAGTTAAATTTTCAACAAAATTTTTAAACTTTCAACAAATTAGTTGAATTTTCAACTAAATAACTGAATTTTTAACCTACAAACATGATTTTTCAACTAAGAAGATTAATTTTTTGCCGAATGACGAATTTTCAACAAAATACATAAATATTCAACTAAATAGTTGAATTTTTAATTAAAAACGATATGTTTCCAGCCAAAAATGCACGTGAAGCAGGCGTAATGTGGCCGCTTCCAGCCCAGTGACGTTCGTACATGCGCACTCCACCGCCGGGCCAACATGAAACTTTACGCCCGCTACATAAAACTTTACGCCCGCCACATAAAACTTTACGCCCGCTACACATACACTGCACCCCGTAAGAGAGAATATGGAGGATTTGATATTTTTCTTTGAAAAAATTGTATTGCTAGACCCGACAGTGTCCCTTCTGCAAAGTACGCTATTTCTTGCTTTCACCTATAATCTAAAATTTTCAAGTTCACCAAACATCCTCTATCTGCTTCACATGCTTTTTTTCAAGGAGGTTGGACAAAAATTATGGCGTGTATCAAGGGCGTCCAGATATTTTGCCTTCTTTACGCCGTTGACACAAAATATACTATTTCAACCAGTTGAATTAAACTGAAAAAGACGAATTTTCAACAAAATAGTTGGATCCTCAACCAAATAGATGAATTTTCAAGAAAAAAGTTAAGTTTTCAACCATAAATGGAATAGCTAAACTCTCAGTTTAAACAATTAATTTTCAACAACAAAAAATTTAAATTGCACCAGTTGAATTTAACAAAAAAAAAACACGAATTGAAACAAAAATAGTTTAATCCTCAAGCAAAAAGATGATTTTTCTACCAAATACAGTGAAACCTGGATTTAGCTACCCTGGATTTTGCCCTTCCGAGAATTGACGCCGCGCCGTGGGGATATGTGAGAGGCGTTTTCGGGGGGGTGTGCGTTGTGCACTCAGGCGTGACAAAACAGAGAGAGAAACAGGAGAGAGACAAAATAGTTCCGAGTCTCTGGATTTAACGTCAACCGTACATAGAATTTTCAAATTTTGAAAAAAAGTGGTCTCAAAAATTTTCAAAATGTGCTCACTTTTTGAATTTTCGTCGGAAATATCTGGTTAACGAACTTAACCTTCATTTTGGAACCCTTGAGAAGTTTATCAAAGGCTGACTCGATGTGCCAAATCCTTCAAAAGTTAGCGTGGCTACAACATTCAGGTAACCACTCATACAGACATACAGACAGATAGCCACCGACAAAATTTCATGATTTTCGGAATCTGTGAGTGCCAGAACGTAAAGATCCGTCAAAAACCAGAGATCGCAAATTTGGACGATTACATCACACTCTCATGAATGAGAATGTAAAAATAGAAACTAATTTCCCCATGCACTTATATAGAAAAAATTAGTTTTTGCGAAGATATTAATAAAATAGGGCAAAAATGGATCAAATCCCATGCATTTGGTCCAATGTTTTTCCCTCAGTATTCAACGAAGGGAAGTTAGCTGGTGGATGAAGTTAAAACACCTAATGTGTGGTTCGGACTTCTGAGCATTTGAGCTCGAATTTGACAGGTGTTCTGCATGCCGTGTTTGCTTTTGCTGCTTACAACACAGTCTTGTGGTCTTCACAGACACAGGACATCTCAACTTTGTACCCAGTTTTCTCCATTTCGCGACGTATTTCGCAAAATTGAGGTTCACCACCATCAAGTTGTGTTTCTTCGCATGTATGATGACGCCTAAAAATGCTTCTGTGATATCAGAATTGTGAGTAAAAAAATAAATTTGCTAACAATGCTCGCCGTTCGAATGCTGTCTTCTGCTATCCAAAGATTTCTTCTTTTCGAAAAATTTATAATTTCCGTAAAAATAATGATTGCCTCAGCAAAAGGCTTCATTCCTCTACATTTTATTGATCCGAGGATCTCGAAAAACACCGGATATTTGACAAGTTTTCTTCCTTTCGTTCTCCAATACTTGGGAAAAAAATATGTATTGAGTCAGTGCCGTACCTATAAAAAAGAATATTCCAAGTCGGATTCAACCAACACCCTTAAGGTAAAATATTTTGTACGACATCTTTCAATTCCATAACATTAAAGAGAATGGGGAAAGTAACATTGTAGTCTACGAGAATAAAGCGAATGAATTACAATTACCTGTGTACACATAAGGCCCAACACACATTTACGAGCAGAAACATTATTAACACGAACACTCTAAATTTTTTAACATGTCCCTCCTTTTCTTTCTTCAAGATGAAGTTTTCCGCTTCAGGTCTGCAGGGCTGATATTCTCATTGGTATTTTTCTCTTCTTCTTGTTCTTCTTTTGCGCACTCCTTTTTTTCTGATAACCATCTTCTTGGTCACTATAGTTTCCCAGGAACTCATGAGCTCGTGGGAACGTTCGCAGGGGTTCAAAGTTTGAACTCTAACATAATTTAATAATGAGTTTAATCCTGTTAACGCATTAAGAGAATCTTGCCACTCAATTGAGCAGTAACAAACGATGGCACCACCGTCAAACTAAATTAGTTAATTATTTAAATCAACAAAATTTAAAATACTGAAGTTTGATTTTTTTATAACGGTGTAACCTGAAAATCGGAAAGAAAATAGAAAATGTTGGAGTCTACTTTGCTAGATTGGACTTCCGAACTGAGCCGAATAGATCACAGCCGTCTAACAGCCAGTTCCTTATTGCGAATTGATATCATTGCAGTTTCTACTTGGAATTCCAAACCGAGTCAAGTAAATCGCGAACGCCTGCCAACCAGTTCGGGATTCCAAACTGAGCAGAGTAGATCGTGACCGCCTGCCAACCGGTTCGGTATATCTAATTGAAACCATTTCCGTGTCTGCTTGGACTTCCGAACCGAGCCGATTAGATCACAGCCGTCTAACAGTCAGTTCGGCATTGCGAGCTGAAACCAGTGCAGTGTCTACTTCGAATTCCGAACCGAGTCAAACAGATCGCGAACGCCTGCCAACCAGTTCGGGATTCCAAACTCAGCAGAGTAAATCGCGACCGCCTGCCAAACGGTTCGGTATATCTAATTGAAACCATTTTGGTGTCTACTTGGACATCCGAACTGAGCCGATTAGATCACAGCCGCCTAACAATCAGTTCGGTATTGCGAACTGATACCATTCCATTGTCTACTCGGAATTCCGAACTTAGCCGAACAGATCACCAGCACCTATCAGTCAGTACGGTATAACGAATTGAATCCAATTTAGTAGCGACTTGGTATTTCGAACTGAGCCGAATAGATCACAGCCGTCTAACAGCCAGTTCCTTATTGCGAATTGATATCTCTGCAGTGTCTACTTGGAATTCCGAACTGAACCGAATAGATCGTGACCGCCTGCCAACCAGTTCGGCATTCCAAACTGAAACTATTCCAGTGTCTACTTGGAATTACGTACTGAGTCGTATAGATCACAGCCGTCTAACAATCAGGTCGTTATTGCGAATTAATACTATTGCAGTTTCTACTTGACATTTCGGACTGTGTAGAGTAGATCGTGACAGCCTGCCAACCAGTTCAGCATTTCAAACTGAAACTATTCCAGTGCCTACATGGACTTCCGAACTGAGCCAAATAGATCACAGTTGCCTAACAATCAGATCAGTATTGTGAACTGAAACCATTTCAGTGTCTAGTTGGAATTACGAACGGAGCCAAATAGATCGCGAACTCCTGACACCCAGTTCAGGATTCCAAACTGAAACTATTCCAGTATCTACTTGGAATTCCAAACTGAGCCAAATAGTTCGCGAACGCCTGACAACAATTTCGGGATTCCAAACTGAAACTATTCCAGTGTCTACTTGGAATTTCGAACTGAGCCGAATAGATCACAGCCGTCTAACAACCAGTTCCTTATTGCGAATTGATATCATTGCAGCGTCTAATTGGAATTCCGAACTGAGCCGAATAGATAGCGACCATTTGCCAACCATTGCAGCATTTCATACTGAAACTATTCCTGCGTCTACTTGGACATCTGAACTGAGCCGAATAGATCACGGCCGTCTAACAATCAGTTCGGTATTGCGAACTGAAGCCAGTGCAGTATCTACTTGGAATTCCGAACCAAGCCAAATAGATCGCGATCCCCTGCCAACCAATTCGGGATTCCAAACTGAAACTATTCCAGCGTCTACTTGGACTTCCGAACTGAGCCGATTACATCACAGCCGTCTAACAATCAGTTCGGTATTGCGAACTGATACCATTCCATTGTCTACTCGGAATTCCGAACTGAGCCTATCCAACCGAGCAATTCACGCCTACCCCGAAAGGGAAACGGCTTAATGATATAATAATAATAATAATAATACTTTATTTTAGCTGTTCCGTCACTGGACTTCAGTTCTATAAGAGTCCCAGCAGCATTAACAAGTCGACTTCCCACAAGTTCTAACAATCTTTCTGCCCAAAGAGTGCAAAATCCTCGAAGTGAAGATGATCCTGCGATGATCAGAGATATGTTTCTAGCAAATCCTGACCAACTGGCATTGTTAAAGCAGAATAATCCTAGATTAGCTGATGCTTTGCTTTCCGGAAATCTTGGTAAGTTAAAGTGACTTTTTGAATGCTCCTTTCAAGATCACTTATATTTGTGTTCAGTCTACCCAGGTAAAAAAATCCACGTGAAATTCGAGTGGTAAATTGAAACAATCCACGTGGGATTTAAAGTATAGTTTCACGTGGAATTCCACGTGGAGTTCCATGTGGAACGTTAAGCATAATTTTCGATTGCAAATATCGCGTAAACCGAAAGAGATACGCGAAAATGGATGGCTGTTTTAAATGTCGAGTACACCGTATACTATATTACTAGTCTCGTTCCGTAATTCTACAAGTGGTTTTACTTGGAATTCTACGTAGAGTTACACGTAGAAACGTACTTTGAAATCAACGTGGAATTCCTCGTGAAACTGCACATGAGTTGTTTCAATTTAGCACTCGAATTTCACATGGAAATCCACATGAATTGTTTCAATTTAGCACCCAACTTTCACATGGAAATCCATATGAATTGTTTCAATTCAGAACCCGTATTTCACGTGGAATTCCTTAATCTACGTGGAGTCATACCTGGTTTTCCACGGGGAATTCCACGCGAATTTTCTGTTCTGAGTATATGTTTCTTCATTTAACAAACCGGTCTTATAAAGATCCACTGCAATTTTGTATGGTATATTCCTTCAACTGTCGTCCCCTGCCACGCTCCACGAGAATCCAAATTGTCTAGGGTTCTCATACGAAATCAGAGTAGGACATAAGCTAGGACAGCTGTTCAAAAGTTGAAAATTTCAAAACATGAATCCAGTTGTGTATTGATTTATCTCTTTTTTATCAGTGTTCGATAAAACTTGCCTTTATTTTAAAAATGTTGAACATGCTTTTTATTATTGATTACCAACAATTAGCGCTCGCTTCACCACGATTGAACAAAAAATTAAAACTGTCATCATTATTTAGGTTGCCGATGTAGTAGTTCCACTGGCTGATTATTGCGATAAAGATTTAGAATGTGACGTTGAAAGAGAAGACAATATTTCTAAGTTGAATGGAATTTTGCAAACCTTAAGAGTTCCATCTATTAGAAAGACTAAGGATCTTCGAACACGAACTACGCAAAGAAAGAAGGTAGCCGAGATTAAGACAGCTCTTGACGTTTAAATGAAAATGGTATTCAATTGTATTGAAGATGGCTGTAGTAAGAAAGATATAGAAGAACTTACTAACGAAATTAAAGAAGAATTGGATTAAAAAAACCAAGTAAATCTTATGCCGTTCAACTGTTGACTGTGGTACCAAAAGGTTGGGGAATTCGCAAGATAGAATCAGAGTTTAAAGTACCATATAGTTTAGCTCGTAAGGCAATATGTTATGGCAGAATCAATCGAGGACTTGCAAAGAATGTTGAATAAACTTAATACAAGCATGAAGAACATGGGCCTCAGAATTAACGTAAATAAAACAAAGGTAATGGTGTTTGAAGGAAAAAGTGAGAAAACAATGTGCAACATTGTCCTAAATAATGGGACATTAGAGCAAGTTGGTAAATACATATATATGAGTAGCCTATTCACTAGCGACGGAAAAATAGATAAGGAGTTACATAGGTGCATAAATGAGGGTAAGAAGGTTATCGGTAGAGCAGGGTCCATTCTTAATGATAAAAACAAATAAAAAAAAGCTAAAATGACCGTATATAATTCTATATTTGTACCGACATTACTGTATTTGTAGCGAGACATAGAAATGCCAAGAAAAGGACAAGAGTAAAATTATGCGATTGGCATGAAACCTCTGCGCACAATATGCTGGAAAACACTGATGGACAAAGTTCAAAACGAGATAATCCTCAAAGAATGTGGTACAGGAGAGACACTAGTTGATATATGGGAAAGAAATCAGTCGAGGATTTCGGACATTTTGAAAGAATGAAAGATGAATGACTTACCAAACAGGTGTATCAAGGTAAAGTAAATGGCAGAATGCCCAGAGGTCGACCACCAAAAGAATGGTTAGAATCTGTGAATAAGACAATAATCCGAAGAAATATAAGAAGCCATAGAAACGCGAGAGCTTGCACGAAAAAATTCATGGACGTGAAGGAAGCTAGAATAGTATGCCAGGACAGAAAAGTGTTGCGACAAATAGCTTGTAAACAGAGTGACAATAGAGTGAATCCGCCTGAAACAAAGACCTTGGATACTAATGGGCCCAAGTGGGGTACCACACATGACAATGTTCCGAGGCGCCTCACTTGGGGTGATCGCTACAGAGATTGATCAGCAACCTGGGTCGGAGCAGTGTTGCGAAACGAACGTTTCAGTTAAATAAATAACACGAGAATTCTAGATCAATCTAAAGTCTCTATACCTTACACCTATATATCTATCTACCCTATACCTACATACCCATCCACACACTACTAGTTTCCAACCAAGCAATTCACGCCTGCCCCGAAAGGGAACGCTTAATGGTATATATGGGGCATAATTTCTCAAGTGTACCCACCTCGAAAATGAAATTTGTCTGATCGGGCTAAAAATTGACCCAATTGTAGTCCTATCAGATAGTACTCCTCACACTAACAATTAATCAATTTCCATAATTACTTATCAAAGTGGAGGGGGTACAATTTTGGGTTTTTAGGCAAAGCCTTACTTTCAAACATTTGTAACTTTTTTCATATTGCTTTAAGCAAAATTTTACCAGGAATGTTTTTGATAGATTTTTTCACAAAATTTCTGCTGTTTGTATCGATTTTGAAAAAAGTCCAAATGTGACACTAATTTTTGAAAATCAAAAATAAATTTGACTTTTTTCAAATTTCGACACTTTTTTTTTCTTCAAAATAGTTTCAAAAGAGAGCTGAGATTTTTTCCTATGAGACCCCCAATTTTCAGAGTGGCAATTTGATTCGCCTTTGAGTAATAGAACGATACGTAAACAAGATGCCATGATAGGGCGGGTGGCGCGCGATCTCCCCTAGTGCGCTCACTATATTTTCATGAAAATTATAATTATAATTAATGTTTATAATTAATTTTAGAAGAAACTCAAACATATTTACATATAATTGTGAGAATGGAATTGAGATACTCATTCTAAAATAGCAAAAACTTTTAATGTAATGATATAGTTGCAACAGAGATATGATAAATATTAATAAACTCTAATTTTACGAATTAAAGTCAATACTCAACTACATGACCTTGAAATAAATAATTAATTCATGTTCCTCAATATAGAAACATCATAATTCGATATTTATGTAATTTAATATTGCAACAACACTAATCAGCTAATAATTAATTAATCAGTTTCCAACATGAAAAGCGATCAAGAATTTTCCATTGAAACATTTAAATAATGTTCATTTTATATTCTCAAAAATTTTATTAACATTTTAAATAAATTTCATAAAAAAGTAAAACCTAATTTTTAAAATTGATTTCAGATAATCATTTCACAACATTACGAAAACTTACAAAAATTACATAATTGAATAGAGGTATTTTGAAAATATATAAACTTTTATCATATAAATTATAGCCAGTATTCAATTGCATAGCCCTAATGTAAATAATCAATTTGTGTTAGATAATATGAACAAATTAAAAATCCATCTTTATGTGATTTAATATTGTGCAAAAAATTAATCAGCCAATAAATAAATAATGAGTTCAGAACATGAAAAGCATTAAATCATTGTTTTCATCGAAACATTCAAATAATGTTGTTTTTATATTTTTCTGAGTATTTCAGTCATCAGTAACCTTTTAAACTAATTCCAGAAAAAATGAAAACATTTGCGCATATAATTTTTAAAATTGAATTCAGATACTGATTTGACATCATAAATATGATAAAAAATCAGATCAGTGTAATAGAGATAGGTTGAAAAAAAGAAACTTTTATCATACTAATTATATCCAATATTCAATCACATCACCTTAAAGTAAATAATTAATTTATGTTGCTTGATAAGGAAAAATTAAAATTAAATATTTATGTTATTTAATTTTGTTACAAAATTAATAAGCTAATAATTAATTATTCATTTCATTACACAAAAAGCATTGAATAATTATTTCCATTGAATCATTCAAACAATTTTTACTTAATATTTTTCTAACAATTTGAATTATTAATAACCATTTAGAGTATTTCAGAGAAACTCAAAATATATGTATACATAATTTCAAAATCAAAGTTTAGATACTCGTTTCACAACATCGAACAAATTTAAAAAAATAATATAATTGGAATAGAGGTATTTTAAACATTAACAAATTTTTATTATACAAATTATAGTCGATATTCAATTACATAACCTTGAAGTAAATAACCAGTCCATGTCATTCAATCAAAAGCAATTAAAATTCAATCATCATGCAATTTATAATTGTTGAAGAAAATAATCAGCTAATAATTAATTAATCTGTTTATAACATAAAAAACATTAATTTATCATTTTCATTCAAACATTGGAATAATTGTTATTCTATATTTAAAGAAAATGTTCAACTTTTATTATGCAATCTTGATGTAATTCAATATTGTGGTTAAAATTAATCAGCTAATAATTAATTAAACAGTTCACAACATAAAAGCCCTCAAACAATTTTGTAGAAAATTCAACAATTTGGTTGATATTTTGTTTCTTTCTTGACTGAAAAATATTTCTTGGTTCAAATTCAACTGATTTAGTATAAATTTCATCTTATTTTGTTAAAAGTGCAACTATTTGCTTGAAAATCTGTTTTTGTTGAGGAGATTCAACCATGTGGTTGAAGAGATTTAACCATGTGGTTGGAAATTCCTCTTTACCTGTTCAATTCAGCTATGTTTTATTTAAAATAAAATGTTTTTTCTAGAGATATCAACTATTACATTTTTTCTTCAAAATTAATTTTTTGGTTGAAAAATTAACTATTCCCTTTTTGGTACAAAATTTCTCTTTTTTACTTGAAAATTCATCAAGTTGCTTGAAGTTGCTTTCGGTTAAAAATTCACTTCAGTAACAGAAAATTTAACTATTTCATTGTTGTGTGCAAAATTTAAATTTTTAGATAGAAATGTAATCTTCTTCGTTGGAAATTTAACTATTTCGTTTAAAACTTATTTTATTCGGGTAAAAATTATGTTTTTGACTGCACTTTTTTTTATTAGATGAAAATAGTTTTTTCTAACTTAAAATTGAACTAATCTACTTTTTGTGGAAAATTGGTCTTTTTTAGTTGAAAGATCATGTGTTTTGTTGAAAATTGGTATTTTCATTAATGTTTTTGGTTGAAGATTAATTTCTTTGGTTGAAAATGTATAGCTTTTCTTTGATTTTTGAATTCTCGCAGTAAGTACATTCAAGGAAAATTTAGATTTATGAAATGACCTATCCCTCTATAATGAAGAATGAGGAAGACGTTTCTTTTCGCTTGTTGTCGGGAAGTATAAGAAAAATGTTGTGTAGGAGATAAAAAAATGAAATTTAAAAAATCGACACTTTTTTTGCTGATTGCCGTAATATGAAAATTAAATTTAAGAAAACAAACAAAAAATTTACTTTCGCCATTTTCTGAAAGATGTATTTCTGGGGTTTTCAAGAAAAAAAAGATCTAACATCTGTGCCTAATATTGCGTTCTAAATGTCATTTTGAACCTTGTTTTTTTTTATTTCAGTCCACTGTGCGCAGCCGCAACATGGGAGCTCTAAGGCGGCTATGCAAGAGAAATATTTCTACTAACCCTAATTAGTTACACTTCAGTAGAATCGCATACTAGTCACACTGGGTCCCAACGAGTCCTAAAAGTCTGCAAAAATTGCTAGGTATGATTTCTGGATTGCAAAAGATGATCCTTTAGTTTTTGTAACCAAAATTAATTGTTTAAATGTTTTGCAAAAATCGGTGAAGTCAAGGTAACTAGCACCTCTACGAGGAGCTCCAACATTTTTTGGGGTGAATTTCACCCCGTGTGACTAATTAGGGCTAATCAAAAACATGGATATTGAATTTAACAACTTATTTCGTTAATCTTAATAAGTGTCCAATGGAAACAAATGACGCCAAAATAATAAATGTTTGATTGATAAAAATAATTATTTACTTGAAAGAAATGTTTATTTGTTACGAATAATTTAATGCCACTAATCAAATGAAATATTTTCTTCAACGAGAACAATAAATGTTTATGTAACCACAATATTTTGTCCATCAGAATAAATGCATCATTGGTATAAATGTATGAGCTTTTTGCCAGCATGTTTCTGCAAATGTTCAGCGTGCATGTTCTCGTGCGGAAACCTCTTTCCGCACTGGTTGCACTTGAAGGGTTTGTCACCAGCATGAAAACTCTTGTTGTGTTGAGTCAAGTAACAAGACTTGTTGAAGTATTTATTGCAATCGTGGCATTTGTGACGACCATCCTCAGACATGTAGGGTAATTCAGGGTTGGTGCTCGTCACTTGCTGTTCCTTGGTTATCACGCCCTTGACTTTGGCGTTCTTCCTCCTCTTCATATTAGGATTCAACTCCTCCTTGGGTGGTTCTTCAATCAGGTTATTATTATTGGTCTCCATCTGAAAACGTGACCTTGGAATTTCATAGAAAAGAGGCGACTCCTGCTGTATGTAATCCTGGTACTTGACATACATGTTGCCATCTGGAGCGGTGCAATGGAGAACATCTACGTTTGTTAGGGACTCGTACTTTGGAGGTGAGTGCCTGTAGGTTTCATAGGTAGGCATAGGTGCATTGAAGCTTCTGTCTGGAGGAGGAATATTCTCCTCTGGACTTAGCCCCCCCACGTTAACGGCCTGTGCTTGATTGTGATCAACTAAATTGTATCCCGGGTTCATGCCGAAGTTGGTAAAGCTCGGCAGAGGCCTTTGAGTGTTGTTAAAGGTTCCGAAACCGGGGAGCATCTCTTGGGTGAATTTCATAGGAGGCTGTAAATCATTACCAGTAGTAGTTAGGCTGGTGATATTCATTAGACCCTGGATGCTGGTAGTAGTCGTAACGTGGGGGGGCAAACCGTTTGGGTACGGCTGATGAGGCATCGTAGTACCCCCCATTGGCGGCGGCGGGGTAGGTATCTGTGGTACGCCTCCCATCATGGGTGATGGAGAATTCATGTGATGGTGCTGGCCCATTGGGGAAGGCGAATTCAGGTGCGTTGGTGGATGCTGAATGGAGGTAATGGGTGAATTCATGTGATGGTGGACCCCCATGTGAGGTGAATTCATTTGGTGATTGTGCTGAGCCAATTGGGGGGATGGGGCATCCATTTGGTGCTGGTGGTAACCCATTGGAGAGTACGGCGGGCAATTGAGTGGCACGAGGTTGGACATGCGGACCGCTGAAGCCACCTGCTGCTGGGATAGGGTCCCTTGGATCTCCGAAGACTCGCTGCTGTTGGAACGGCTGGTGGTGGTGGTTGTGGTGGGCATGTGCAGCAGGCCCCTCGTTGCCTCCGAGGGACCTGCCATCAAGTTTGGGGGACTTCCTGAAGAAGATAACTGTGGAGATTTCGGTCCCCCTCTGTTGCGGACGGCATCTCTGCCTGGATGATGATGCACGCTGATGGGCATGTTCGCGGGATCGGGTTGATTGCTCACCTTGACGGCGTTCTTGTGCAACGTCGTGTTGTAATGCCTCTTCAGGTGACCCGAGCTGGTAAACCACTTGTTGCATGACGTACAGTTATAGGTCTTGGGTCGACGAGCCTCGTTACTTTTCCACGACTGATTAGCCAGTGGCTTCGTAGATTGCCGGAGTAAGGCTGGGTCTAGCTGGTGGGTCGCGAGCGATTGTGTGCTCGTGATAATAGGCGAACCACCGTGTCTGGGTGGTTCAAGAGGCATTTGCTGCGCACGTATGAACTGTTCTGTCCTGATGACGAGTAACTCACATTCATCCAGGGAGATGGTTCGACGCTGCTTTGCTGGCCTCTGCTGCTGCTTAGAGGTCTTGCGCTTCCCAGGCATTTTTGAAGTTGGTCGCTGCTGCTTCTGCTGCTCTGCAGACACTTTGGAAGCTGGTCTCTGCTGCTGCTGCTTATTACCATCAGCCAGGTCGTCTGGTTGCTGAATGAAGGAATCGCTCCGGTGGTGCGCTCTTATAGCCAGAAATTCACACTATGCGCATGCGCAACCTTTTAATAGGGGATTCTCGTAACATTGTCACCCCACCTCACCTCCACTCTGATCGAGCACCCGTGAATATAACTGCGCATGCGTAACCTTTCATCAGTGGGAACCCCCTCACAGTACTAGTAATACTTTATATGTGAGCTCCCCGCCATTTAGAATATTCTGTTGAGATTCTAACTGCACATGCGCGTTAATATTATTAGGGGATTCACCCGCACACCTCCACTCTAACCATGAAGCTGTGGATCAAACAGCGCATGCGTAATATTTTATCTGTGAGGGCCTCCTCACCTAAACTCTATCTAGAAATTGAATTCGAGAATATTCTGTTGAGAATGAAACTGCGCATGCGCGTATATATTATTAGGGGATTCACCCGCTCCACCTTCACTCTAAGCAAGAAGCTGTGAATAAAACTGCGCATGCGTGTATGTATTATTAAATGATTAAACGCACTATATCCCACCTTCGTTTCCATATAGATTATTCTGATAAGATTCAAACTCCGCACGTCTAACTATAAACTAAGGTTCACTTAAAGAATCTAACTTAAAATTAATAGGAGAGGGAAATCATTAGTGAATAGACATTTAATAATCCATGTAAAAATATTTATTTACCAACAAAAAAAAATCTTAACCTGGTTTTTACAATTCGTTATAAAAATCCACTCCAACTTTGGAAGTTAAAAAAACCTGAAACAGAAAAAACCTAAAACAGAAAAATACCTGAAACAGAAAAAAACCTGAAACAGAAGAAAAACCTGAAACAGAAAAAACCTGAAACAGAAAAACCTGAAACAGAAAAGACCTCGAAACAGAAAAAACCTGAAACAAAAAAACCCTGAAACAGAAAAAAACCTGAAACAGAAAAAACCTGAAACAGAACAAAATCTGTAACAGAAAAAACCTGAAACAGAAAAAAACCTGAAGCAGAAAAAAAAACTGAAACAGAAAAAAAACCTGAAACAGAAAAAACCTCAAACAGAAAAAACCTCAAACAGAAGAAAAAACCCTGTATATAAAATGCAAATCTTGCTGCTATTTACTATAAAATGACAGATTAATTTTTGTAATTAAATATGACGATGATGTATGCAGTAGGGAGGGTGGCGATGACAATGACGAGGATGCCTGTGACTACGTTGCTGTCCTCTCACTTCAGCTAGTGGTGGTGGTGGTGTCGATGACGCTGGTGGTGGTGGTGTTGTTGTTGTTGGCGGTGGTGATGGTGAGCCTAAAACCTGCTGCACCGAATATGAAGATGATGCTTGTGGTGGTGACCCCTGTAGCAATGGGACTGGCGATGGTGTTGAGGGCCACTCCAACTCTGTGAAGTATATTGGTGATGATGTGTGGGAATCTGTGGTTCTTTAGCCATCGCCAGTGCCAGTAAGAAATTTCCAGTTTCATAAAATATATTTTTTTGAATGATGAAGAAATACATGGAAAACATCCAATTATCGCGAAATGATTTTTATGGCACATTTTATTTCTATATCGCACATAAAAAAATTTCATTTTTCTACTTTCTCCAAAGGTCAACTCACTAATCCTCTTTGTTTGACTTAAATAGTTCAGGATTTTCGCTGCGTTATAATGTATGATTAAGATTGTTTACTCATATTTTATTTTTCCGAATTGAAAAAAAATGTATTCACAATTTCTTTGTACATCGTAATTTAATATCGTTATACTGAAAGTTTGTTTTATTGTATTGATTTGGTGCAGCACAAAATAGGAAATTTAAATCAAATAGTTTGATAAGGCTTTCATTTGACAATTAAGAATCTTTATTTGCTCCTTGAACCGAATAATGATTTTTTATACAACCCTATTTCGTATTACATAAAAGTAGGTATTTTTTAAATGAGGCCAAGAAATTCGGTAAAAGAAACCTAATTATACTTCTCATTTAGTATGTCATTCAAATAATACACAGTTCGCATATATTATCAATTACTAATTGTAAACTATTTTTTGACAGATGTTTTACCATTATCCGTGAAAGGTAACCAAATTTTGGTTGGCGGGAAACAAGGAACTTTAGTTGGAAACAGTCTTTTCTGGAGCAACTCTGGATGGGGAGCTGAAAGATTCTATAATAAAAAATTGGTAGACTGGTTGAAATCTGATTGGAAGTCCAGCTTGGTACGCGCTGCTATGGGAGTCGAAGACAATGGTGGTTATTTACAAGACCCTCAAGGAAACAAAGCCAGAGTGAAGACTGTAGTTAATGCTGCGATTGCAAATGGTATGTACGTCATCATTGACTGGCACTCGCATTATGCCAATCAACATCAGAGTGAGGCTATTGCGTTCTTCCAAGAAATGGCAAAAACTTATCGCAATGTAAATAATGTCATCTACGAAATTTGGAATGAGCCAACGGGTGTTACATGGAAGGACAACATAAAGCCCTATGCACTAGCCGTAATTAAGGCAATTCGGGCTATTGATAAGAACAACTTGATTGTTGTGGGTACATCGACTTATTCTCAGGACGTTGATGTGGCTGCAGCTGACCCCATAACTGGCTATAAAAATATTGCGTATGCTCTGCATTTTTACTGTGGGACCCATCAACAGGAGTTAAGAAACAAGGCATCTAGTGCTCTTCAAAAAAATATAGCTTTGTTTGTGACGGAGTGGGGCGCTGTTAATGCAGATGGCAATGGCGGTGTTGCTACACAGGAAACCAATGCCTGGTTTAGCTTTATGAAAGCTAACAAACTGAGCAACGTCAACTGGTCTATCAATGATAAGCCGGAAGGTGCTTCAGCTTTGAAACAGGGAGCGAGTTCTGATGGAGGATGGCATTACAATGACCTCACCGACTCAGGAAAATTTGTGCGCAATTTGATTCAGAACTGGTATAAGTAAAATGTATTCTGATGCCAGTTTTATTTGTTTTTACACTGATTGTGTATGTGAATTAACAATCTCTTAGAGATAAAACAATTAAATTTATTTCCAATATTAATAAAGAGAAGTACCATCCGTTATAACTCGTTGTAAACGATATTTCATATAATTTAGAGACTTTCCAATTTTATGAATATTTTTGGATAGATTTTCAATTTCTATTTTTAAGCATTTTGTTTGAAAATTAGATTTTGTATTATAAAATTTCGGTAATAGATTATCATTTAGATTATGTAACCTAAAATTGTTCATAAAATGTTGTATGTGAGCTGGAATTAATGAACTATTTCTGCATCTGATAAAACAATGATAAAACAAAATGTCAACTTAGTGGATGTTTCATTAAAAATAGACCGTAAGACAAAGTTCTACAAATCTGTTATTGAATTTCAGAAAAGTGTTATTTATTATTACTCGCTTTACTATTTGTACCTGTTCGAGTTTCTGTGCCGGTAATTTTGCACCTATATTTTCGAGCGGCGAGATTACCACTATTTGTTTTTCTGTCAGTGTGAAGCATGTAGGTTCCCGTGTTGCTGAAGTGGATTATATGGCAACACCTCTAGGTTCTGGAGTCGGTTTTGTATCGCTGGTTCTGCACACTCGGCATCTTGTACTGGATACCTGCGTCGTTGGCAGTTTGAGCACCATGAAAGTGAAATGGCTGCTAATAGTGATCCACGTATCAGATAAGAAATTATTTCTAGGAGGACCTCGCTCAAAACAATATATGATCCATGGATAAGCATAGTTTTTTATATTTTATTTTGTTATTTCAGACTTATCTCGTTAAACTGCTGTTCCGCATCATCAAGGGCTTTCTTGTTCCATTCGAATGATTCATTTTTGTTTTTGATTTTTTCAGAAGAATATACTACTGGGCCTCGGTAGACCTTGTATGGACAATCTAACATCACGAGAACTGATATTTTTGGACAGACAAGGCAATAATTTTTGTTTATACACTATTTCCGTTAATTTGCTTGTTTTCCTTAGGCTGGGTAGTCATATATGTGGTTGTCAATTCACATCCTGGTTCAACTTGAATCTGGCCTACTCCAATTAAATCTATTCTTGAAGTCGACCTTTTTGAACATCTCACTTCTGCAGAGAGGGATGTTAGTATAGAATAATATCCATCCTCTTAGGGTATTAATTGCCTTCCAATAGTCATTGTCTTGGTAACAGAGATGAACTTTGCACAGATCAAAAGAGAATTCAATCGGATTCAGCAGTAGAGCTCACTTTCACAGCTCTTTCGCACTGCTCTTTCGTAGACGGGTGAGTTTTTGATGAACACCTATTTGTCCATTACTTTTTGGCATGCAGCTTCCTCTTGATGATTTAGTAGAAGACAGGTTCGCTGTGCATCCTCCACGGCAATGTCACAATACTCTGGGTGAACGTATGCTCTACCCGATCCGTTTTCAGAGACCGATTGAATGAATGGGATTGAATGTATGCGATACATTGAATAGTCGGTTCTTTCGAGCAATGGTATGTCCAGCAGTATCCTTATTGAGCTATTTTTGCAGATGATGATTATTTCAGCCAATTGAGCGAGTTCTTGAAGGCTCACTTTGGGTCCTTTAACTGGAGAATTTCGATTGCCAGCATGGTCTTGGACATCCCGGAAAACTGGGTCCAATTGATCCGATGTTAACAAAGTTGGATGCAGTTCTCCTTTCCTGGCATATAGATAGATTTCAAAGAGTGCACAAGGATTTCAATATATTCTCAAAGATTTCGCAACATTTTTAAAGATTTCGCAATGATTTCCAAAAGATTTAAAAGATTTCACAAAGATTTCTGATAGATTTCAAAGATTTCAATAATTTTACAAATATAATAAAATATATTTCAAATATTTTGAAAATATTTCCAAAGTTATCAGAAAGATTTCACGAAGATTTTAATGATTTGTCCAAGATTTCACAGAGCTTTTAAATATTTCGCAAAGATTTCCGATAGATTTCCAAGATTGCACAAAGATTTCATAATTTCTCAAAGATTTGACAGAGGTTTAAAATATTTCGCAAAAATTTCAAATATGTAGCACAGATTTCAGATAGATTCATAAGATTTCACAAAGACTTCAATGATTCTTCAAAGATTTCACGAATTTCTGAAATATTACCAAATATTTCAAAAATATTTTTAATATTTCGCAAAGATTTTTAAAGATTTCACGAAGATTTGATCGATTTCCCAAAGATTTAAAAGATTTCATAAAGATTTCGCAAAGATTTCGGATAGATTAAAAAAAAATCACAAAGGTTTTAATGATTTTCCAACGATTTCACGAAGAATTAGGATTGATTAAAAAGATTGCACAAAGATTTAATTAATTTCCCAAAGATTTGACAAAGATTTCAAAGATTTCGCAAATATTTAAAATATTTAGCACAGATTTTAGATAGATTCATAAGATTTCACTTAAATGATCTTTACTTAAATGATTTTTCAAAGATTTCACAAATTTCTCAAATATTACAAAATATTTCAAAAATATTTTAAATTTTTTGTAAAGATTCATAAAGATTTCAGACAGATTTTGCAAAGACTTCAATGATTTCCCAAAGATTTCAATAATTTTAGAAATATTTTCAAATATTTTGAAAAGATTTCCAAAGTTATCACAAAGATTTCACGAAGATTTCAATGATTTCCACAAAATTTCACAAAGAATTATATGATTTCCCAATGATTTCAATAATTTTACAATTATTTCGCAAAAATTCTGGATAGATTAAAAATATTTCATACAAATGTCAGATAGATTTCAAAGAGTGCACAAATATTCCAATAATTTCACAAATATTATCAGATATTTCAAAAATATTTCGTAAAGGTTTCAAATAGATTTCAAACATTGTACAAAGATTTCAATGATGTCCCAAAGGATTCATTAAGATTTTAAAGATTTCGGATAGATAAAAAAGATTTCACAAAGACTTCAATGATATCCCAAAGATTTCAATAATTTTACAAATATTACCAAATATTTCAAATATTTTGAAACAAGATTTCCAAAGATATCCGAAAGATTTCACAAAGATTTGAATGATTTTCTAAACATTTCGAAAAGATTTCATAAATATTTCAAAAATTTCGTAAAGATTTGTGGTAGATTTTAAAGATTGCACAAAGATTTTAATAATTTCCCAAAGATTTTGCAAACATTTTACAGGTTTCGCAAATATTTCCGAAAGATTTAAAAGATTTCACAAAGATTTTAATGATTTTCCAAAGTATTCATTAGGATATTAAATATTTCCCGAAGATTTCGGATAGATTTGAAAGATTTCACAAAGACTTTAATTTCTTTTCTCGATCTCTCTAGTAACTTAAAGGGGAAAGCACCTGACCGGAAATTAGAAGTTTTGTGGTTCGTATCCCAGCGGAGTAAAAGGAGAAGATCTTTTTTTCAGAAAAAAATCAATTGAAAAAAAGATTTCAGACCATATTAGATTTTGAATAAAAAAGCATGAAATTATGTTGACTTATTCCAAATTATCAAAAATTCAATAAAAAAATTGCCCGGAATTTCTGGTAATTTACGGTATCTTTAGAGGTGATTTATGGTAACTTACCATAAATTTTCCAAAATTCAATTTGAAAATGTCTATACATTTTCGGTAATTTATGGTAATTTCACAGGTCAATATGGTAACTTATCATAAAATACCCAATATTCATTTTGTGAAATGTCCAAAAATTTACGCAAATTTTTGGTCATTTATGGTAATTTTACGGGTAAGTATGGAAAATTACCCAATATTTATTTTTTTTAATTTCCAAAAATGTATGAAAATTTTCGGCGATTTACGGTAATTTTACCGGTAAATACGGTAAATTACCATAATTTACCCAATAGTCATTTCTTAAAATTTTTAAGTAGATGAATTTCGAAGCAAAATCTTCAATGTATAAAAAAGAGAAATTTCAACAACATACACCAAAAGAATGAAAAAAATTTGCAGTCAAAAAGATTAATTCGCAACTGAAAAATATTACTTTTTTACTGAAAATAGAATAATCAAAGGAATAGGTAAATTTTTCACACATGTAGTTTAATTTTTAACCTAAAAGATGAATATGAAAGGAAAAATCTTAATTTTTTACAAAAGAAGAAAACGAAATTTCAACAAAACACATGAATTTTCAACTGAAAAATACAAATTTTCGACAAAAATGTAATAGTTAAATTTGCAGTTAAAAAAATAAATTTTCG
>JAABKJ010075445.1:162386111-162422955 GCA_011634705.1 Andricus grossulariae | reverse complement strand
CAAAAAAAACTAATTTGCAACAAAATGGTCCACTTTTTCGCTTTTTCACTTTTCAGATACATTTTGAAGCAAAAATCTTTATTTTCTAAAAAAAAGCCAAAAAAGCCACAAAGATTAATTTTTAACTAAAAAATATTAATTGTTTACTAAAAATAGAATGGTCGAATTTTCAGTTAAAGATATTTCTTTTCTACAAAAGAAAACAATTTGCAAAAAAATAGTCAAATTCTTAACCAATACAGTTTAATTTTTAATCGAAAATATGAATCTTAAAGGAAAAATCTTAATTTTCCACAAAAAAAGAAACGAAATTTCAACAAAATACATGAATTTTTAACTAGGAAATACAAATTTTCGCAAAAAATGTAATAGTAAAATTTTCAGTTTGAGAAAAAATTAATTTTCAACAAAAAAAAACTAATTTTCAACAAAATAGACAAATTTTCAACCAAAGAGATTTTATATTCTAATCAATTCTGCTCAGTTCCATTATAAACATAAATGTATCGGTAAATATAGTAAATTATCCAAAATTCATTCTTTCAAATTTACATAATTTTTAGGAAATTTATGCAATTTCCAGTCATTTATGGTCATTTTACCACATTTTGTGGTGATTTACCATAAATTACCCAAAATTCATTTTTAAAATTTCCAGAAATTTATGCAAATTTTTGGTCATTTATGGTGATTTCACCGGTAAATATTAGTTAAATTTTGAGTTAAAAAAAAATTTCCAACGAAGACGATGAATTTTCTACCGAAAAAGACGAATTTTCAACAGAATACAAGTTTTCAAGAAAATAGTTGAATTTTCAACTAAAAAAAAAAAAAATGAATTTTCCGCCAAAAATGGAATAGTTAAATTTTCAGTTAAAGAATTACTTTTTAACAAACTAGCTAAATTTTCAACTGAAGACATAAATTTTCAACTAAAATGATGAACCTTCAACTGAGATTCTGAATTTTCATTTAAAAGATAAATTTTCAATTTAAAATTAAAGATTTTTTAACAAAGTAGTAAAATTTTTAACCAAACAGATGAATTTTCAACTAAAATAGTGAATGTTCAACTGGAATAGTTAAATTTTCAGTTAAATAATAAATTTCCAAACAAGAAGATTAATTTTCTACCGAGAAAGACGTATTTTCAACAAAATACAAGTTTTCAAGAAAGTAGTTTAATTTTCAACTAAAAAAAAATCAATTTTCCGCCAAAAATGGAATAGTTAATTTTCAGTTAAAAAATTAATTTTCAACAAATGAGTTTTCAACAATTTTGCTAAATTTTCAACTAAAAATATAAATTTTCAACTAAAATGATGAATCTTCAACTGAGAATTTGGATTTTCAGTTAAAAGATAAATTTTCGACGAAAAATTAAAGATTTTTTAACAAACTAGTTAAATTTGTAACCAAAGAGGTGTATTTTCAACTAAAATGGTGAATTTTTAACTGGAATAGTTAAATTTTCAGTTAAAAAATTAATTTTTCAATAAAATAGTTCAATTTTCAACCGCAGAGATTAATTTTTAACTAAAATGACGAATTTTAATAGATAGAGAATTTTGAAAATTATGTTTAAGGGTGCCCTGATATAATGTTCTTGAATTTATCTTATTTTGTTATATAATACTATTTTTTTGGGTGAAAATTGAACCAATTCATTAAAAAATCATTTTTTCGTTGTTGAAAATTCATAATTTTAGTTAAAAATTCATCTTTGTGGCTGAAAATTAATTTTTTTAATTGAAAATTGGACTATTCCAGTTGAAGATTAATTATTTTTGTTAAAAATTAATTTTTGTTGGTTGGAAGTTTAACTACTTAATTGCAATCTTTTTTTTTTTTTATTAAAAAATTAATTTTTCAAGTTGAAAATGTAACTATTCCATTTTTGGCTGAAAATTAATTTTTCTTAAATTGAAAATTCAACTATGTACTCTGGTAACAGTTGAACCACTTTATTAAAAATTAATTTTTTGTTTGAAAATTCATCTCTTGGGTTCAAAATGGAACTATTTGATTGAAAATTTGTTGTTTTTTTTTCGTTGAAAATTAATTTTTGATCGAAAAATGTAACCTCTCCATTTTTGGGCGAAAAATTATTTTTTAAATCGAAAATTCAATTACTTGCGTAAAAGTTGAACAAATTTGTCAAAAATTAATTTTTCGTTTGAAGATTCATCTCGTAGTTTGAAAATTGAATTATTTTATTGAAAATTCGTTATTGTTTTATTAAAATTAAGTTTTTACCTGAAAATATAACTTCTATTTTTGTGTTGAAAATTGATATTTTTAGCTAAAAATTCGTCTTTATTGGTAGAAAACTAATAAACGAAAAAAATTAACTTTTATTAATGTAGTTCAAATTTCGACCAAATTGTTAACTTTTTAAACAAAAATGTTTATCCGAGAAAATTCATTTTCTCAGAAAGAAAAGGAATTAAAAATAAGGAATTCACAACCAAAAAGTTCAAGCCAAAAAAAAAATTATTTTTCAACAAATTAGTTCAACTTTGTACCAAATAGTTAAACTTTCGACCAAAAAGATGAATTTTTAACCAGGATAATTAATTTTTTACGATAAAAGACGGATTGAAAAAAAAAAATTCACAACAAACAAGTTGAATCTTCAAAAAAAAAAGAATGTTTTTTAACAAAGTAGTTCAAATTTCAGCTAAGCGGGTCAACTTTCAACCAAGTAGTTCAAATTTCAAAATATTAAGGTGAATTTTCAACTAAGACAAATAATTTTTTACCAAAAAAGACGAATATTCGAAAAAAGAATTCACAACCAAAAAGTTGAATCTTTCACCAAAGACATTATTTCTTAACCATGCAGTTCAGTTTTCAAACCGAAAAAGATGCATTTTCAACCAAGACAGTTCATTTCGCAAAAAAATGCCAATTTTAAAAATAAAGATTTTTTTAACCAAAAAACTGAACCTTCAACCAAAATAATTATTTTTCAACAAAGTAGATCAATATTCGATCAAACAGTTAAATTTTCAATCAAAAGATAAAGCTTCAACCAGGACAATTAATTTTCTACGAGAAAATACAAATTTAAAAAAAAAAGAGAATTCACAAGCAAAAAGTTGAATCTTCAACCAAAAAAAATTATTTTTTAACGAAGGCAAATAAACTTTAACCAAAAGTATGAATTTCCAACCAAGAGAATTCAATTTCCACCAAAACAGACGAATTTCAAAAGAAAGAATTCACAAACAAGAAGTAAAATCTTCTACCACAAAAATTAGTTTGTAATAAAGTAGTCCAACTTTCGACAAAATAGTTGAATTTTCAACCGAAAAGATGAATTTGGACCGAGAAAATAATTTTTTTACAAAAAAATAAGAGAAATTAAGCAAAACATGGACAGCCAAAAAGTTGAATCTTCAACAAAAAAAATGACTTTTTAACAAAGGCAAAGAATTTTCAACAAAAAATTGTGAATTTTAATCAAAGACCAAGAAAGACGAATTTAAAAAAAATTAAAAAATAAAAAGCTGAATTTTCACATCAAAAAATTATTGTTTAACAAATTAGTTCAACTTTCGGCCGAATAGTTAAATTTTCATCCGAAAAGATGAATTTTCAACCAGGATAATCAATTTGCTACAAAAAAATACGAATTCAAAAAAAGAAAGAAAATTCAAAATTCAAAATTAAAAAAAGAAAATGAATTCACAACCAAGAAGTTGAATCTTCAGCCGAAAAAAATATTTTTCAACAAATTCGTGAAATTTTCAACTAAACAGTCAAACATTTAACCAAAAAGAGGCATTTTTAACTAAGACATGAAGTTTATTACAAAAAAGACGAATTGAAAAAAAAGAATACACAAACGAAAATTTGAATCTTCAACCAGAAATTATTTTTCAACCAAATTGTTCATCTTTCAACTAAGCAGTTCAACTTTCAACTAAGTAGTTTAATTTTTTTTCAAATGAATTTTCCGCTATTTATTACATTATTGATTATTTATAAATAAATTAATTAATATAATTAATAATAATTAATAATAATAATAAAAAAATATTAGTACATTTCAGAAAGAGTTAAATCTTCAACCAAGAAGATAAACTTTCTGGCAAAAAAGACGAATCTTCAAAAAGATACGAACATTTTTAAACTAATAGAAGAATTTTTAAACTGCAAAAGATTAATTTTTAACCAAAAATATATTAGTTAAATTTGTATTAAAAAAATTAATTTTCAATAATAAAAAAAATTTGTAAAGAAAAGTTTAATTTTCTACCAAATTGTTGAATTTTTAAACCAAAAAGACGACTTTTCTACGAGAGAGTTAAATTTTCGACCCTAAAATATAAATTTTCCACACAAAAAATCATTTTTACCAAGAAAATTAATTATCTACAAAAAAAGACGAATTCTCAAAAAACTACATAATTTAAAAAAAAAAATAGTTGCATTTTAAACCAAGAGTTTAAACATGAAATATTAAAATTTGTATTAAAAAAATTAATTTTCAAAAATTACAAAAATTTGTAAATAAAAGTTTAATTTTCTACCGAATTGTTGAATTTTTAAACCAAAAAGACAACTTTTCTACGAGAGAGTTAAATTTTCGACCCTAAAATATAAATTTCCCACAAAAAAAAAATCATTTTCTACCAAGAAAATTAATTATCTACACAAAAAGACGAATTCTCAAAAAACTACATAATTAAAAAAAAGAAGTAGTTGCATTTTAAACCAAGAATTTAAACTTTCTGTCTAAAAAGAAAAATCTTTAAAAAATACATACATATTTAACCAAAAAGTAGAATTTTCAAACAAGAAAATTAATTCTCTAAAAAAAAAAAAAAAACTAATGCTGAACAAATTAGATAAATTTTCATACAAATAGAAGAATTTTGGAACTGAAAAAGATCAATTTTTAACCAAATATGAAATATTTAAATTTGTATTAAAAAAATTAATTTTCAATAATGAAAAAAATTTGTAAAGAAAAATTTAATTTTCTACCAAATTGTCGAATTTTTAAACCAAAAAGACGACTTTTCTAAGAAAGAGTTGAATTTTCGACCTGAAAATATAAATTTCCAAAAAAAAGATCATTTTCTACCAAGAAAATTAATTATCTACAAAAAAAAACGAATTCTGAACAAATTATTATAAATTTTCATACAAATAGAAGAATTTTTGAACTGAAAAAGATCAATTTTTAACCAAACATGGAATATTAAAATTTGTATTAAAAAAATTAATTTTCAATAATGAAAAAAATTTGTAAAGAAAAGTTTAATTTTCTACGAAATTGTTGAATTTTTAAACCAAAAAGACAACTTTTCTAAGAAAGAGTTGAATTTTCGACCCTAAAATATAAATTTCCCACAAAAAAAATAATTTTCTACCAAGAAAATTAATTATCTACAAAAAAAGACAAATTCTAAAAAAAAATACATAATTTAAAAAAAAAGTAGTTGGATTTTAAACCAAGAATTTAAACTTTCTATCTAAAAAGATAAATCTTTGAAAAAATACATACATATTTAACCAAAAAGTCGAATTTTCAAACAAGAAAATTAATTCTCTAAAAAAAAAAAAAAAAACTAATGCTGAACATTACCAAATTATAAAATTCCCGAAACTTTATAATATTACAGAATTTTAAAATTTCCGAATAATAAAATTCGTGAATAATAAAATTTTCGAATATTAAAATTCCAGAATTGGAAAATTCCTGAATAACAAAACTCCCGAAAGTTTATGATATTACAGAATTTGAAAATTCCCGATTAATAAAATGCCTGGATAATAAAATTTCCGAATTTGAAAATTTTTGATTAATAGAATTTCCGAATAATAAAATTGCAGAATTGGAAAATTCCCCAATAAATAAATTCCCGAAAGTTTATAATATTACAGAATTTGAAAATTTCTGAATAATAAAATTCCCAAATTGGAAAATTCCCGAATAATAAAATTCCCGAATTTGAAAATTCCCGAATAGCAAAATTCACGAAAGTTTATAATAGAACCGAATTAAAAAAATAAAATAAAATTCCCGAAAGTTTATAATATTACAGAAATTGAAAATGTCCGAATAATCAAATTTTTGAATTTAGTAACTCCTGATTGAAAAAATTTCCGAACAACAAAATTCCAGAATTGGAAAATTCCCGAAAAACAAAATTCCCGAATAATAAAATTCCTTAAAAATAAAATTTCCGATAGTTTATAATATTGCCGAATTTGGAAGTTACCGAAATTTTATAATATTACCGAATAATAAAATTCCCGAATAATGAAATTCTCGAAAGTTTATCATATTATAGAATTTGAAAATTTCGGAATTGGAAAATTTCTGATTAATAAAATTTCCGAATAATAAAATTCCAGAATTGAAAACTCCCGAATAACAAAATTCCCGAAAGTTTAGGATATTACTGATTTTGAAAATTACTGAATAATAAAATTCCTAATTAATAAAATTTCCGAATAATAAAATTTCAGAATTGGAAAATTCCCCAACAACAAAATTCCCGAATGTTTAGGATATTGCCAATTTTGAAAATTATTGAGTAATAAAATTCCCGAATTGGAAAATTCCTTAATAATAAAATTCTCGATAGTTTATAATATTGCCGAATTATAAAATTCCCGAAAGCTTATGATATTACAGAATTTGAAAATTTTAGAATAATAAAATTCCTGAATAATAAAATTTTCAAATAAAAAAATTCCAGAATTGGAAAATTCCTGAATAAAAAAATTCCCGAAAGTTTGTGGTATTACAGAATTTGAAAATTCCCGATTAATAAAATTCCTGGATAATAAAATTTCCGAATTTGAAAATTTCTGATTGAAAGAATTTCCGAACAATAAAATTCCAGAATTGGAAAATTCCCCTATAAATTAATTCTCGAAAGTTTAAGATATTACCGATTTTGAAAATTACTGAATAGTAAAATTTCCGAATAATAAAATTCCCGAAAGTTTATAATATTACAAAATTTGAAAAATTCCTAACAATAAAATTCTTGAATAATAAACTTCCCGAATAATAAAATTCCTTAAAAATAAAATTCCGAATATTAAAATTCCAGAATTGGAAAATTCCTGAATAACAAAATTCTCAAAAGCTTATGATATTACAGAATTTGAAAATTCCCCATTAATAAAATTCCTGGATAATAAAATTTCCGAATTTGAAAATTTCTGATTGAAAGAATTTCCGAACAATAAAATTCAAATATGAAACTTCTACCAAAAGATTAATTTTAAAACCAAAAGAGATGACTTTTTAACGAAATAATTAAATTTTCAATAAAATAATTAAATTTTCAAGAAAATAGTTGCATTTTTAACAAAATAGTTGAATTTTCAATCCGAAAATATTTAAATTGCTACCAAAAGATTAATTTTAAAACCAAAAAGGATGACTTTTTAACGAAATAATTAAATTCTCAACAAAATAAATAAATTTTCAAGAAAATAGTTGAATTTTCAACCTAGAAAGATCAATTTTCAAAAAACAATGTAATATTTGATACTTTAACCAAAAAATATAAAATTTCGACCACAAGATTAGAACCAAAAAAAACGAATTTTCAACCAATAAGATTAATTTTCGACCAAAAACTGTAATATTTGATATTTCAACCAAAAAATATAATATTTATACCAAAAGAGATGAATTTTAATACCAAAAACAGTCTAATTTTTAAACAAATAATTGAATTCTCAGAAGACAGTTGAAATTTTAACAAAAAAATATGAATTTTCAATCAAAAAGACGAATTTTCAACCAATAACATTAATTTTTTACCAAAAATATCACCTTTTCACAAAAAACTGTAATTTTGAACAACATAATTAAATTTTCAAGAAAATAGTTGAATTTTTAACAAAATAGTTGAATTTTCAATCCAAAAACATTAAATTGTTATCAAAAGATTAATTTTAAAACCAAAAAGACGAGTTTTCAACCAAAAAGAATAATTTTCGACCAAAAGAGATGACTTTTTAACGAAATACTGGAATTTTCAACAAAAGAATTAAATTTTCAACAGATCAATTTTCAACAAAAAATGTAATATTTGATACATCAACCAAAAAAAAATTAAATTTCAACCACAAGAGATGAATTTAGAACAAAAAAACGAATTTTCAAACAATAAGATTAATTTTCGACCAAAAAATTTTAATATTTGATATTTCAACAAAAAAAAATGAAATTTCTACCAAAAGAGATGAATTTCAAAACCAAAAAGACGAATTTTCGAAAAAAAAAAATAATTTTCTATCAAAGAAAACAAACTTTCAATAAAATAATTAAATTTTCAACAAAATAGTTAATTTAAACAAAAAATCTAATATTTGATATTTCTACGAAAAAATATTAAATTCCCACCAAAAGATATAAATTTTAAAACCAAAAAGAGGAATTTTCAACTAAAAATATTAATTTCCGACCAAAAGAAGATGGCCTTTTAACAAAATACTACAATTTTCAAGAACCTGATTAAATTTTCAACAAAATAGTTAAATTTTTGACAAAATAGTTGAATTTTCAATCCAAAAATATGAAATTTCTACCAAAAGATTCATTTTAAAACCAAAAAATTAATTTTTAACTAAACAGTTGCATTTATGACTAAATAGTTGAATTTTAAAAGTGAAAAGATGAATTTTTTAAAAGACAGTTGAATTTTCAATCCAAAACGTTCTAAAAAAAATTGCAGTACTAATAATATTTTATATTTTAACCAAAAAATATGAAATTTCTACCAAAAGGTATGAATTCTAAAACCAAAAAGACGAATTTTCAATCAAGAAGATTAATTTTCAAAAAAAAAAAAAAAAATAAATAAAAAAAATTCAACAAAATACATGAATTTTCGTGTCAAAAATATTTATTTTCAGCGAAAAAGTTAATTTTCAACCAAATAGTTCAATTTTCTACCGTTTTTAAACCAAAAGACGATTTTTTAACGTAAGAGTTAAATTTTCAACAAAAAAATTAATTTTCAACCAAATAGTTGAATTTTGTACCATTTTTAAAGCAAAAATATAAACATTTCCAACAAAACAGTTAAATTTTCAAGAAAAAAGTTAATTTCCAACCAAATAGTTGAATTTCCTACCATTTTCAAAAAAAGAAAAAAAACTAATTTTCAATAAAAGAGTTAAATTGTTAACAAAACAATTAATTTTCGAACAAATAGTTGAATTTTCAACCATATTCAAATCAAAAAGACGATTTTTATCAAAAGAGTTAAATTTTCGACGCAAAAGTTAATTTTTGACAAAATTAAGACTTTTTACCGAAATACTTAAATTTTTAAGAAAATACATGAATTTTCGTATCAAAAATATTCATTTTCATCAATAATCTTAATTTTCAACCATATAGTTGAATTTTCTACCACTTTCAAACCAAAAAGACGATTTTACAACAAATGAGTTAAATCTTAAAAAAAAAACAGTTAATTTTTTACCAAATTTAGACTTTTTACCAAAATACTTAAATTTTTAGCAAAATACATGAATTTTCGTCTCAAAATTATTCATTTTCAACAAAAAAGTTACTTTTCAACCAAATAGTTGAATTTTCTACCATTTTCAAACCAATAAAAAAAAATTCAATGAAAGAGTTAAATTTTTAACAAAAAAAAATTCATTTTGAAACAAATAGTTGAATTTCCTACCGTTCTTAAACCAAAAAGACGATTTATCAAAAAAAGTTAAATTTTCAACGAAACAGTTAATTTTTGACAAAATTTAGACTTTTTAACAAAATACTTCAATTTTCAACAAAATACATGTATTTCCGTCTCAAAAATATTCATTTTCAGCAAAAAAATTAATTTTTAACCAAATAGTTCAACTTTCTACCGTTTTCAAACCAAAAAGATGATTTTTTAACAAAAGAGTTAAATTTTCAGCTAAAAAGTTAATTTTTGACAAAATTTAGACTTTTTACCAAAATACTTAAATTTTCAAGAAAATACGTCAATTTTCGTCTCTAAAATATTCATTTTCGGCAAAAAAGTTCATTTTCAACCAAATGGTTGAATGTCGTACCATTTTTGAACCAAAAAGATAAGAATTTCTAACAAAACAGTTAAATTTTCAACAAAAAAGTTACTTTTCAATCAAATAGTTGAATTTTCTACCATTTTCAAAAAAAAAAAAGAATTTTCAATCAAAGAGTTAGATTGTTGACAAAAAACTTAATTTTTAACCAAATAGTTGAATTTTCTACTATTTTCAAATCAAAAAGACGATTTTTAACAAAGAGTTAAATTTTTGACGCGAAAGTTAATTTTTGACAAAATTAAGTCTTCTTACCGAAATACTTAAATTTTCAACAAAATACATGAATTTTCGTGTCAAAAATATTCATTTTGAGCGAAAAAGGTAATTTTCAACCACATAGTTCAATTTTCTACCGTTTTTAAACCAAAAAGATGATTTTCCAATAAAAGAGTTAAATTTTTAACAAACAACAAAACAGTTCAATTTTCAACAAACGAGAGGAATTTTCAACTAAAATTATGAATCTTCAACAACAAAAAAAAAAGAATTTTCAACCAAGTAATTTAACTCTCAACCAAGAAGGTTCATTTGCAACAAAAAAGATGAATGTTTTACCAAGAAGATTAATTTTCAAACAAGTAGTTATATTTGCAACCAAAAAGATGAATTTTCAACCCAGAAGATTAATTTTCAAACAATTAGTTAAATTTTCAACCAAAAAAGAACAAATTTAAAAAAATTAATTGTCAACAAAAGAGCAACAAATCAATTCAAATTTCAAACAAATAGTTGCATTATCCATGTAACAGAAAAATGAATTTTTCCCCAGGAAGATTAATTTCCACTAAAAAAGATTAATTTTCAACAAAATAGTTCAATTTTCAACAAATAAGAGGAATTTTCAACTAAAATTATGAATATTTAACCAAAAAAAAAGAATTTTTAACTAAGTAATTTAACTCTCAACCAAGAAGGTTAATTTGCAACCAAAAAAGATGAATGTTTTACCAAGAAGATTAATTTTCAAACAAGTAATTAAATTTGCAACAACAAAAAAACACATTTTCAACCAAGAAAATTAATCTTAAAATAAGTATTTAATTTCAAATTAACATTTTTTTTTTTAACAATGTAGTGCAAATTTCATCCAAGTAGTTAAATGTTTTTACCAAAAATATAAATTTGTAACCAAGAAGAATAATTTTCTACCCAAAAAGACGAGTTTTCAATAAAACACAAATTTTCAACTAAAAAAGATAAATTTTCAAGCTGAAATGAAATAGTTATATTTACAGTTAAAAAAATTTATTAGTAATTATAAAAAGCGAATTTTCAACAGAAAAGTATTGTCAACCCAAAAGTTTAATTTTTCACCGAGTATATTAATATTTTACCACAAAAGACAAATTTTTAACAAAATGCATGAATTTTCATCGAATTAAAACCTATTTTATTCTAAATTGGATTTAATTTCAATTTAAGCGAAGTAGTTCAATTTTAACCAACTAGTTAAATTTTCAACAAAAGAGATGAATTTTAAATCAAGAAGATTATTTTTTAAGTCAGGAGTTAAAATTTCAACCAAAAAAGATGAATTTTCAACCAAGAAGAATAATTTTCTGACCAAAAAGATGAATTATCAAAAAAATATGTGAATTTTAAAACAAATAATTGAATTTCCAACTGAAGATGATCAATATTCAACCAAAAACAAAAAAGTTGAATTTTCAAGAAAAAAGAAAGAATTTAGAAAAAAGACTAATTCTCAACAAAAGAATAACAAAGCAATTAAATTTCAAACAAATAGTTGAATTTTTCGAGTAACAAAAAAAATGATTTTTTTCCCAGGAAAAATTAATTTTCCATTAGAAAAGATTAATTTTCCACAAAATACATGAATTTTCAAACAAATAGTTCAATTTTCATGAAAATACATCAATTTGCAGCATATAGTTCAATTTTAAACAAATGACAGGAATTTTCAACTAAAATCATGAATCTTCAACCAAAAAAAAAAGAATTTTTCAATCAAGTAATTTAACTCTCAGCCAAGTATTTTTTATTATTATTTTTATAGTATTATATATATATATATAGAAATTTCTTGAGAAATTAGTATGTCCCAAAATTGGTATATTCTTGCATACCTTAGGTTCCGTCAAAGCGACTTCAACCCAAACATGCAAAAACCAAGAAATTTTTTTCTTGATTTTGTGTCTTGGACGTCTTAAAACTATTTGTTGATAAAAAACAAAATATTTGCTGCAGCCATTGAAAAAAAAGAATTTTTGATAACAAACAATAGATTAGCCCCATTTTTCTCGGAAACTCGGTGTGCCCGGGTCGAAAAATCACCATCTGAAGTTGTTTCTGATATAGACCCAAATTAAATTAAAAAATAAATCGCGTAGAATACATGCTTAACCACCTGTTTCGTGACCTGGTGCAAAGGTAATCAAATCACAATCTGGAGCTGTTTTGGTTGACAGAATGTAAATATTGAAGTAGTTCTCGTAGATCACGTCTTGAATGACCTAGTGCATGATCTGGGGTACCCGGATCGTCGACTCACCGTTGGTAGTTATTTTAGCTGTTGGCACAATTTTAAATTTGAAAGAGTTCTTTCAGAATACGTGCTAAACTACCTGGTGCTCGAGACGGTGCACCCGGATCATCGAATCACCTTTGCTAGTTATTTTGGCTGTTGGAACAATTTAAAATTTGAAACATTTCTCGTAGAATACGTGCTATACTACCTGGTGCGCGATTCGGTGCACGTGTGTTGACGACTCGCCATTGGTAGTTATTTTGGCTGTTAGCACAAATTGAAGCCAGAACAAAGATTAGGATAAATCTAATGTATTATTTATCGTCATTTTCGCATTCCCTTATGTTTCAAAATTTGATCCGGGAATGTGGCACTAAATGAAGATTCTGATTTAAAACATTTTTTATTACAGATTTTTTCTCAAAATTTGATACTGACCGTAACTGTATGAAAGTCGAATTCGACATATGGAATAATTTAAAGTGTAATTGTAATTTTGTCGCCATATGTTACAAGATTTGAATCTCACAACGTGGCAAGTAATAAAAAATATTATTTACAAAATATTTCAAATATAAATTTTTTAATATGAATTTTAGGTTGAGCAGGAATGAATTGAAGCCAGTACTAGTATAAAAATAAATTTAACGTCTTACCGTAATTTTCTCATTCCCATATGTTTAAAAATTCGATCCGGAAAGGTGGCACTAAATGAAAATTTTAATTTAAGAAATCTTGTAAAACAGATTTTTCCAGAATTTAATGGGTAATTGGCATTTTTTTCTTGCCATATATTACAAGATTTGAATCTCTCAACGTGTTACTGGATGAAAATTTTGATTTGAGAGTTTCTTTGTATACAAACTGTTTAGGTATCAATTATATACTATATTTTGAAAATATCTAGTGCTTCTCACTAATAATATTCTGTTATGGATATCGTTGGAGAACTCAAAACTAATTCCAGAGAGGAAGAATTTTGTGAAAAAAGCAGTGGCTTTTATAGGTTATTTACAATTAAGTGGAGGGACAAAGATTCTTTATTTAAGAACTTTTCATGTCAACTTTTGTCTTTTCATTTTTTTCGTCTCTTGTGTCGTTTTTCAGAAAGTTTATTTTTTTTGTTTTAATCTTGTTTTTTACGATTAAAAGAAAATCTACTCGTTCTATCTGAAAAGGAACGTTTTAAGGGGATTTTTTAGAATTTAGCAGAATTGAAAAAAAAATAGTAAAAATTCGAATAATTTTAAAAGATATTTAGAAGTTTGGAAAAGATTCAAAGACAATTTAAAATTTAAACAGATTTAAAAAAAATGAAAACAAAATGTAGATTTTTGAAGATTACGAACAACAAATTTTGAAACTTCTCAAGAATTTTCAAAAATTTGAAGAGAGTACAAAATTTTTCAAATGTTTCCTAGAAAAATTTACATTGATAATTTTGTTTAAAAAATATAAATTTTAAAGATAATAAAAAAAATATTCAAAAACATTTCATAAGACTTCTAAAAATTTCTACAAAAAAAAATCTGGAACATTTTAAGACGATTTTGTAGAATTTAGTAGAATTGAAAGAAAAATTAGGAAAAATTTGAATAATTTTAAAAGATATTTAGAAGTTTGGAAAAGACTCAAAGATCATTTAAAATTTGAACAGATTTCAAAAAATTGAGAACAAAATGTAGATTTTTGAAGATGACGAACAAAAAATTTCGAAGCTTCTTGAGAATTTTGAAAGATTTAAAGAAAGTAAAAAATTGTTCAAATGTTTCCTAGAAACATTTTAATTGATAATTTTGTTTGAAAAATATAATTTTCAAAGAAAATGAAAAAATATTTAAAATCATTTTATAAGATTTCTAAAAATGCAAAAAAAATATCTGGAACGTTGTAAGGCGATTTTGTAGAATTTAGTAGAATTAAAAAAATTAGGAAAAATTTGAATAATTTTACAAGATATTTAGAAGTTTGGAAAAGATTTAAAGACAATTTAAAATGTGAACAGATTTTGAAAAATTGAAAACAAAATGTAGATTTTTGAAGATTACGAACAAAAAATTTTGAAACTTCTTAAGAATTTTGAAAGGTTTGAAGAGAGTAAAATTTTTTTCAAGTTTCCTAGAAAAATTTAAATTGATAATTTTGTTTAATAAATATAATTCCCAAAGAAAATCAAGAAAGATTTAAAAATATTTTATAAGTTTTCTAAAAATGTCAACAACAAAATCTGGAATGTTTTAATAATTAGGAAAAATTCGAAGCATTTTAAAAGATATTTAGAAGTTTAGAAAAGACTCAAAGACAATTTAAAATTTGAACAGATTTAAAAAAAATGAAAACAAAATGTCGATTTTTGAAGATTAGGAACAAAAAATTTTGAAGCTTCTTAAGAATTATAAAATATTTGAAGAAAGTAAAAAATTGTTCAAATGTTTCCTAGAAAAATTTAAATCGATAATTTTGTTTGAAAAATATAATTTTCAAAGAAAATTAAAAAATAATTTACAACATTTTATAAGACTTCTAAAAATGTCAATAACAAAATCTGGAATGTTTTAATAATTAGGAAAAATTCGAATCATTTTAAAAGATATTTAGAAGCTTAGAAAAGACTCAAAGACAATTTAAAATTTGAACAGATTTAAAAAAAATGAAAACAAAATGTAGATTTTTGAAGATTAGGAACAAAAAATTTCGAAGCGTCTTAAGAATTATAAAATATTTGAAGGAAGTAAAAAATTGTTCAAATGTTTCCTAGAAAAATTTAAATCGATAATTTTGTTTGAAAAATATAATTTTCAAAGAAGTAAAGTTAGCACATCAACAATTGAATATCCAACTTTTGTTCAATGGAATCGTTTGGTCATCGTTTGGTCATGTTTGGAAACCACATTTTATTGCTTGGACGGCAAAACTCCAAAAGATATTAAGTTCTCAAAATTGAAGTGCTAACTTCACGCTGCGGAACAAATTTTAATTTTTTCGAATATTCTTTTACCAATGGTTTGAATGTCCTTTGGTCGCGTTGGGAAGCTCACTTTTGACGTTTATACGACGAAATTGTGTGAGTTATTGAATAAAAAAGTCATTAAAACCATACTCGCGAGCGGCACCTTCTCAAGTGGTAGTGGCCTTCTTTGGTCAGCCGTGTCCTCAAATATAATATGATGGGTCAGAAATCCGGACAAGAAGATTTGTCAAAAAATAAAATTTCTAGAAGACATGCATGATTTGTTTTCAGCTCTTTTTCATTCCTATGAAGCGGGGCTAAAGTTCTAATTTTCATGAATAAAGTGACTTCATATGCAAATGGGAAAACATTATACATCTGTAAGAACGCATTTTGAGTAAATCGACCCCCTATCCGCAAGAACTGTGCTACCGAAACTTTCCAAAAATTTTGAAAATGTTTGGATTATCTGAATTTCCATATATTTTTAAAATTTTCAAATTTTCTAAGATGCTCAAAATTTCTAAAATGTTAAAAATGTCTGAAATTATAAAAATTTCTGAAATTATGAAAATTTCTTAATTTTATAAAATGTTCAGTTCTCTTAAATTTCCGTAATTTTTATTTGTATTTGGAACATTTTCAAAAATTTGAATGTTTTATGAAACTCAGGAATTTTGATAATTTTCGAAATTTTGAACATTTTAAAATTTTTCAACATCTTAGAAATTTTGAAAATTCTGAGAATATACAGAAATTGAGATAATCCAAAACTTTTCAAAAGTTCTGGAAGTTCTAGATACCCCAGTTTCTGCGGTGAGGGTGTAGATTATCGCAAAATGTGTGCATATTTTACATTTTACCATTTTACCATTTGCGCATAATTTCACTTTCTCCTCCCTACGGAGTGAAAGGTACTTTCCTCTCCTTGGAACTGCAAAGTGAAACCTGAGTCCCGCTTCATAGGAATGAAAAAGGGCTGAAATCATGCATGTCTTCCAAAAATTTGATTTTTTGACAAAATCATCTGGACAGGTTGTCTGACACATCATATTATATTCAAGGACACGGCTGACCAAAAAAGGTCACTAACACTTGAGAAGGTGCCGCTCGCGAGTATGGTGCTAATGACTTTTTTCTTCGATAACCCACACAATTTCTTTGAGTTTTGCCGTTTCATTGATTCGAAGAAAATTTTGTTTAAATCAACGCAACTTTTATCTGGGTGTTCGATTTAAATTAAAACAGCGATGATTAGTGAAGGATGGCATTTTTTGCTAAATCCCGAGTCTTTGTTTTTGAATTCTGTTTGACTTTTTTTAAAAATAAAAACCAAGCTTGCAGGAGACGTTTGTTTCTTTTTTAGTTCCAAAAAATTAGTTGAGACATTATTATTTTATGAACACCCAGAGAAAAGGTTGCCTTGAAACAAAAGCATCATCCTCTTGCCTGTTTTGTTTTGAAAAACTTGAATATATTTTTTACAAATTATTATTCTTAGTTAAAAATCCATTTTTTAGTTAAAAATTAATTTTTTGGTTGAAAATTCAATTACATATTTGGTTAACAAATTATTTTTCGGTTGAAAATTCATGTATTTGGTTTAAAAGTCGTCTATTTGGTAGAAAATTATTATTCTTGGTTAAAAATTCATTTTTTAGTTGAAAATTTATTTTTTGGTTGAAAAATCATTTTTTGATTGAAAATTCATGTATTTGGTTAAAAAGTCGACTATTTGGTAGACAATTATTATTCTTGTTTAAAAATTTATTTTTCAGTTGAAAATTTATTTTTTGTTAAGAATTCAAATATTTTTTTGAAAAATCATGTATTTTGTTAAAAATTTGTCTATTTGGTAGAAAATTATTATTCTAGGTTAAAAATTCATTTCCTTGGTTGAAAATTAACTATTTTTCCTAAAAATTTATTTTTTGGTTAAAAATTCAATTATTTGGTTAAAAAATCATTTTTTGGCTGAAAATTCATGTATATTGTTGAAAATTCATGTATTTGGTTAAAAAGTCGTCTATTGGTAGAAAATTATTATTCTTGGTTAAAAGTTCATTTTTTTTGTTGAAAATTCAATTAGTTGGTTAAAAAATAATTGTTTGATTGAAAATTCATGTATTTTGTTGAAAATCCATGTATTTTGTTAAAAATTCGTCTATTTGGTAGAAAATTATTATTCTAGGTTAAAAATTCATTTCCATGGTTGAAAATTAACTATTTTTCCTAAAAATTTATTTTTTGGTTGAAAATTCAATTATTTGGTTAAAAAATAATTTTTTGTTGAAAATTCATGTATTTGGTTAAAAAGTCGTCTAAATTATTTCTCTTAGTTAAAAATTTAATTTTTAGTTAAAATTTATTTTTTTGTTGAAAATCAATTATTTGGTTAAAAAATTATTTTTTTTTTTTGAAAATTCATGTATTTGGTTAAAAGTCGTCTATTTGGTAGAAAAGTATTATTATTGGTTAAAAAATCATTTTCTCGTTGAAAATTCATGTATTTCGTTAAAATGTCTTCTATTTCGTAGAAAATTATTATTCTTGGTTAAAAATTCATTTTTTTGTTTAAAATTTAATTATTTGGTTTAAAATTAAATTATTTGGTTGAAAATTCAATTATTTGGTTTAAAAAGTCATTTTTTGGTTGAAAATTCCTTTATTTTGTTGAAAATTCATGTATTTGGTTATAAAGTCGTCATTTTGTTCAAAATTCGACTTTTTTCATTGAAAATTAATTTTCTTTGTTCAAAATCCATTTCTTTAATTGAAAATTTAACTATTCTGTTGTTAGTTTCTTTTATTAAAAATTTATTTTTTTGTTGAAAATTCATGTATTTGGTTAAAAGTCGTCTATTTGGTAGAAAAGTATTATTATTGGTTAAAAAATTATTTTCTCGTTGAAAATTCATGAATTTTGTTAAAATGTCTTCTATTTTGTAGAAAATTATTATTCTTGGTTAAAAATTCATTTTTTTGTTTAAAATTTCATTATTTGGTTTAAAATTAAATTATTTGGTTGAAAATGCAATTATATGGTTTAAAAAGTCATTTATTTGGTTGAAAATTCCTTTATTTTGTTAAAAATTCTTGTATTTGGTTCAAAAGTTTTAAAATGTGTAAAAAAGACACTATTTAAAACATAATATTTATAAATTTTAATCTTTTTATAAAACGTAAAAAACATCTAAATTTTGCTCACTCAAAAAATAAAAGATTAATTTTTTCTATTGGAAAAAAAAACAAAAATTGAAACGTCTTGGATGATTTGATTAATATCGATACAGGTAAATAATGAAAAAAAATTTCCCTACAATTTTTGTTCATTATAATCTATTACATCTATATAAATTATATTACCTTGAAGAAGGCCTGCAACAAGGTCGAAACGTACGTTGGTTTTGATAAAATTGACGAATAAAGCATGATTCCTGACAACTGAGTCCACTATTAATTTTAATGGACCGTATGACCAAACTAACACATTCATATATGAATTGACTTCTTTAAAAAAGTAACTTTTCAACCAAATTTGGACTTTCTACCAAAATAGTTAAATTTTTCAACAAAACACATGTATTTTCTACCAAATGGTTAAACGTTCATCAAAGTGGGACCTTTTTATCAAAATAGTTTAACTTTTAACAAAAAATACATGAATTTTCAATCAAATGGTTGAATATTTATACTGAAAATATTAATTTTCAACTAAAAGTTCATTTTAAACCACATAGTTGAATTTTCTAGCATTTTCCAAATAAAATGAATTTTCAACAAAAAAGTTAAATTTCCGAGAAAAAAGTTAATTGATAGCCAAATAGTTGAATTTCTAGCAAAATATTTGAATTCCTGCTCCCCCCATAAAAACTTATTTGAAAAGAAATAGGCATAAGTTAAAGTATGAATTTTCAGTCACATTTTTTAACCAAACAGTTGTAATTTTAACCAAGAAATATGAAATTTATTTACCGGAAAAATTTGAATTTTCATACCAAAAGGACTAATTTTCATACCAAAAGAACTAATTTTCAACAAAAAAGTTACTTCTCAACCAAATTTGGACTTTCTAACAAAATAGTTCAATTTTAATCAAATGGATGAACGATGATACCGAAAATAATTATTTCTAACACAAAAGTTAATTTTCAATTAAATATTTGAACTTTCTACCATTTTCAAACCAAAAAGACGAATTTTAAACATAAAAGTTAACTTTCAACCAAATTTGGACTTTTTACCAAAATAGTTAAACTCTGAACAAAATACATGAATTTTCAACCAAATGGTTGAATATTTATACTGAACATATTAATTTTCAATTAAAAGTCATTTTAAACCACATAGTTGAATTTTCTAGCATTTTCCAAGAAAAACGAATTTTCAACAAAAAAGTTAAATTTCCGAGAAAAAAATTAATTTATAGCGAAATAGTTGAATTTTCTAGCAAAATATTTGAGTTTTCTACTCCCCCCCCCCCCTCGACCGAATTAGAAACAAAATAGTAAGATTTTCAACCAAAAAGATAAAGTTTCAACTGAAATTATAAATCTTTAATAAAACAAATCAATTTTTAATTTAATTTTTAAGATTAATTTTCAACTAAAATTTCATTTTAAACTCAATAGTTGAATTTTCTACCATTTACAAGAAAAAAAAGAATTTTCAACAAAAGAGTTGAATTTCCGAGAAAAAAAGTTAATTTATAGCCAAATAGTCGAATTTCTAGCCAAATATTTGCTTTTAACAAATAAATAGTTATTGGAAGTGTGTATTCTGTATAAAAAGTTAATTTTTTCCCCTCAAATCGAAAAAATGTTCTTTCTCTGAAAACGATAATTCCTTTCTTTAATAAAGACGTTTTTCGCAATACTATGTGAACATTGTACTATTTTATTTTAATATGTATAAGATATGTTTCATTGTTAACCTTATACAATTTACTTTCCCTTGAGTTTTTTCAATTCACTTGTATTATTTATTAGTCTAAAATTATTTTAAAATATGTAGATAAATTTAATCAGAAAATTGCGAAATTTCTCATTAGCAAAATAAAAATAAGAAATTGATATTTCAAGAAAAAAATCAATAAAAGCTTTCTAACCTAACTCATTCATAATTCATTTATTCAACAAAGCATAACTTGAAAGTAGCAGCAAAAAACTACAGAACCGCAATTTTAAATAAAAATGGATTCATTGCAGAAAAAATTGATTATCTATTGCCGTAAAAGGATTGATTTGAAATATGATTTCATCATCATTCCCAATTTTTAATAAGACTTTAGTTTAGGCAACGTTCACATCTTACATAAAATTTAAAGAAGGGAGGGGTTAGTGCTTTATTACGATCTGCTATGTGGGAGGAGGGGTATTTTGACACGATTAAGTAACATTTTTAATTTATGAATATTCTGCACCATCAACTTTGTACATCCAAATTTCTATAAAAATAATTTAACCTCATCATAACATTTTTTCTGAATGTTTCTAAACATTATTTATAGAAGAGAAAATGTAAATTGTGAATGATTGTTCAATAATGGAAAATAATTCTGATCTAAAGATTTCGCTACCACACTATAATTTATAAACTTTCTGACATTTTTAAAGAGATAAGGAAAATTAAATCATGGCAAAAACTCATTTTGAAGAATTCAAAAATAGTAGAAGTTTCTTATTTATGAAAGATTCGAGGAGAATAAATTTTTCAAGATTTCTGGAGAAATTTGAAATGGTTCAAGTTTTATTTTAAAAGAATAATTTTACGTTTTGAAAATTCCAAAATTTGCAGAAAAAGAATATGGAAGACTTTTTGCGACGATTTTCTTATTTTTTCAGGATTTAAAACATTTTAAGGCAAGCTGGATTTTTCAGGGTGTCAAGAAAATGAAAAAATGTTCCTAAGATTCATTCGAAAATTTTAAATGATTGTTTTGTAATGAATTCTGAGAGAAAATTTGAAAAGAATACAAATTTTTTAAAATCATTTCCTGGAATGTTTAAAAAGTGTGTAAATGATTTTGAAGAAATATTTTGTAATTTTGCCATATCACATAATTTGAGAAAAAATGTAAGTTTTAGATATATTTAAAATGTTTGAAACGATTCCAAAATAATAAAAACAGATGTACAGATGTTTTGAAAATTTCATAAGGTTTTACGAAAATAAATAAAAACTCTTTTGACGTTTTCAGGAAGAATTAAAAGAATTTTTTATTTCGTAAAATTAGTTTTAAGAGATTTTGAGGCCATTTTTTTATTTGTAGAATTTGAAAAGGAATGAGAAAAATTTGAATAATTTGTAAATATTAGAATGTTTAGAAGGTCTGACACAATTAAAAAAAATCTTAACACTCATGTGAAAACCATTCCCAGCGGAGGGAAGGAGAAAGATCTTTTTTCAGAAATCAAAAATTTTAATTTATCAACTCCTTGCTGTGAAAACAGTATATCTGAAAAATATATCTGCCTTCGATCTCTCTAGTAGCTTAGTGGTTAAAGCACCTGACCGGAAATTTAAGGAGTTACCTTAGACCGATATTGTTGATTTCCAGTTTCACAGCTCGTGAAAGTTATCTACATATAATCGATCGTTACCAACTCCGATGAAAATACAGATTCCTTCTAATTTAAATGTATTTTGTAAACTTAATTCAAAATTTGACAAAAGTTCCGTGATTTCAAGCTATTTCACCATATTTAAGGGATTCGCAAGATTTCGAAAGAAATTATAAGATTACAAAATAAATTATAAGATTTCAAAATAAATTATAAGATTGAAAAAAGAAATTTCAAGACTTCAAAATTATTTGTAATATTTTTAAAGAACTTATAAGATTTAAAAAGAAATTATAATAGTTCAAAATGAATGATAAGATGTAAAAATAAATGTTTAGATTGCAAAATATATAATAAGATTTAAAAAAAATGATAATATTTCAAAATAAATGATAAGATTTAAAAATAAATTTTAAGATTGCAAAATATATTATAAGATCTCGAAAAAAAGGATAAGATAAAAAAAGAATTATAAGATTTCTAAAGAAATAACAAGATTACAAAATAAATTATAAGATTTGAAAATAAATTATAAGATTTTAAAAGAAATGATAAGATTATAAAGAAAAATATGAGATTACAAAAGAAATTATAAAATTACAAAAAAATGATAAGATTTAAAAATAAATTATAAGATTTAAAAAAAATGATAAGATTACAAAAGAAATTACATGATTTCAAAAGAAGTTATAAGATTTATAAGGAAATTATAATATTTTAAAAATAATTTTTTAAGATTCCAGAATATATTATAAGATTTCAAAAGAAAGGATAAGATTAAAAAAGGAATTAGAAGATTTCCAAAGAAATAATAAGATTATTAAAAAATTATATAATTAAAAAGGGAATTATAAGATTACAAAATAAATTATAAGATTTCAAAACAAATTACAAGATTTCAAAAGGAATCATAAAATTACAAAATAAATCATAAGATTATAAAAGAAATGATAAGATTTAAAAAGAAATTATAACATTTCAAAAGAAATGATAAGATTTAAAAAGAAATTATAACATTTCAAAATAAATTATAAGATTTGAAAAGAAATTATAAGATTACGAAAACAAATTTAAGATTTAGAAAGCAATTATAAGATTACAATATAAATAATAAGATTTCAAAATAAGTGATAAGCTTTCAAAAGAAATTATAAGATTACAAAGAAAATGATAAGATTTCAAAAGAAATTATAAGATTTCAAAAGAAATCATAATATTTCAAAATAAATTATAAGATTTCCAAAGAAATTATAAGAATACAAAATAAATTATAAGATTTTAAAAGAAATTATAATATTTCCAAACAAATTACAAGATTACAAAATTAATTATAAGATTTGAAAAAAATGATAAGATTTCAAAAGAAATTATGCGAATTCGAAAGAAATGATAAAGATTACAAAATAAATTATAAGACTTGAAAAGAAATTGTAAGATTTGTTGGCATCAATAAATAGTTTTGATTTCAAAAAAAAGGAAATAAAGAAAAGTTAGATATAAATACTAAAAATTGTTAAAAATCTCTCTTAAATTTGAATATTAAAGATTGCCATTCACTGATATAGTTTTTGAATGTGAATATAAAACAAATTATAGAGAAATTAAATCAACTAGTACGCTTTTTAGTATCAAGGAATGTTTTGAAAGGGAAACAAAACTGAATAAAAATGCCCTTAAGGATAATATAAAACGTGATCGAAATTTTTTAAGTATTCTTAAGGAACAAGGAGATGAACAAAAGTTGCATGTAAAACTTTCACTCAATTCTTTTCCAAGATCAACCAGACCCCTGGTTTTTGAATATTTCTAATGTCATTATTCCGCACAGAGTTATTGACATTTTGAGATTAGGTGATGGTTTGAGCAACAAATTTTGGGGGGGGGGGAATATATTCAATTGCTTGAAATCATATTAAAGACATTGACTCCAATATTAGAAAAATACCTGATATAATAAAGTTGATGAATATAGATCACAATTTATGGGTTTATCTAATGACTTTTTAAACAACGATAATCCAAAAAATGGGTTAGAAAAAGAATTGAATGAGCGTTTAATTGAAACCAAAATTTTCTTGCAAAATCATCCAGAATTAATGATTACTAAATCAGACAAAGGAAGTATTAGAGTAGCGATTCATAGAGATGTTTATATTAAAAAAATGGTGCATATTTTTAATGACGAAGATAGTTTTTAATTGATTCCAAATAATCCCACCAAAATGCTTCAAAAGGGGACTTTTCAAATTTTAGAGAGAATGAGAACTAATACATTTTTAGGTAACGATACTGAAAGGTGTGCTATTGATACGAGTACTAATTTTTCCTTAGCCTACGGCCTTGTTAAAGCCCAAAAAAGTGACTACCCTTTACGACCAGTTATTTCAACAATGGGTTCTCCAACTAGAAAATTGGAAGAATTATTGAGTAAAATTATGAAAAGATCAATATAAATCTCAAAAAACTCAATTAAAAATAGTGATGCTCTTTTAAAGGTAATTGATAATGTAATAATACCTTTTGATCACATTTTTGTGTCTTTTGATGTAACAGATATGTTATTTCCAAACATCCCTTACGCAAGAGTTGAAATTGCCATAAAAAACTTCGGGATTTGATTCAAATTAATAACAAAATTTCTAAAAAACATTTCCTCAGAGCTATAAAATATGTTTTTCATTTGGTATATTCCAAATCTAATAATAATTTCTACAAACAAAAGTTTGGAACTCCCATAGGATCAGTTTTGTCTCCTATTTTAGCTGAAATTGATATGGAGGATTTAGAGAATGAAGTTTTCACAAAAATTGATTTTAATATTGATCTTTATGCAAGATATGATGATGACACAGTACTTAGTGTACATAAAATTAATGTTGATATTCTTCTTAATGCTCTTAATAGCATACACCCAACATTGCAATTTACTGTTGAAATTGAAACTAAAGGAAAATTAAATTTTCTTGATATGAAAACAGACTGGTATAGGAAAACTTTTTGCTCAGGAAGAACACTTAGTTTTCTCTCAAATCACTCTATTCAAAATAAGATAGGAATTATTAAAAATTCAGATTTGTTTTCCTCTGTACAACAGGATAATATGTTTTTGAAAGATTTTCTACGTCAGTCCTCAAATTGACCGCAGCCATATGACCAGCAATTTGAAGCATTTCCATTATCTAAAGTTTACGATAGTGACATTCATTCCCCAGAATTTTCACGTTTTCAAAATTGAGAGAAATTATTATTTTCAATGCTATGCCTAGTAAGCGTTGTCTGTTTTTTAGGGACCAATTTAACCGCATTACAATTTTTTCTTTTCAACAAATGCCATAAAAAATATTGCTGCTATGAATTTATTTTATTTATTTTTAGTAGGTCTCAAGAATGACTTAGGGTCTGTCTTGTATTTAAATCCCGTCGTAATGTCGTGATGCCCGAGAATTCTCGCGATTCGTTCAGACAGTACTTCGACTGGTCCAACTGGACCAGGTTGGTTTATGAAACAAATTTCAATTTGTTTCTTGGCTGTCATTATATACACAGTATAACCAGGTTTGTCAAATACCTTGTGTGCACCACGGCTAATCACGTCCTGTCCGGGGATGGCACAGGATTGGAAAACCCAGCTATATTAAATTTGGCTGTCACGTACCTGCGGCTGCGACCCCAATTACCGAAGTCACCCGAGTTCGTGAATCGCACTCGTTCGACCGACGAACAACCCACGAAGCTCGTTGTATTTTTTTCACAGGCGCCAGATAGGTTACCCTATTCGAGCCCCATCGGTTCCGGTTCCGTCGCAACCACTAAGCTAATCCGCTAGCTATCTGTTGTGCACGAGAAGAGGGGTGAGATCGGTAGAGTGAGAGAGAGTAATATTCGGAAAAGTGACGTTGAAAAATTAGTTACGACTCCAGTTTATAAGATACCATGAAAACAAAACCAAGAACATTTATTGAAGTATAAGGGAAATGAACACTGAAAAACTTCACAAAAGTTGTGCATCCCAGAAATGGTCGACGGATCGCCCGAGTGACCCGCTAGTTTCAAAATGGCCACCCGAGACTGCACCACGTCTCCTGACGTGCACAACGCGTGCCTACATCGCGGTTACCTTGAGGAATGTTTCTTTCGAAGTCGGTCCTTGGGACGGGCGTGCCCCACTTCTGGGTGTCGCGGGAGTCTCGGTCGGCACTAATACACTTTACTTTTCACGCACACGCGGTCTCGGAAGTCATACCGCGGGGAGACCTAGAAAAGAAAACCGAAATGTTGAGAAAACAATGAAGAGGTAACTCACCTTGAAACCACTTAGCGTATTCCTCCTTATTATTCTCAATTACGGTCCCTTTTTTTGGCATATGAGCCTTTCCAAAATAAATCAAATAATCCTGCTGGTCTCGGTTTCTCCCGAAAGCACCGCCGCCAAATCAAGAAACATAAGTGACAGGTCCCGCGTTCTTTTCCGCTTCCTTCCTTCTCGACTCTTCGCGTCACGTCTGTCGATTGGTCGGCTGGAGTGAAGATGGCTGGCCTTTTGATATCGGCCAGTGGGTGCCTTCGTACATCTGCTCCATGCTGCCCATTGGTCCTCACGTGCTGACTTGACATGGCCGTTTACTGAATCTTAGCAGCTTGGGGTCGTCCAGCCATGCCGCGGTGCAGGGCTGGTCGACTCTGTTACGTACTGCCTTATTCTCTTTTTACTTCTGTTTAATTATTAATATTTATATACTAATTAAATTACTCAGAAGGCGAATCTGAAAATTTGGTCCGTTTTGACGTATCTCTTTCTCTTTACAAGATACATTATATTTAACCTAATTTAACATTTTTCAGGAAAATTTTTAAGTATTTGAAATCGTCGAAACCCGTAGATTCTGAATTTCAAGCTCTTGAATTTGTATATGCAACATTGAAAACCAATTCATTTTCAATTTTTAATCCTTTTGGGTTGGCCTACCTGGGGTCCTAGCCGATGAGCTAGCTGATAGGATGTGAATTAGCATATCTTCAGAAAATGTCAGACTCGTCAGAAATGGTCTGGATGTTGAGGAATCGTCAGAACTTCTGACCATTTGTGACGATTCCAGACTTTATTTTTATTTGGGATGAATTTTCAACAAAGTAGTTTGATTTTCAACGAAGTAGTTGGATTTTCAACCAAGAAAGATAAATTTAAATCGAAAAATGTAAGATGTGAATCATTTTATTTTATCTCTATGATATTGCTGAAGAAGAAGCTGAAGTCATATTTTCAGAATTAAAAACGGCCGATCGAATATGGCGGACGAAAGACTTAAAAAAATTTATAAACGTTTGTGAAATCCGATTGGCTACTAGCTACGAAAAGTATTAGAAAATTTCCTGTTCAATGGTGACGCGACACTGATTGAATCATTTTCGATACGTTTTTTGTCCTCGCGACTTGAGTCCCCATAGCTAGAGAAGTTATCTGTAAAACTGAGTCCCTTTTTGTAGCCAGTGGCGACAATATTTTTCTGAATACTTTTGGACACCCCAAATTAACCATGAAATAGGAAAATTTTAATGCCTTCTAAATGTGCATATTGCGCTGCTCTTATTTACTCTTTTTCGAATAATGAGGTTAAAAGATTGCTACACTGGTAGCGTTAAACGAAAATGGTGTTTTTAATTTATTTCGGGTGACGCTTAACAGCTCCGATCTTCTTTGAAATGGATTGGAATCTAAATATTTTCGCTGCAAAATCGGGGATTCAAAAAAGGAGAGAAACGGCATTCTTAGATATTTAAATTTCTAATAACTTTGAATGCAAGATTTCTACACGCATGCTAGATTGCCGAGATTTCCAAGAGTTCCTCCAAAACAATATTCCCCTATTCACGTAAAACAATCACCTTATCCCCCCTGTTCTTAATCTGAAGACAGTGAGAGACAAAAGTAGCGGATGCGTAGAAGAAGAGGAAAACAAAAACAATCCGACATCCAACGAGAAAAACGGTAAATTGGCTACTGAAACGAAATAAAAGAAATGTATCAAGAAAAAGGAGGGAACAGTATAATCACGTTATCAGAATCAGCATGACAAGATATCGAAAGCTGATGAAGTAAAGAAGCAATAGAAGCCTTCCAGATCAGAAATCACTAAGGCGTTTATTCTTCATCTTCACGTCAGTTCAAAATAAATTAAAAAATAATATTTCATATATATATTAATATAAATTTTAATTAATAGGTATTCGGTCCGTTGAAAAAACTTGACCGCGTACGCCAATATTAATTGCATCAAGTATCTCATCAGCAGTTTGGAAGACGCTGTTGACCTTTGTTTCAAATAATTATTTCCTTTCTAAAAAAGCTGTTTTTTCAACACCTTCGTATTTTTCCTATTTATTTTTTCCCTAGATTTCGACATCGGAGTTCCGTTTGAAGAAAAGCTCTCATATTCGGATCCTGGACTTTTTCCAGAATAATTTTCTGAACATCCTCGTCACTGTCAGTCATCATCTGCGAGACCTTCTCGGCATATTCGATCCAGACACAATTGGCACAGCCAGACATGCAGCAGGTCGTCGGTTCCTCGATTTCTTCCCAGGAAGAAAAGGAAGTCGTTTTCAAATACAACCTTTCCTCCATTTTCGATTTCTTCTGCGGAGGACTTTTCTCATCCGAGTAATGGAAACGATGCAATTTTGGAAATTGTTTTGGGTTCGTGCAGAGCTGTTTTTCGAGGAAGAGTCGTCCAAGTGATGCCAAACTCGCCATTGTTTATAATAATGCGATCGAGTTGATCGCGATCAATAACAAATGGACGTCAAACTGTCAACTGTCAGCTGTCAACTGTTTCGAATCCACGTGACAATCGTGCCAACAAACAATGTGTCATTTTGTGTTTTTTTAGGTTATGGAATAAAGTGGAAAGAATTTTTATTGTTATTTACCCTTTGCGTTGCTGGTGTTGTGAGTGTAGGAAGTTTTCGCAGATCTTGCACAAATTGACACAGGTCATTTTCACTTGGAACGTGTTTTTTAACCTTGCTGATGTTTTCAAGATCAGGATTTTAATAGAACTGAGGAGTTCCAGGTTTTTACAAGAGAGGGCGTCTTAATCTGATGTTTGAGCGGGAAAGTTTGAATTTCAACTTTGAAAGCTTTAAGAACGTGGGCCAATAAATTATCTCAAAACTTAATTTGAGGATTTATTAAATTATTAATAATAAATAGATAATAAATGATGATGATTTGAAAGAAATCATGGTTGAATTCTCTACTTAAATAGTTTATTTTTCAACCAAAATATCAATTTACAAGAAAAAAGTTAATTTTTCTACCAAATAGTTGAATTTTCAAATAAACAGTTAAATCTTCAACTGAATAGTTTTTTTTTTTTTTTGAGCAAAAATATAATTTTTAAATTAATGAGTAAATTTTCTACCAAATAGTTAAATTTTCAAATGAGCAGTTCAATTTTTAATTAAATAGTTGAATTTTTTACTAAAATAGTTTATTTTTTAAGCAAAGATATGAATTTTCAAAAAATAAGAAAAATTTCCACCAAAATTTTTTTTTTTCAAGCAAAAATATAAAATTTTAAGAAATAAGTCAATTTTTCACTAAAATAGTTTATTTTTCAATCAAAAATATAAATGTTGAAGAAAAAAATTAATTTTCTACAAATATATAATTTTTTAATGAAATCGTGCAATTTCCCACGTAATAGTTGAATTTTCTACTAAAATAGTTTGTTTTTTTAACAAAAAATTTCAATTTACAAGAAAAAATTTCATTTTCCTACCAAATACTTGAATTTTCTACTGAAATAGTTTATTTTTCAATTAAAAAAAAAAATTTCATGAAGTAAGTTTATTTTTTACCAAATTATTAAAATTTCAAATAAACAGTTTAATTTTCAACTAAATAGTTGAATTTTCCACTAAAATAGTTTATTTTTCAAGCAAAGATATAAATCTCCCTCTCCCTCTCCCTCTCCCTCTCCCTCTCCCCCTCCCCCTCTCTTTGGTTGAAAATTAAAAAACTTTCCAGAGAATTCGCTTTCTTAAAGACTCATCCTTTTGAATAAAAAAATCTATCATTTTCTTATAAAATTCAACTGTTTGGTTAAAAATGAACTTTTTGGTTGGAAATTCATATTTTCGGTTCTAAAATTCTACGGTTTTCTAGAGGTTTTCGATGTGAAGCCTCGTGATGAAAATTGGAAACAAATATTTCCAATATGGCCGCTCATGGATCGACATGTGCGCTTATGTGAGAATTGGGGGAACCAAAATAGCACGCGGCCATGCGGGCGCGATATTCAAATTTGAAATATTGTACTTATTCATGTTGTCAATAATTTGTAATACCGTTTATTGATATCATTACATATAACAATTGAAGTACACAATAACATCAATAAATGGCATTACAAATTATTTACAACATTATTGGTAAATGGAATTTAATAAAAATTATTCAAACAACAATAAACAATTTTACAATTTTAATTTTCCGTGAATTTGAAGCAGTATCATGAAGGTTCTCGTAGGTAAAAAGAACCTAATAAAACAGTAACACGAGTAAAACGAACCAATTTAGAGGTTATGCTACATCCCTCACAACCTGCATGACAAATTCTAAAGTCATGAGGCCTGGTACAAGGCACTTGATTTTACAGGCAATTCTTTTTGTGTTATTTGAAAAACTATCGTTAACATTTCACGATTATGGTTGAAAATAGCTTCAGTTTTCAGTGATTTCAACCATGATGTTTTCAACTGTCAGTTTTTCGTGCTATCATACTAATGATTTAAAAGTTCACTACATTCTCGAAAGTTGAATATGTTTAAAGTCCCTAGAAAGGACACCATAAAACGACGTTTCGTCGGCTATTTTGACCGATACGCAGACGATGGAAGAGTTTTCGAATGAACAGAAGGCAGCCAAACAAAGAAAACAACAAAAAGAAACAAGAACTTTTTCGAAAAAACGAGGACGGCCGCGGAAAAATAAGAAAAACGGATGATTTTTTCTTTTTTTTTTGTATTACGTGAACTTTCCAATGAACACAGGCGTTTTCCTTGACTAAATTTATCGTTTCCATATCATTGAACTTATTTACTTCTTAACGCGGCTTGAAAAGTAATTTCAGTAGGCTAAAAATACGTTTTAACATTTGGGTCTGAATGTTAAAAAAATTTAAGTTTGGGAAAAAGGACAAAACATGCATTTTTCGTGGAAACATCACAAACTGTATTATGAAAAGTTGTTAAGGACCAATTTTCCTACAAGATAGATGTTTTTATAGTATGTTTGTGTGGATTTAGTGCCTCAAAACAAATATTTTTCGAAACATTAACAATTAGCCCCAGTCTCCCCTACCATAAAAGTTACTGGGTTTTGACGAGAATATTGAAGGGAATTGACGAGCAATGATGCCAACATTAAACCTAAAGTTACATCCTAAATGAGAGCACAATGCATAGAATTTATAAAGTTTTTTAATGGAAATTTGTGAGATGATATAAATAACAGTGATTATGAAATTAGCCGTAGATGGACGCGGAATACTGCAGAGGCGCTGCGATTTTGGCGTGGTATTATTAAGATTTCTTTAAATTGAGTTTACACATTTTACTCAATTTTCTTGTAAGAAGTCTTCTTTTCATGTAAATTTTCGCAAAAAGAATGTTTTGAATTTTAGAAATTTATTTAGAAATGCGTTTAATATTTTTGATTGTTTTCTTTTCCTATTTGGAAAATTTAATAATCTGCATGGATTGGCTTCAGAATCATCCACAAAACAAAATGGGTTCGTTTATAAATTACGTAAGAAGAATTTTTGGAACATTTATTAATTATCTGAAACCACATAATTTCCTTTCGCACACGTATGATTATATTTTATTTATACCTTTCATATTTCTCTTTGTATTGCAGGCCTCTAACTCATTTTGGGAACTCAAAAGCGTGTTATGCAACTTGTAACCGTTTTAAAATCACTTGACGTTTTCTTAATCTCTTAAAATTTCTAAAAATCTTATTAAATCCCATAAAATCTGCAAAAACTTTAAAATCAATTGAAAAATCACAAATCTTCGAAGTCCTTGAAGATCCTATGAAATCAAGTAGATCTGATAAAATTCTGAACCGAAAGCTCTAAGAGGTGTGCAGTAGGATGGTCCAAAAATGCATTGGAAATTTTTATTTTTTTTATTTTTATCAGACACCCCCCAAATTTGTTGAAGTTTAAAATTTCTCTTCACAATCAGCCATAGAATACGAATAAAATATCACTTTTCAAATATCGCCCCCATAAGTCTGTTTCATAGGGTCCCAAAGAAACCCCATAAGTGAAAAAAATGGATTTTGCGAGCATTTGGCGCCAATTATGATTTTTTGCGGTTTCTTCAATGCGAATTGTTTCTAATACATAAAATATTATTTTATACTGAAAATTAGATATTTTCATGAGCTGTTTAAACAATTTTCTCATAGAATGGAGTTAGAAAGACGCGATTTTTTCACAAATTTTCCATTTGTTGCCCAATTTTCAATTAGATGGAAGTGACAGTTCATCAATGTTAATAATAGTGATTGTTTAAATAATTATTATAATTATTAATAATATTATATTTGAATGATGCTAGAAAGATGCGTTTTATTTCAATTTCTGGCTTTTTGTCCAATTTTCATTTGGAGTGAGGTGATAATGAATTCAAGTTAACAAAATAATTGCTTAAACAATTTATTATCATTGTTAATAATATTTTCTTTGCTTAATTGATAGAATGTTGCGGTTTTTTCTGAAATGTTCAACTGTTTGTTTATTTTTTATCAGGCGTGACTTAATAACTATATAGAATCAGCAAAAATAATTGTTTAAACAAATTATTATTGCTTATGACTATCTTCATCTATATCGATTGTGCCTGAAAGTTGCGGTTTTAGGACATTTTTACCTGTCGGTCCTTTTTTCACTTAGTGAGGTAATAATTAATTAAAGTTAACAAAAAAAGTTGTTTAAACAATATAATATTCTTTATAACTATCTTTTCTTAGATAAGTGCTAGAAAGTGGCGGCTTTTTCTCAAATCATTCACTTTGCTCCGCCTAATTAATTAAACATTAGAGACAACTATATTTTAAATATTCTCTTTCATTTCTGTGAATATATATTCTGATAATTTAATATTCTGAAATAAAACAGATATTTAAAATACGCTTCAAAAATATTTTCTGTATAGGAGAATATAACTTTGGTCGATATTGTAGATTTCCATTTTATGTGTGGATTTCTCTTCTCGGCCCGTTACCTTCTCCGATGATGGATACAGATTTCTATTAAAAAATAATACCCCTTCTTTCCCTCGATTAAAATCACTTCCCCTACCCCTTACTTCCCCTACTCCCCTAATATAATTTCCCTTCACTTTTTCTGTTTGAATTTTCAAACCAAAATTTTTTTGTTTTTTAGAAGACAGTTGAATTTTCAACTGCAAAGTTAATATTAAATCAAGAAAGAGGGCTTTTCCATTCAAAAAGGCCAATGTACAAAATGAAAATTTACCCAAAAAATGACGATTTAACAAATAGGTTCATTTTCAAGCACGAAAGATAAATTTTCTACAAAAAATTGATTTTCACCAAAATGATAGAATTTTTTAATAAAAACCAAAATCTGCTGCATTCTCAAACAAATAGTTAAAATATTTATAAAAAATGAATTTCTTATCCAAAAAATCGATTTTACAACAAAACAGTTGAATTTTCCACCAAGAAAGGTGACTTTAACAAAATAGTTGAAGTTTGAACGTATTAAATTTTTAATCAAATAGTAGAAATTTTAAATAAAAGAAATCAATTTTAAACCAAAAATATAATAGTCGCGATTAATTGCAGGGATCACAGCGGAACAGAAGCTCAAAAAAGGGGAAATAAGGTAATTTTCTCACGAAAAAGGGAAAAATAGGGGATAGATTAAACATTTATTTTTACAAGTCCAAAAAAAAAAAACCTTTTTATAAGAAATGTTATATTTTTAAACAATTTTCAATGATTTTGCAATGATTCCTGCCATTCAATAATTTATTTTAAAAAATTGGATATAATTAGTTCGTTGGAAATCCATTCCCAGTGATATAAAAAAGTCCGAAAAAATAACATTAGTTAGATACACAATTTCTATATGTTCAACATCATTCTCAGAAATATTTCTTCTCAAGATTTGTCATTTCTTTCTTTTACTATAATTAATACTTTCAATGTTCTCTTTTTTAAATTTACAATAAAAATTTTTTTTAATTCAAAAATAAATTTTGCCTTGTTTAGAATTTTTTGAAAATGTAAAAAAAAAGTTTTTCCGGATTGATTCGAACATGAAATTTCTTCAGCTTGAACCAAAGAAACATGATATTATTTTTTATTCATGGGAAACATTTTTTTGTTGGTTCTTTGGTTCAAGCTGAATAAATTTCAGGTTCGACGTATTCAACTTTTTTTTAAATGTGTGCATATCACTCAATAAAAAAAATGTTTTTGCACATTATCAAGAAATTGTTATTGAGCAAAAAATGTATGTTTAAATCTCGTAATTTTTTATTATTGTTCACTAGTAAAAGCTGTCCATATAACAAATTCGTCATAATTTTTGAACCAATAGGAAAAATGCACAAATAATTTATTTAAGTGCTATAATTGCTTTAATTATTATTCAATAATGGGTACACTTACTAATTTCAGAACATTTTCCGCCTAATTCATACATTGTATTTTCGAATATCGTATATTTAAAGAGAAAAGGGGAAAAAGGGGAAGTTTTTTGAGAATAGGGGAAAAAGGGGAATTTCAAGAAAAAAGCCGAAACCCGGGATTGAACCGGGGACATTTAGATCTTCAGTCTAACGCTCTCCCAACTGAGCTATTTCGGCTGATGAGAGTTGCTGTCTTAGATTCGGACCCGACCCAAGAATTCAAGAAAATTAATATTTTCATTGAAAAAAAGCACAATTAGTTGTAATTTTACTTATATTGTGTTTTCAAATCATTAAGAATGACTTAGCATAATTTAGAATAACCGATTAACCTCTCCTTACCTAAACACGCGCCGTAATAAGGTGGTTCAAAAATTCGACTTACGAGTTTTGGTGATCGATTCCCCTTAATTTGTTCGTTTTCTAGAGAAAAAAATCCGTTTTGTTTTCATTTTTTTTCAACGTAAATTCCGGGTTTTAAAATTAACATGGGGTTTTAAATGGGGAAAGCTCGGTTTTCGAAAAAATGGGGAAAAGAAGTACTTAATTGTTATAAACTTTTTGTAAATTAAAGTATAGCCGCCTCTTAAGGAATTTTCAAGGAATAATTTCCACCTAATAACTTTTAATTTTGAACCTTTTAATATCCTTTTATTGTGCCCGAAAAATGCCCCGAAAAATGCAAAATAGCAGTTTCCTATCAAATTCATGCTAAAGACACTATTTTTCGGAATTTTTTCAACGTGCATAATTTTTAATTCATATGTGAAGGGTTTCCAAGTATTTTTGGAATAATTTTGAATTGTTGAAACAATTATTATTTGTTTAAACAATTACCCCCCCCCCCTGTAAGTCGTGAAAAGTTATATCTTTCGAGATCAATGATATAAAGTTGATGAATGTCAAGAGTAGTACTTCTCATTCAACATATTTGGTAATTATTTAAACAATTTTCATGTGTTTAAACAAATTTTCTCCTTAAAATTATAAAATGTTATTATTTTCTGAAATTAATAATACAATTAGGGGACTGTCCATAAATTACATGACGCTTGGGGGAGGGGGGTGTAGCATAGTATCACATAGTGGCGAAAAACTATAGGGAAAAATCGGAAAAAGCGTTACATGGGGGAGGGGGTCAAAATTGTCGGAAAATTGCGTAACGTAATTTATGGATGGCCCCTAACGGGCGTCGAGAGTAATCTATTTTTTTCTTCAGTATATTTAGCAATTTTTAAAACCATTTTGATTTGTTTAAACAAATTTTCTTCCCTGTAAATCCTGAAAAGTTATTCTTTTCGGCAATTCTTAATTTATTTTAATTTAATATAATTTAATTCATTAAATTAATTACATTTTACAAATAATAATAATTCCTCACAACTTGCAGGAGAAAAAATTGTGAAAATAAATAATTGTTTAAACAATTTAAAATTTAAAAAAAATACTTGGAAACTCATCGCTTATCGATTAAAAATAATTTTTGTTGAAAATATTCCGAAAAATACCGTCTTTAGCATGAATTTGATAGAAAAATGCTATTTTGCATTTTTTTCCATTACTGCGAAAACCGAACTTTTCCCATTAAAAACCCATGTTAATTTTAAAAGCCCGGGGGCACGGGTTAATGTTGAAAAAAGACGGATTTTTTTTTCTGGAAAGCGAACACATGGTGGAGGGGGGGGGGGGGCGATCACCAAAAATCGAAAGCCGAATTTTTAAGGGTTTAAATTTGCTCGTCTCTTTCACTGGACAGTTAATCTATTTCATTGTTAATGCAACTGTTTGGTTGAAAATTATTTTTGTTGTTTTTGAAAATTCATCTTTTTGTGTTAAAAATTCATTTTTGTGGATAAAAAATCTTGTTTGGTTCAAAAATCAACTATTTTGTTGAAAATGCAATATATTCGGTTTGAAATATCGGGAATTTAAATTGTTTCGTATTGAATTCAATATTTTATTTATATTAATTTTATTTAAAAGAATTTGTGAATGTAAAATACATCTTTAGCCAACGGCTACATCACTTTCGTT
>JAABKJ010075445.1:162326918-162386101 GCA_011634705.1 Andricus grossulariae | reverse complement strand
GGGGGGGGGGGGGGGGGGGGTAAAAAGCCTAAAATTATTCACGTACTTTATGGATGGCCCATAACTGGAAAAATTGTCCGTGTGACAAGAAAGTGGCTTGAAGCTGCCAGGCCTTTAAAAAAAGTACCCTGACGTCGCCGGGCCTCGCCGGGCCTCGCCAGGCCCCGCCAGACCTCGACTACACCACTGATAATAATTGGTGAAAGTTGACTAGTTTAGATTTAGAGAGGAAGATATTTCCATATTTATTTTGGTATATTCAGAAGCTCTTTCTTGACTGAAGGTATTTGTTTGCTCTTTTCGAGACACGCGCCTTTTTCGATCGTTGTAGCGTTGTACGATTGTATCTTTTTAGTAGGATCGAAATCGACTTCAGTGATCCCGACGGGTTTCCCGCTGCGAGAACGGTGTTACATAATTGTTTGCTACCCAGCATGGGGCTGGCACGCCCCACCTGGCACCTAGCCATTCATTCTCAGGACCACGAGGACGTATACTAACACCAATGCTAACGGGAGACCCATAACTTGCCCCGTAATTTGTCATGATTACCCGGAGATTACTGGTGTCGCTGACAGCCTTTTGGCTTCCGTTTATATACATATACAAGCTCAAGCTGCTCCTCCCACTTGGATTCAAAGGCCCCGTTTTACAAGGAGATTAAAGATTTTATTTTATTCTCTCACTGATTTTCGCGATTTGTCCAAGAAAGACGGTTTTTACGAGAGATGATGGGCATGAATTTAAACGGAAAGCGTTCTGATTTCCGGTATTCAAGATTTTTTTGGAAAAAAAGTTGACTCAATTTACAATTGAGAGTTGGATTAAATTAGATTTGAGAATGAGAAACATTGTAATATGTACTTTGAGAGCGTCCTCATGTTACGTGACGCTATTTTCAGCGATTCTTGACTCACTCCGCCCTCTTATGAGAAATTGTAACATTTCAGTGAACAATTGTAAAGAAAATTTTGTTAATAGGCATTATGGTCGATAATATTTATTTTTGTTCTGCAATTAATTAAAATGTGTGTTTTTTTTTATAAATTAAATAACAATACCCCCTACCCCTCAAAATGTCATGTGTTACTAAAGCCGACCCCGCTCCTATTTTTAAATACGAAACATGAATGGAATTTTATGTAACCGTCAATCGGATAATGAATTAAAACTATTTGATACTAGTATGACAATATTTTAAATTAAATTCGCGAGACATTTTTACATTCTCATCTCAATGAGCAGGTATTGGTTTTATGTGAAAAATGACTTTCGCGGATTTAGTCAAATGTCGACGTTTTGAGGCCCCCTGAGTCAGAATTTTTTTCCAACTTCCAATTCTGCGAATTGTCAGAGATTATATGCTTTTGTTAAGTTTGTCTCAAAAATAGAACAATTATATTGTACAGAATATAAAATGAATAAATTAATTTACATTATGCAATATTATTTATTTACTTATTTATTCATAATACTTTAATATTACCTGATTTCTTGATTAGTTTTTATTTTTGTCGCCGGTGAACTGTATTAAGAATCGGATCTGACACTCGCTACAGTCCGGGTGCGAGTCGCCTAGCCGCTAGCGACTTGAGACAATAATTATTTCTTAAATATCAATTCGATTCGGCTAAAATTTTCCAGAAAACTTCTTTGTACTGTTGTTAACAACTTTCTCATTGGAAGTTTTTTGTTGCTCGAAATTCGCTCGATAAACGAAACGCTGGAAGTTAGAGAAGTCCGACTGCGCCGAGTATCAGAAAAAAAATTATTAATAACTTTTTTTAAATACATTTTTTACTTCCTTTTGCTCTATCATTCGAAGGACATTTCGAACTACATTTTCTAAAAATTTTATTTACAAAAATTCTGAAACTGGTTTGCTGAGCGCTATTTGAAGTGAAAAACTAATTAAAATCGATTTTTCCAAAAAAGTAATTTTTTTAAAATTTAATTAGAAAAGTAAAAAAGCAACAACATTTTGCCTGAGGAAAAAAAGATGCGCAATGAAATTCTACATCGATATAATTTTATGTGCACTTATTCGATCCGGCAGCTCAATTGATGTACTTTAATTCCTTTAAGTTATAAACTATTTTGCCAAATTTCGAACAAAAATCTTTTCTCTTTTGGGCTCATTAACGGTGTGCAAAAAGCTCGAAGCTTCGGGTTGAGTCAAGCTCAAGCATGCTCGAAATTTTCGAGCTACTTGAACGGCTTCGAGTACTCGAAATTTTCGAGTTCTCGAAGATATCCGAGTACTCGAAAGTTTCGAGCTGCTCGAAAGTTTCGGGTTCACGAAGCTTTTGAAATTAACAAGAATTTCTTCAAACTCGATACTAGGGTTTTTTTTCAAATTGCTAACAGTGATTTTAGAATCAAAAGTAAGAATTCGAGATTTTCTATCCAAAAAGGCGACTAAAGTTTTGAAAATTTCAATAAATTGACACATAAAAATTTAATAAACTGACAAATTTCCATGGGACTCAGTATACTAGTTTTTTTTCGGGCTTCTGATGATAAATTTAGTCGAAATTTTGAAGAAATTTATCATATTCAGGGATGTGGCCAGTTTATTGAATTTTTACAGAATTTGGTCATCGTTTTGGATAAGAAATCTTGAATTTTTATTTCAAAATCGCAGTTAGCAATCCGAAAAACCTCGTAGTATCGGGTTTGAAAAAATTCTTGTTAATTTCAAAAGTTTCGAGAACCTGAAACATTCGAGCAGCTCGAAACTTCCGAGTACTCGAAAGTTTCGAGTTCTCGAAGACATCCGAGACTTCGAAAGTTTCGAGTTCTCGAAGACATTCGAGTGCTCCAAAAGTTTCGAGCTTTCTGGAAAGCTCGATCTCAACTCGACTCGGCTCGACTCGAACCGGATCGAGTTCAGCTCGACTCGACTCGAAAGCTAACAAGCTCGACTCGACTCGTTCGAACTTCGAGTTTTCATTTATTTTAGGCTGAAAGGATGTGAAAGCGTTGTTTATAATTCGCTCGATGTCGTTTGCTGTGAGGGAATTCGGACCAGGAGTGGATTCTGCAATTGCTGGCGATTTAGATCTAGGCTTGCAGCACTTCGTGTAGGAACCGGTGTCCAGAGTACCTGAGCGACCAGCACAAGCAGGATGGTATGGAGTTTGACAACCTGGACAGAGTAGTTTTTGTTTAATTCGTAAAAAGCAACATTGAAAATAAAAATAAAAAAGCTTGTTCAAACAACACAAGCTAAAAAAAAAAATGAAAAGACGAAAGTTGTTCACAAAAAAAAAGACCAAGAAATTTGTTATCAATCAGTTTTTGATAAGACGCGTAGTTTTTGTTTGATCGTACATACAAAAAAACATTAGAATAGAAATGTTGGAAAAATAACATAAGCCAAGAAAAAAAAGAGTTGACCAGTTGTTTATCCAAAAAAGAACTACACATTTATTATTATTCATTTTCCTATAGTATGTGTAGTTTTCATTTCAATCGTGAAAAATAACATTGAAAATAAAAAAATAATTTTTTGTTGATAAACAACTCAAGGTACAAAAAAAATACCAAAGTTGTTCCGCAAGAACAGAGTTACAAATTTATCAATGGTCATTTTTTCATAGTACGCGAGGTTTTCATTTCAATCGCAAAACATGACATCAACAAATCTACATATTCTTTATCATTTTTTTTTTGACAGGATGCGTATTTTCATTTTGAATCTTAAGAAAAAACATTGGAAATTGACAAATTAAGTTCTTGGAAAAACGACACAAGGTGCGATGAAATGTTTGATGACAGAATTGTTTTGTTTTCTATAGGATGCGGACTTTTTCAAATCATAAAAACAAGACAATGAAAATACGTTTTTCAGAGTAGCTGGTAATAATAGGAATAACAGACATTTTTCATGAACGAAATCTACATAAACCTGAAAACGCAAGTGGAAATAAGCTATAGGTACATAAAATTCAGAGGTTAATCTCAAGCTAATAAGAATCAGTGACAAATAAGGAACAAATATTATTGTGATCATGAAAAATGAAATTTGTAAATTATCTTGCAATATCTGAATGAGTAGTCCCAGCCTAGGGTACAAAAATAAATATGATAATCGAGATATAAGAGTTGAGAAAGTTCGCACCTTGAACAAAATCAAGTGTGAAGCACGAGATACGTGATGAGAATGTGCTGTTGGAATTCGAAGGAGCTTTAACAAAAGAGAACTCACAATCACCAAATGACAGTTGTCGATACCTTAACCTTTGATTTCAAAAGGTCTATGCAAAAATCTGGCGGACAAGAAGCCGCAAAATTTTGGAAAAAGAACATACGGTGGTACGAAGCGGCCGGCAATGGTGAGGGAAAGAAGGAACAGAGGAAAGAGAGCCGCCGGACTGAATTCGAGGGCACCGTCGTCTAATAAACGAATTTCCCCATTTTTCTATCGTGAATAATAAAATAAAAATGCAGATAGACGTAACAAGTTTTATTTTTTATTCCACGTCTACATTTCAAGATGGACAATTTAAACCATCGATAAAGAATATCGGAATAATGGTAATGTTTCCAGCACAGTGGTCTACAAAAACCTTTTGAGTGAGACGTGGCCATGAATGGGATTTACCGCGGTCCTACTGGGAGTTGATGTCATTTTTTAGATGACAGTTGCTCCCTGTGGGACCCTGCGGTGGTTGTTATCCTTTAGTTTTTAATTATATATATATATATATATATCGGTTTCAATTTCGATTTCTTTAGAATCGAACCAAAGGACCTATGAGAAAGCCACCGAACGTGTCCTCGGGTTGCGGATAGAGGATCCATGTACCAAGGGTTTCTGCTGAACATGGTTACAATTATTAATGAGCAGTCGCGGAAAATTGTCCAGGAATGGTTTTGAAGGAATAATCTCTAAGCGAAGGCGTGAAAACCGTGCCAAAAGCTGAATGGCACCTGGGTGAAGTGTCTTAAACGGTGTCTCTGGGATACCGGGTGACATCTCAGAGTATGCAGCCTTATCCTTGCATGCGAGGCTCTACAAGGACGGATAAACCCTTTCCCTAGCTGCTCGTGGGAACAACAGTCAAAACGACAATCCGTATGCAAACAGTGCCGATCACCCGAGAGTTGGGGTGCTGTAAATAATAATTTAAATTGAACATGACGACGAACCGGCGAAACTTCCACCTTGAGTTGACGAATCAACTAAAGGATGACGTGCTAGACTGCTACGATGCCAGCATCGCACTGTTCGCGGAGGCTTAATGGCGCATATGCACACTCTGTGGTGCCAGAATCACTCAGAGCTCAAGTACGTTTCGCATGAGTCTTTGCGAAATTGAGACGCCTACCTCTTGAAAAATGGATATGTACGCCGAGCGCTTTCTCAAACGCTGCTTCAACAAGCTGCAGACGAAGATCAGGAAGCGACATTTAGACTAACCGCGGAAAGCAGACACTTTCTTAGAGATGATAGCGATTTCGGGACAAAGAGGAACATTGACATACAGTTTCCTCCGAAGCCCCAAGATCTGGCTGAAATGGATGCCTCCCTTCGTGCCAAGAACTCGGCGAAGTCCAACCGCTGGACCATTAATTGTTCAGTTTATGGTGCAACGAGAGCATTGGTAGATGCAAATCAAAGACTAAAACCGACGATGGATCAGAAGATCAAAGGACGCTTGTATCAACTGAATAAGTAGATTGGATGGGCAAGACAGAATGCGTCCCGTATTCAGTGTGTGAATGACTGCATAACATTTGGTAGGCCGTTCACTGAAAGGGTTAGGAAGTTCGCTCAAGAACTAAGGATCATCAATCATACACTGAACAATTTAAAGCTGCTGACATTCAAGCAGCACCATGTTGACACAATACGGGTATTATCTGACGCAAGGAAGAGAATACAGAAGAGGGAGAGATGGATCAAGGAGAATCAAAAGTTTCTCGCTGACTCATCTCGCCTCTTCAGCGATCACCCTGTTTCTGTGAAAAATTCACCCAAGCCCAACGAGGTAGAGACTTTTTGGAAAGAGGCATACAACATCCCAAAAATACTGCAGTCGAAAAAAGAAACTGATAATATCATCCTCTTTAGTTTTGTAACAACCTTATAACATCTGAGGAAGAATGTCCATCAATTACTGCTGAAGAGGTGAAAAAAGCACTTAGAGGCACAAAGAACTTCTCCGGTGCTGGACCAGATTGTATCAAGAATTTCTGGTGAGCCTACCCGCGGCGCGGCGTCAATTCTCGGAATCCGTAAATTCGGGAACGTTGAATCCGAGTTCGACTGTATATATTTTTAAGTAAATTAAAGTTAGATTTTCTATGTTTCGTCCCAGACTGACTCACTGGACTCATCAGTAAGGCTATGTAAATCAGTCCTACCTTATACATTTTAATTAATCTAAATTCATTATAATGTATATTTTTCAAAAAAAAATTCGTTTATAAGTTTGTAAATTTGATAAATTTTGTAGTCAATAACATAGTGCATTCCAACCACGGATAGGTGTTAAAACCTGATATAATTGATATCAATTTTGATTTGATTTTTCAAAAAACACAAAAAATATATTTTAAACTGTTATTCGAGCCACGGATAAGGGCCAGAACTTGAATTAAAAGATCATCCATTTCCAAGTTGAAGAGAAACTATTACTATTTTAGTAAGTTGATTAGTGAACCAAAAAACGAAATTTTAACATTGTCCACAGTCATTTTTTTCCTTCTCCTCCATATATTATTCTTGTTACAACTGCGCGAATTGAGGCTATTTGATATAACATTTGGAAAATCATAATTTAAAAGTAAATTAAAATTGGTGGATGGTCGCATTATGCTATAGCATTCAGGTTTAATGAAATGTTCATTGGACTTGATTACATATACATTATGATTATAGCATACCCTAGCTCCACAACGTATACGGGAGGGCGAAAAGGAAAAGAGCCAGAGTGGAAGTATAAGAAAGAAATACTGAACTGAGGTTGCTGGAGGCCGCGCCGCGCCGCGTCTCAAGTCTCTGACCCGTCTAGCCTTTTTCCCCGCATGAGTGAGTGCGTGTCATGAACACACACACATATTGTTACAGCCTACGCACACGGATTCGCAAAACCAGGGAGTTTCGTGCTCGAGAAGGCCTGCAATTTTTATCATCCAAAAACGTACATCCACTGTTAAAAATTTTTTTCTGAAATGTAATGCATTTGTGTGTGAAGCAATTATCATATATAAGTACACGGAGAAAAATGGATGTTTAAATATAGATTTTCAAAGGGTAAGATTGTACCTCCTAACATGTAGACATTCATGCGGAACATCTACTATCTTTTTGAGATGTTAGGCGTAAGCATATTTTTATGTTAAACTGAAACACATCAGATGTTAAAATCGTCCGAGCGCATGCGCATCGCGCATTGGAATTTAACGACTATATTTGACAGCTATATATTTTTGATATCACAATTACGGAATATTACAATTTCGGAACATTTCCAACGAATCAAAATTAGCTATCCTTAATTAAAATTGGATAACAACTTTTTTCTGTCTACACGACAGAATAAGGTTTTTAACATTGAGGTTATATTGATTCGAACACATTTGACAAAATGTTTATAAATTTAAAATACAATTTTAGTTCAAGTAACCTATAATAGATAGAATTTTAATTGCTGATTACAGATCCATTGTTTTCAGCTTACTTACCCCGTTTTTATTTATTATTTCGAATTACAAATATTAAACATAACCTCAACTTGACTGAATGTAACATCTGATCGACATTTCATATACCCTTTATCTGTTCTTCGTTCATGTTCAAACATTCAAGTTTAATTTTAAATTCACTTTTTTAAAATTATTGTTCACCTCAGCTATCTGTGTGGAAATCAATCCTGACAGCGTAAAATGACGGCGAAAATTTTGTAATACTTTTCCATGCAAGCCTTCTTACCAGTAGGGGACGTACATGTCTTTAAATTAACTTTAAAAATATGTGAGAAACTAATTCTTTACTTTGCAGGAATGACTTAGAAAACTTATCGATTGCCTAACTACACAGACACAAAACGTCTATGGAGCGAACCACATAAAGAAGCACTCGAGAAGTATGAAGCAGCACCTCTTGATCAACATAAGTGTTTTGCAGAAAAAATTTAAAGCTGCAAGCTCTGTCGTTCTATTTTCAAAGAAATATCCACGAAATTTTCTCCTTCTGAAGGAAAGTTGTGAAATCTTACAGTAGGATTTCATCGGGCGATACTATTGCAGCCAAAAACACAGTAGAAAGCCTTACTTTTAGTAACTCTTGATTCAAAACGCATTCCTCTTTCATTATTCATTTAGATGAATACTAGAATTACGCGAAATAAGCAAAAAATCGGAATATTTTTTAACCTATGTCTTATCCGGGTATCTTCAACATGTTCACTAGTAGAAAGTCACCCGTCGAGACAACTTCGAAATGTCATCACCAGGTGGCGTATTCGATCTGAGCGGTTCCTAATCTGAAACGGCACATTTCTCTTTGAAACCTTTGAAAGGTTTCATTGTAGCTTTCGACCGAAAGTTTAAAAATATCTAAATTTCTGAAATGGCATCCCTGACACCCGGCCCGGGCCCTGGATGTACAGCCAGTGCTTCCAATAGACCTTTTCATTTAAGAAAGCGATGCTGCGCAAGCGCGAAAAATATATAGCACTTCCGTGAATTTCGTACAATTTTTCCCTGAAACGTACGTGACAATAGTAAATATTAACGAAAAAAAAATATTTCGAGCAATTAGAAGTTAAAACACTTCCCACAAAAAAATGTCTGATTTACCAGGATAAGTCCATTAACGAGAAAAAAGGTTGGTGCGACCAAGAAGTGCTGTTTCGGAAATTGTAAAAGTGACAGTCGCGGCGCGAGTCGTACTTGGAATATAACTATTATTTTATTTCATTTACAAAACCCTGTTTAATATTTTGAAATATATTTCCCGATGATGTCCTCGAAATACATATTCAAAATTGCGCGGCATGCAGTAAAAGTAATGTATGGGTGAGGTTATGTGCGCGCAGAGGAGCGTCTTTGTTTACATTCTTTATGCAAGGAAAATACTTGTCGACAAGTATTTTTCCAGCATAAGAAAGTAAACAAAGACACTCATATTTGCTGATTGCATTTCGTGGAAGAAAGTGGTCCATCTGAAAAGCTTTCCAACTCCATTAAAAGTAAGAGCCATCAGGAAAGTTTTAAGGTAAAATAAAAATTAATTATATATTCAAGGACTGTGGAAGAAGGAATTTTGAATGTCGCGTATCAAAAGCCACTATACACTAGTGATGGGACATCGATATCGGAAATATCGATATTTTGGTTCCGATATATCGATATTGACATATCGATAGTACCCTAGATATCGAGTTGCATATCGATATAAATTTTCGATTTCGATATTTCGCTCTCTTCGCGCGCGATTGCTCTTCCTGTTCTCCTTGAAAAAAGTTCTACAAAAAGTCCTTTGGCACTTTTTTCTGTTTTGCGTTATTATTAAACTATTCGCTAAAATACGAATAATAACATCATCGGGAATGTTACCCTTTCGAAATATTAAACTGGGGTTTGGAAATGAAATAAAACAATAGTTACATTCCAAGTACGACTTGCGCCGCCACTGTCACTTTTACAATTTCTAAAACAGGACTTCTTGGTCGCACCAACTTTTCCTCGTTTCAATGGATTTTATCCTGTCAAATCAGAAATTTTTTTGTGGGAAGTGTTTTAACTTCTAATTGCTCGAAATATTTTTTTTCGCTAATATATACTATTGTCACATACGTTTCAGAGAAAAATTGTACGAAACTCAAGGAAGTTCTATATATTTTTCGCGCTTACGCAGGATCGTTTTCTTATATGAAAAGGTCTATTTTTAACTTTCGTCTTAACCCTTTCAATTTTACAAAACAGCCCCCACACTACCACACAACCCCTTCACTACACTCACCTCCCTTATCAACTTTCACCTAAATCACATCTCCACGCACTTCCGCCCTTATGCCCCGAGACCCGTAATTTTATAATTTCAAATCTAGACTTACGATTTATAAATAAATGTTAGATCCTTAAATAAAAAAAATAAAATATCTGTAAAGAAAACCCTAAAATATATAGTATATTTATGTATATAATAATGAATAAAGTTTTGCAATAATATAGAATGATAAAATGTTAACATACGCATGAAATTAGAATATCCCCTAAGAGTCACAGATTAAAAGTCATTCATATGAACAGAAATATCGAATTTCTTCAAAAAAGATTTTTTCAAATAACCATTTTTTATTAAGAGTATTATTACATTTTTAGAAAACAATGCATATGAAACGATACCGCATAACAATTTAAGACAGATTACGCTTCTCAAGACGTAAATATTGAAGCGATTCACCTGTAAATAGTGCAAATATAGCCATTGAAAGAACATTTCACTTATGTTGGGGAAGGTAGGGAAGACAAACTATAGCGCGGTCAAACGGGCGAATTTCAAATTTCTTACTACTACTGATGTTATCTATAGTTTTTCGTTGATAATTCTTGTAGCTGATATGAAACGAGATATTTAGCAATTTGACGTGTCAATTTAGGACCAGCTTTTCATGAGTTGTAACAATGTGAAAAATTGTTGAAAGAAAATTTGTACGATAGGTTTTATTTTTAAAGACCGATTATTCGAAATTTCCAAAAAGGACCTTCTTGTTAAGTAAGCTATGTTGAAGTAATCATTATCCATACTTACAAAAACAATTAAAATCAAAGAAAATTTTGAATTTTTTCAACTTGGCTTTTTTTGTACATATACAAAATAATCATGGCATGTATATCCTCAGGTATTCCAGAATAGACAAAAAAACTAGTGCGCAGCCGTAGGCAGAGTACGTTGTAACGGGCATCTCTGCTGAATCGGGTAGTTCCGAAAAAAAACGGGTAGTTCTGAATTTCGGGTAATTTTGTACTAATTGAAATTTTTTTCCTTATAATTTATGAAAAAAAAAAAAAAATTATTTTCGATCAATACTTTTAGTATTTATTATCACAATTGTTCACATATATTTTTGGTATTTTGGAAAACTACAAGGTCTAATTAAAAATACTTATGCAAATTAAATATTCAAAACATAATACCTGCAATGAAAAAGAGATGAAAATTCAGCTTTTTCGATATAAAATTAATCTTTGGTCTTGAAAATTCATCGTTTTTGTTGAAAATTCATCTATGTGGCGTTTATTTTATTGTAAATTTGTCTTTTTTTGGGAAAAAATTAATCTTATCAGTTTTAGATTTTATTTTGTTGTTTTTGTTGAAGACTCAATTATGTGTTTGAAAATTCATGTATTTTGTTGAAAATTCTTTTTTTTCGATAGCAAATTGATCTTCTGTGTCGAAAATTCATCTTTTTTTGTTACAAATTCATCTATGTAGCGAGTATTTTATTGAAAATTTGTCTTTTTTGGAAGGAAATTATTCTTGTCGGTTTTAAAATTTATTTTGATCTTGTATTTGAAAATGCAACTATGTGTTTGAAAATTCATGTGTTTTGATGAATATGCGTCTTTTTCGATAGAAAATTAATCTTCTGTGTTGAAACTTCATCTTTTTGGTTGAAAATTCATCTGTGTGGCGAGTATTTTATTGAAAATTTGTCTTTTTTGGAAGGAAATTAATCTCATCGGTTTTAAAATTTATTTTGTTTTTGTTGTTGGAAATGCAACTATGTGTTTGGAAATTCATGTACTTTGATGAAAATTCGTCTTTGTCGATAGAAAATTAATCTTCTATGTTGAAAATTCATCTATGTGGCGAGTCTTTTATTGAAAATTGGTCTATTTTGGGAGGAACTTATTCTTATCGGTTTTAAAATTTATTTTGTTATTGTCGTTGCAAACGCAGCTATGTGTTTGAAAATTAGTTTGCATTGATGAAAATTCGTCTTTTTGGATAGAAAATTAATCTTCTGTGTTGACGATTCATCTTCTTGGTTGAAAATTAATCTATGTGCCGAGTATTTTATTGGAAATTTGTCTTTTTTGGAAGGAAATTATTCTTGTCGGTTTTAAAATTTATTTTCTTCTTGTATTTGAAAATGCAACCATGTGTTTGAAAATTCGTGTGTTTTGATGAATATGCGTCTTTTTCGACAGAAAATTAATCTTCTAGGTTGAAAATTCATCTTTATGGTTGAAAATTCATCTATGTGATGAGTATTTTATTGTAAATTTATCTTTTTTGGCAGGAAATTAGTCTTATCGGTTTTAAAATTTATTTTGCGGTTTTTGTTGAAGATTCATGTATGTGTTTGAGAATCCATGTATTTTGTAGCAAATTTGTCTTTTTCGATAGAAAATCAATCTTCTCCCGGGTAAAAATATTTGGTCTTGATTTTGCCTTGGGTAAAGACCAATCCAAGGCAATTGCAAGTCATTCTGTATGTCTAGCTCGTGAGACGGAGCCAGACCATTTTTGTTGTCTTAAGGGGCTCTGAGGGTCATCACTAATCTACTTTATACTTTACAAAATGTATATATTATTTATATTCATGGTATTTATTTAGTATATAGTAATCAGTTTATTTGTCTGCAGTAATTATTATTCTTTAGATGACGAATCTAAAAATGCTGTCCATTTTTTCCTATCTCCAACAGTTCACTAGATACTTCTAGAAAATGACAGTTTTAATCTTTTTACGGAAAATTTCCACACATTACTACTATCCAACCGAGCAATTCACGCCTACCCCGAAAGGGAAACGGCTTAATGATATAATAATATTTTTTTCTGACTTTTAAATCACTGTGAATGGACTTCTAACGACCTAAGTATATCCAATTTTTAAAAATATAACATTTCTTCTAAAAAGTTTGTTCTTTTCGACATGTAAAAATAAAATGTTTGATCTTTCCCCTTTTTCTTGAGAAAATTACCCCATTTCCCCTTTTTTGAGCTCCTTTTGCGCTGTGATCCCTGCGTTAGTCCTTTCTGGAGATAAATGTACCGCAGCCACGCGGTGCTTCCATGTTATAGTAGCTAATGTTATTACCACAACATTTCATGTATACCTCAAAAAACCTCGGTCTATTTCGTGTTAAATAAAGTCTAATATAGTAAATATTTTACAAATTAGAAGACATATCTTAAGGAGTATAGTAATAAAAACCATATGAATGGGAAATTGTTCAAAACCGTAAGATTTTCGTAAAAGAGAATTTGACAAAAATAAAATAGTCGCACCTATAACCTTTTATATATCGCTTCTTTTTATGGCCACAATTATATTCCTACTCTTGTACCACCGTTGACTTGATCCCTGGCGGACCGGCCGAACGCAAGCATTACGCTACAACGTAATGCTGAAGTAATATAGTATTATCATTATTATAAGAAGCAAAATAAATATGTAAACTGTTGCAATTATCATAATACATTAAAGTTTATGTAAAGTGCTCATGCCGTAATTGCAACAAGTTGCTTTTTCAGCGTTGAAAAATAAAAAAACAAAGTGGCTGTCATTGAATTCGGGCCCCTGCGTGCTAGCAATCCGCTTGAAGCCGTCGTTAGCAGACAGCAATAACAGCCACATTATTTTTTTATTCTTTGTGAATTCGAGGGAATACTCGACTGATTTTAATGGTTTGTAGGAAGTTTAAAAGCTTTTTTTTCCTCTCATAAAAATCATGGCATTTTTAGGACTTCTTGACAGGTTCCAGGGAATAATGTAGTGTAATTAATTTAATTGTCAAGAAGTAGGCCAGAAATTGGCAGAAGGGAACATTTGACCTCCTATCTATTACAACGCTGCTGAAGACTGGTGACCTGCTCAGCATAAAACATCAACCAATTGCGACTCTCGGTTTCCTTTTCTAGCCGCCGCCCCCCCCCCCCAGCCTGTGGCAGAAGTTTTGGTGGGACTGACGTTACAACAATGACTCCACCGTATAACGTATCACTTCTTAACTCTGACATGATTTTCGACTCGCAAAACAAAATACACGGTAAACGTAAAGGTCAAGTTTCAGGCGATGAATGGAGATTGGGTGTTTGGAATGCTAGAGGAGTGAATGATCTTAAGGTAAGAGAAATACGAGAAACTATGCACGTAAGGGAATCAGAATTTTTATGTGTACCTGAGACGAAGAAAAAGGGTCGCGAATGTAGAAACATAGAAAACATTAAAAATTTACAGAAACCAGAAGTGCGTATAGATATTCACAATAAGATAAACGAACGCATAGATGAGGCAACTTGGGCGGCGCTTAGAATCAATGAAGATGTAGAGGGCGCGTGGACTATGTTACGGGATATCATTATCAAAACTGCGATTGAAGGACCACAACGGAACTCAGTAAACCACTTCTTAGCCATTCAAATTGATGGTGCAGAGTTCCCATAGTATTTATCAAGCAATTTAACAGTAGTCTATTCACAGATGGCGCTGAAGGGATCAGTGGTGCATTTAAAGTTACTGCGCAAAAAAATTCAGAAAGTCACTGACTTATCAAACAACGCTCGTAGTACAGTTGTATATTTATCTACAAAAAACGAACAATTTGTTATATTTTGCAAATTTTTCAAGATCAATTTGTTTATAAATGTTCAATGTACCACAATGCATTTTTTTCAGTTTTTTTCTATTATTTTTTCAATAAAAAATTATGTTCCAAAGTTCACTGTCGTTAAAAGCTGTCAAATTTCCTTACCTTTTTATAAGATTTTCGGGCCTGTAAGCTATGCATTTTTTTGTCATATTCGTTTCAGGCTTATTAACGTACAACATTTTGATATTTAAAATGATTCTTCATTTATTAAGCTACCATTTTTTCTTAATTTATTTTTTAACGTCAAAGCCAGAGGACTCGAAATTTCTCGCCGATAGTAGTTGCTTTTTTAATTCAAGTCAAATCTGAAATTAAGTCGAATATAACTTTAAGTATTTGTTTTTACTGTGTCCTCCGCATGCGCCAAGTTTTTCCAATAACTGATCATCCTGATCACCATGAACAGTACATAATTATAAAAAGCGTGCGCCCTGCGACGCTAAAAGAAGGGGCGACATTTTCTCTGAGTTTGCCATGTGGAACCTAATTGCTTAAAAAGTTTTGTCCAATACCCATGCCGGAAATGCAACTTTTGAGACACCTTGAGAGACGAAAAAGTTATCGACGCCTCGATCGATGACGTGTCCTTAGAGGAATAGTAAATTGTGTAACTAGGGAAGAAAGTGAGCTTTTCGCACGTGTGTGAAGTTTGTTTCTCGAGTGAAGAAAGGGCAGCAATTACACTCGTCGGAATCGACCACTTTTTCAGATGCACGCAATATTTTTTTGTAACAAATTTATGTAGAAATTGTGATTACATAATTGAATTTTGGAGTTTAGTTTCTTTGCCAATATCGAAAGTCAGGACTTCCATAATAATGGCGCTTGATCATGTTGAAACACATCTATATATTTTGTGACTCGACGCAATGGACTGTTTGCAAAACGTAGAGCTTCGTAACTAGTTTCAACATCTTTGGTTTCGTATAATTCTATCAAGCTGTCATAGATTTCGCCCGAATAATACCTTAAAGTTTTTACAGCATCTGTTTCTTGGTCAACGAGTGTCTGAAACTGGCTTTAAGTTGAAAGCATCCTTGACAACAAGATTCAGTGAGTGTGGACTACATGGAACAAAGAAGGCCCTTGGTTTTAAATCTAAAATCCTTCTCTGCACTCCTTTATAATCTCCTTTCATAATCGAAATATTATCGTGACATTGGCCGCGAACATTTTAGATGTTTAAACCGAGCTCTTGCAACTGATGAACAATTGTTTGCGATAAACCTTCACTGGTAGAATCACTGATAGGAGCGAAGCCAAGGAAGAACTCGCGTATTTGAAAATCTCTTTTTTCTAAGTCAATGTCAACTATTCGTGAGGTAAATGTTGCTTGTTCTACACGACTTTCATCTGGTGACGCGGACCTGCTATATTCTCCCCTTTGCCTAGAGAAGAGAAAAGTAGCGAGCGCCATTTCGCTCCCAATCCCTGCTTTTTTTTAATTTATCAATAGTTTTAAAAAAATTCAAATGTGTTTACTTTTTTCAATAGAAATATAATCAAAATACTTCAATGTCAGAATTATTAAACACTATATAATTTTATTGTTTCTTTGAAGAAAAATTGTTAAGCTACTAAGCACGAAATTCGTATTAGCATTCGAGAAGCATAATTATATTCTGAAATATCATATTCAGGGTGGCTGCTGGAGATGATCGGAATTTTTTGAGAGCGGGAAATGAGAGTGAATTTATTTTCTCACTGGGATTTTCACAACTTTTTAAAAGAAAAGCAATCCAATCACTAGAAAAACCACAAATTTCATATCACAAGATATATAATGCAACTTAAAATAAGTTTAATTTCAAATTTTTAAAATGCTAACTTGAGTTGTTAACTTTTTTGATTATGAAATCATTCAGTTTATAATGTGTAATTATAAAATCTTTTACCATCAAAGTTTTTCACTTTACATATTAAATTTAAGGGTACATTTTCAATTAAAAGAATGTTAAAATGCAGTCTTGAAGAATTACACAATACAGAATTAATATCTTTTGAAACTGAATCTGATAAAATTAAACAATTTAAAGATTTTGACGATAAAAATTGAACTGTTTCAATTCGAAAGACTTAGTAGTTAATCAAATGTAAGCTTCCGATTGAAACTTTGTAAACTTTCTGTTTTTTCAGTCTAAAATATACAAATAAAAATGTATTCATTTAGAAAAAAATCGAGTAAGTTGAGGAGATATTTAGAAGTTTTTAAATAAAATTTTAAAGCTTTTAAGGATTTTGAAAGGTTTAAGATAATATAAATATTATCTTAATATTTATAGAAAAAATGTTATGATTTTTATTTCGAAAAATTAATCTAAACATAATATTTGAGAGTATTTTTAAACGAAAGCGAATATTGATGAATAAATAAAAATTGAACAGTTACAAATATGGGGAAAATTGGAATAAGTCTAAGAGATATTGAGAAGTTTAAAAAAATGTTCAAGAATAATGAAAAATTTGTGAAGATTTCAAAAAATGTAAAATAAAATGTAGATTTTTGAAGATTTTTAAATTATATTATGTAGCTATTTAGCGAAGCTATTTAGCGAAGCAGGGAGTAGGTAAGGCAGTAACTTTGCTCGAATTTTCTTTTGCGTGCTCCAAACGAGAAAGGGAAAAACTACCACCCGTTATGACTCAAGTCGGCCAGTAATGAAACACCCAATGTCACCATTCAGGGGCGAACACACCGTATAAGAAAACTAGGAGCCCCTACCCTAATCAGTGGGTGAATTCCCACTACGTTGGGTTAGTGTCGATGGTGGGTGGGGAGGGGGTGGATAATATAATTAAATGCAGACTGTGAAAGAAAACTGTAAACAGTATAATGTCTTATAATTAATTCGCCCCCGAATTCATGCATGCAATATTCACGCCGAATCATTGCAAACTGTACAATTTTCGGCAACTTACTCCAAAAGTAGTAGTACCTTGTTGCATTAAATAACAATATACAAGATCTCTGTATAAAAAGGCAGATTAGCATATGAGTTTGTAAGTGAAAATGAATCTCCGAATATGGTAGTTACAAAATTAAAATGGTAGTTATAAATGTCGATGTTAATATAAAGAAATAATTTTATGCAAGTTTTCTTATGTAAATTACTTTTAAAGATAAATTTATTCACAACAAATTATATAAACATATCTTACACTTGAATCGAAAAAATAATTTTCAAAAAATTACATAAACATATCTTACAATTGAATCAAAAAAATCATTTTTAAAACAGTTTTTTATCTTTTCTAATACACTTGATGTTTTATTCCTGGAAAATAATACGCGGGTTTCTTTATTTTAAGTGCACGGAAACGGGGGAAGATGACGAATACGAAGACCCAAAACATTTTAATTACATTTCTCTCGAATATAGAAAAAAGCAGTGGCCTTCGCTGATAAACATCCCAATGCAAGTTTGGAAACATTAAATCGGGCTTTCACGAAATTAAAAAAAAATGGAATACCTGACAAGGTGGAAAGCAGATGTGGAACACGGAGGGACAACTTATGGTAACATTAATTTTATAAATGCAGAGACATTCGCGCACTTCCAAGAGGCTCGGGAAAATCATGAGCAGGTATAATTCCGTACAAAAGCTACTTGCTCCGTTAAAATTATCCCTCCAAAATGTACACCTCTTTGCCAGCCCTGTGATGTTTATTTTTACCGGCAGATGAAAAATATGATTAAAAAACTGCAAAATGCATCTTATTTATTAAAAGAAAAACAAGAAATCAACACTCCCGAGGATGCCATAAAAATTAATTCTATCGTCCACCACCAATTAGGCGCTCCGATATTTAATGAAATGTTAAAAGAAGCGTGGTATGCTTCCAAGTTATTGCCAAACAGAGTTACCTTTGCCAACGTAAATGAAACTTGTTTCCCTTTAACTCTCACCCGAAAAAACTGCGATTGCAATGAGGTTGCATTTATAAAATGCGCTCGTTGCAATGAAACGTTATGCTCCAAGTGTTTTTATGACAAATATCATCTCGGAACATGTAAATAAGAAATAATAAAGATTATAAGAAACTAAACAGTACCTGCGTAATTTTCTTCCACTTTACCTTCACTATCTTCAAAATGAATAAAAACAATTTCGTTTTCAGGTCGACAACTTCTGGACTATATTATAATTATTTAAATAATACTAATAATAATAATAATATAATTAATCAAATAACATATTTATTATAATGAGTTAATTGAATTGGAAAATTCAAAAAGAGGGGGAAAAAATGAAATCACCCTGAGGGTTTATAAAATAATTATTTAATACGTTTTTAGTAAAAATGGCAAAAAACAACCAAAAAATCGCCAAAAAGATTCGAACGCGCGACAGCGTGCTCCTCAGCCAACCACCTTACCGCTGTACTACTACACCTGTCTGATATTTTTCGACATTCTATCGATTTATACTAGTCTCATCTGAATGTCAAAACCATTTCCCTTTCGGGGTAGGCGTGGATTGCTCGGTTGGAAAGTAGTAGTGTGTGGATGGGTATATAGGTATAGGGTAGATAGGTAAATGGGCGATTTTCAAATAGATTTCAATTTGTATGTCCCTCGATGTTTATTCGATGTACCTATAACATTTTTGACCTACGGGCAAGACAGAATGCGTCCCGTGTTCAATGTGTGATTGACTACATAACATCTGGTAGGCCGTTCACGGAAAAGGTTTGAAAGTTCGCCCAAGAACTGGGGATTTTGAATCACACATTGAACAAGTCAAAGCTTACGATGGTGGTTTATAGACCCCCGCAAATGGCTGTTCTCCGCAAGGAGAGTATACCCAAGCATATACGTATCTATATACGCATATGTATGGGTATACGTATATCGATTATGTTTCTTTTATGTCATGGGCGCCAGCCAGGTCTGTTATCACACAAAAAGAATAGAAAACAGGGAGAACAAAATAGAAAGACAATTGCCCGGCAGTTATATAATCTGAAACCTACAAAAAAAAAACTAAAGGAGTAAGGAATCTGAGGGGTGGTTCTTCAAATAAAAACGGCCCGAATTCAAATACGTATAAGAAAAAAAAGACCATACTTCTATACTTTATTTATGAAACTCGAAAAATTATGGCGTAAACATTCATATAAGTTTTCCCGACAGATCATACGCGACAATAAAACTAAAACATATCGAGAAACTCGATCCTTTTTAGGTTATCATTTACCAAGAAAAAGTAATCATAAAAAGACAAAATTAAAACACTCGAGAGAGGCCAAGCCAGGCAATGGTTGCATCGGAGCAAAGTCCTGAGGATTTACAATCCGGGATCCGCCACTGCGTCGCTTACCGAAATAAATAAAAAAATTTACCTCGTTCATTGCTTCAGGGATTTTCCTGGCTTTAAATGAATCCAAATAATATCCAAATGTCCAATAATACCCAATAATGTCCAACAATCTCCAATAAATCTTAATTGAGGTCGAAAATTGTCTCTAACACCGAGAAGAGAACGAGGCACTTCTTGCCATACGTATACCAAGATCGAAAGTGACAGATTCATTCGAGGCATCAAGGCCGTCAACTCGAAGGGTGATCGAATGAAGGCGCGTTCACATACATAAAGTTACTGCGCAACTACCGGGGAAGCTATTTACTAAAACTGATCGTAGACTAACTGAATTCGCTGTAACTGTTTCCGTGACAATATTCGCGGAAATATTAACATAAGTCTAATACGTATTATTCAGAGGACGATATTCTACGCTAAATCCTAAAGTTTTACATCGGAAATTGCAGTTTACCGTGTTTCAGACTACAGCGCACCTAGTAGAGGAACTGTGAACTAAAAAGTTACTAACTAAAACTAGAGAACTATTTTCACCAAAAACTACATAAGCGTGATAAAATTCTCTCATCCATATAAATCTAATTCTAAATCCGTATCATAAGCTCAGTGAACTTAAGAGAATCGAAGTTTAGGGACACTTGAAATGTTTCCAAACTTCTCGAGCTTCAAACTATATGGCGGTAAACTCAAAATTATAATGGAGTTAAATGTGAAGTATTAACCAAACATTTCATAGTATCTTCTGTTCTTCAGAACACCTTATTTAACCAACTATAAGAACAATTCACGAACTAATAGTTAACTACAAGTGATTTTACTAAGCTTTAACCGAATAATATTTTGATTTAGGCCAAAGAAAATAAATAAATAAAAGGATAGACTTTGCACATAAGACTCTCGCTCGAGAAGATGTAGACTCATTCTAAATTGGAATAAAGAAGTCGGTAAACTTCAAATTAAAGACAACTCTATATATCGTATGACTAAAGCCCTAACGAAGCTGCGAACTAATATTCCCCCTCTCAAAAATTCAGATCAAACGTTTGCGTTTTCTCCTACCGATAAAGCAAATCTCCTGGCGGCAAATTATGAAAGTAACTTCGCTCCACATGACGAGCCATCTGACCCTCAACACATTGCTGAATGTGAGCAAATTGTCTCCGATTTTCTTAAAATCCCAAGTACCGATAATTTCAAGAAAATAACTAAAAACAACAAAGCATCCGGTCGTGACTCGATTTCAAACTTAGTCCTCAAAAAACTTCCGATCTCGTGTCTCACTATCCTCGACACTATCTTCAATGCTTGTATTAAACTAAGCTACTTTCCTAACTCATGGAAAATAGTTCATATTTTAGTTTTTCAGAAAGAAGGTAAATATCCATATTATCCAACCAGCTACAGGCTCATTAGTCTTCTAAATATTACCCAAGTGCGAAGCTAGATAGGGCCCAGAACTGGCCCAGTATCGGCAAAAATATTACCGATGATTGGCTGCCAATATCGTTCCATTGCTGGAATGATAACTATGGTATGCACGTGGCGGCCAATTCTGGCCCAGATTCTAGCCGCCATCACTTACGCGTTACTGGCTGCCATTATTGGCTCAGCAATGGGTACTGATATAGGCCCGATCTCGGCTGCCAATATCGTGCCATTGCTGGAATGATAATTATGGTATGAACTTGGCGGCCCATTCTGGCCCAGACTCTGGCACTCACTACTGCTATACTCTAATGATATGACAAAAAAGGTACTTAAAAAATAATTAATAATTGATGGCGAGTATTTTGAGTTTGAATATTAATGGGTCCTGGTGTAGAGTGAATAAATATATTACATTTATAAATATTATATCACAAATAAAATTTCTAACGCTACGGGTTATCGAACTTACATCTATACCTAAATCTATCGCCTGGAAGTCAGGAGTCTTAACCATTGCGCTAAACCTACGAGTTGAAACTCGATGAAAAAACCATCCTCATAAGGTACGGCTCAAAAAAGTTAAAACACCAATATTTAAAATCTCTTTTTCTAATTAAATATTGATTATTATACTACGATATGTAAATGTAAAATATACGAACTGTTTACAGAAATATAAATAAAATAATTTTTAAATCAATAAGTTATATCAATTACAATTTTTCTTCTTGTAATATTTCGTTTTTTCGCGTTTTAGAATAATTTACAACTTTCTATAATGACAGGAAATGTAATTTTTTATAAACCTTTGACATTTTTAACGACAGAACTGAGAAATTTGATCGCAAACTTTAACAATTTTTTAATAACAAATTTTTTTAAACTTTCGTGTAAGGTTTGGTTTTTAGGTGTTTTAGACCATTTTACATCGTTCAAGATTGACATAAAATGTAAAATGTATTCGCGACAGTTGTATTTATAGTTCTCAGGCATTTTAGAACACATGATCCATATTTTCAAATGTAATAAAAATTTTTTCTAAAAATTCATACTCTCGGCATAGTACTGCGCCGATCGTGGAGCCAGCCGTTAGCCAGTACTGGGCGAATGGCCGATTATCTGTACGCGTTCTTTAATGAATAGCTAAAGTCGAAATCTGATTACATATTATACTTTTTGTCCATTACTGATTAATTTGATATCAAACACGACTATGTTACGATTTGTTCGAAGATTTAACTTTACTATATTAGTATTTTGTTTTGTTCTTATTAATAATTTATTTTGGCCATTATAACAACAGAATATATGAACCAGAAATGTAAAAAGACAGGTATATTTTCAAGACCTGTGAAGCTTAAAGAATTTAACATTAATTTCATTTTTACGTTTTCAAGTGGAATTTTAAAATTTATTGCCGTCTAATTTCTAAGGATCGTAAATAAAGTATATTTGTCGGGACATCTAAAAAATCGAAAGTGCGTACCTAATTAAACCACTTTCACTACTACATATTTTTAAAATGTTATGAAATTGAACCCTTTGTCAGAGACTATTTTGTTTCCGAAGCGTAGAAATGACAAGAGAACATTTTTGTTAATATACCACTAGACTTTTTGGATGATGTATTTTCGGATTATTATATTATTATAGGCACAATGTGCCTCATTTACACAATTTTTTCATATTTTTTTTTATTTAACTTTATATATGGAAAATTTTATTTTATATAAGGATCTGAAAATGAAAAAAGTCTACAAGCTCTACAAATAATTTTTTGAAGCATAGAATAACTTTCTTACGTTAAAAATATACTTTCAAAAAAATTGAGAAGATCAGATCGTTAAAAAAGAACTAGTTGCTGAATTTTTTGTATTCACTCGTCCTTCTTAACGATCTGATCTTTTCAATTTTTTTGGAAGTACATTTTGAATATAAAAAAATTGTTCTATGATAAAAAAAATATTCGTAATTTTTAGAGCTTCTATATTGTTTTCATTTTCAGAACTCCATACAAAAAAGTCAATTTTACCCATATGAAGTCAAATAAAAAATCTGAAAATTTTAAAAATTGGGCATGTTATGCAGATTAAGAAACAAAAGTAACATTCGCGATTTTTTCAAAACTTTTTGATTGACAAATTTTTCTATTTTATATTGACGAAGCCCAAGCATAAGATATATACGTTATAAGGGACCCGAAAGGAAAATTTTCAGTGTTAATTCGTTTCCGAATTATACAAATAGATTATACCAGAATTATATTATATTAGAATATACAAATATAGATACATGAATGTCGTAGGGGTGAATTATAAAATCGACTGTGTGATGATCATATGACTTTCTGAGTATTATTACTGACTGATTTAATACTTTTTATACATTTCAACTTCATACAATTTAAAAAATATTTAGTAGTCAAGGTGATTCAAGTAGTTACGCACTTTCGGATTTTGTAATGTCCCGACAAATATATTTTATTTACCAACAGTAGAAATTAGATGCCAAAAAATTTTAGAATTCGGATAAAGTTCCGAATAGCTGAATTTTACAATTTTATCGAAACTTCGTATATTTATGTATTTTGACGCGCTGATTACGAATATGATAGTGGAAATTGGCGATAAAGCGATTTTCATGGTAAAAACCATTAAAAAAATACCATAAAAATAAATTTTTTTGCGTTTATCTCAGTAAATACGCAGAATATCGAAAAACGTTTTAAACAAAAGTTTTAGCTAGTATAAAAATCCCCATCCTTTGAATTTAAAGATTAAACCTAGAGACGTAAAGAAAAGCAGGTATATATTTCGGGCGAGAGGGCGGGGAACTTCTAATACTCCTGTTAGACCCCATTGATTTTGTTCTTTTTCTTTATATATTTTCTTTTTTTTTAAGCCGTCATATCTACCTATAATTCTTTTAATTTTTATATTTTCAAAAGAAAATTTTTATCTTGTATAAGAAGGTATAATAGGGTTTAATGAGTCAATATGAATTAAGAATTAAATTCTCTGTTATGTGAGTTTAAAAGTGATAATTTAACTTAAAGTGAAATTGTTACGGAAATTGGTTTTCTGATCGCTATAATTAAATATAGATCTAGCTATTAATTAGTCAAATATCTTTAATAAATAATAGTAAGAGAGACGTAAAGGTACACGCTTTGAACGATGCAGAAAACCAATTAAAAGAAGAATAATAAGCATGGCAAAACTAAGCATATTAATGAATTTCGTTTTGACAGAGAGAATAAGAAAATTTTTGGTGTAAGGCTTTCAAAAAGAGGTTCAACTTTTTTTTTTATTTGAAAAGTTTGAATTTGTGGCAACTAAACTGTAACAGATTGAAAATAAAGCTTTAAAAATTCGAAGTGTCTATAATCTACTACATGTAACGAAAATATCCAGCTATTCGTACCAAAATTTCGGTGCAAAGAGCCCGTTCGGCCTGAAGTTCTACAGAAAAAATCCAGCCATTCGTACCGAAATTTCTGTGCTCATTAGAATTGTACACTTTAAAAATTGAAACTTTTAAAGTGAAAAATGTCCAACTACGCATTCCAAAAAATTAAAAGTTGTAATTAACATCAACGAAACTGAAAAGTATGGTCTTTTAGATAAGAAATATATAAATGAATAAAATATTAAAAACTAAGCATTTACTGATACATGTTCAGTTCATATTGTTCAAAGTCTAACTATTTTACTATTTCAGGATGTACACTACAATATATAAATAAATCTAAATAAATCCAGAAGTTTACATGTTTCTGCTTTCTGTTCAGGTAAAAGTTGCGCAATTATTATTTAATCCTAATGTTGTACGGATTATTCTATTTTTATTTTAAAAAATATATTTAAGAAAAATATTATTCATACAATTAACAATTGCGTAATTCCTGAATAAAATGTTGTAAAGAAAAGCGTACCAAAGAGATTCGTAGATAATCCTTCAAATAATAAAATGAAGTGAGAAAAAAATAGCCTGAAATTTTTTTTCTAAAGTTCGTCTAATAACAAGAGTGTGTTCCTCAAATTTAAAAAGCATTTTTAACAATGCTTATTTTTAAACTTGAAATAACCTGTGTACATCCTTATTTATTGCGTCAAATTGAAAGCCTGAAAAATTGAACAATTCTGGCCCTACTGTCGTTTAGACCCCAATAATAAACTATGATAGAACTATGCCTTTAAAATTAAATTATTTTTCAGGAGAACGAAATAACATTCTGTAAAATCGAAATCACGATTTAAAGATAAAACAAAACTTTACTCCTGAGCTGAAGTGTTTCTAATTAAGGCCAAAAATGTATGATTAAACAAAATATCCAGTTTAGAGAAACAGAATGTGGAAGTTTACAATCTCAAAGTCAGAGGATGACAGCGTGACCCACGTGGACCTCACATTTCAGATGTAGAGGAGCCAGCTGATAGAGCCTCGTTTAGTGGCCGCCAAACTTCGCATTTTCATGCCCATCGCGAATACCGACCGAACATTAGAGTTTTTGCCAGGTGTATGCAGATAAATAAATTGATCTTGCTTGCTGTTCACGTGCAGAAATTTTGCCTAATTGGGCCACATCGGGCTATTTAACAGGGGCTAGATCAATTTGCGGTTCAAAGCCATGTTCTAAATTATGGGGTATTTTTAACTTAAAACTCTGATGATAAAGCTTTCATTAATCGATCGGGAACTGGTGGCACATAAGTATTACAAAGACGCGTTATTTCGTCCATCGATGACGGACCTCAGTAGTTTAAAGATTATTATCATCAGATTTTGAGATTAATACAAAGATAAAAATATCTTGACATGATTTTAGCTCCCCATAATAGAATTCGGCAAAAACTCTAATGTCCATACATAAAGCCTTTATAGTTGACTAATTTTAATTTAAAAACTTAAAAAATAGAGTAACTTTAGATTGGATGTTTCAAAGCTGGGCAATTTGAGTGGCTGCGCCTCTCAAGTCTTTTACTATTTGTTTATATATTTTGTCATATTTTATACCATTCGATTTCGTTTGAATTTTACGGTCACACAATAATTTGATATAAATTAATTTAATGATTGTTGCGAAGTTTATAAATGCTTCAGTTCATTTAAACTTAAGTATTATGTTAGTGAAGAACTCAGAATTTTGCAAAGCTATTTTTAAACTTAAATGTACCGATGGCCCCGGTTGTTTATTGCAAAACGAAGTGGCTAGCACCATTATAAAATTCAAATTTGTGGACCAAAATTACACATGCCTCCGAGACCATGGGTATACTAACATGGGATTTTTTAGGCCCGTAGACAAACAAGAAGCAAAATCCACTTATTTTATTACGGCTTTATTTCGTAATTCATCCATTTTAAACAATTCAAGTAATGTGAAAACCGAATACTTTTATTTCACGGTTGCGAGATTTTAAATCCTTTCACTCGGAAAATATTAAATTGCAAATTGTATTCCATTTTAAACGGTTCAAACTTAAAACTCTTCAATGTTCAAATTTAAATACACGGGAACCGCGTTTATATCCGCTCTCACTTATATGCTTCCACGCTTATTAGGTACATGCCAATGTATTTCTTATAGGAGAAAACAGTTTGAGTGCTTTAAATTAAAATTACAATTTATTTGTTCAGTGTTTTTGGTTGTTCGATCCATTATTTGAAAGAGCATATGTATTTCGCGTAGTTTTTAGTGTTAAATGTTCAAGTTTTGAAGTCATTAAGACAAGAAAAGTGTCAGACTTTGAGGTTATGTTCAACTATATATAATGAAGTGAGTCGCTTAAATCAAAATTTGTAAATAGAATATCGAAAATGTTAAGCAAATACGCTTCAAGTCTTGTGAGTGATGTGAAGGAACGTTAAATCGAGAAAATTAAGGTTATTGACTACTGCGATCCTTATTTATTGGATAAACGAGATTTAGTTTTAAACCTGAGAGATGTATCCGAAGTTCAGTTGATAGATATTGTCAACTATTTCGTTTTAACTCACAGCTTTTACACTCTGCCAAGGAGAAAGAAAAGGAGGAAAGGTATCAAGACCTTAAAAGGGAGCTGCAACGACTGTATCCAAAATATTCGATACGAGTAATTGTCCTTGTGATAGGTGCCCTTGGAGGTACGAAACTATCACTGGTTTGTAACCTTAAAGCCATACCCGCGTGCCAAAAATATGCCACGGTACTTGCGAGATGGATGCAGAAAGCTGTCATCCTACTGGGAGCCGATGTCATTTTTTAGATGACAGTTGCTTTCAGTGGGACCCTGCGGTGGTTGTTAACCTTTAGTTTTCAATTATATATATATATATATAGTTCGTAGCCTCGAAGTCATACCCAAGTGCCAAAAATATGTGAAAGCACTTGCGAGATGGATGCAGAGAAATGTAATTTTTGGGTCGCTCTGTGTCCTTAAGACAAGCGAGGATTTCACCGGCCTGTTGGTTGTCCAACTTACATATGTGGGTATGCGAGTGGGTGCAGTGTATGATGTTAGAGGTAAAGTACGTATATTAGAACATCGTACAAATGTGGTTGAAGAAATAGGATATCACTGATAGGACTCATGTCTACTTGTTATAAGGGCATGAGTCTTCATTGATAGAGATCCTCCATATATTACCTGAGACGTTTTTTTTGTTCAAATAAAGACGAGAATAAAATTGCTGTAAAGTTGAAACGGATACAATGATACAAGAAAAAGAAAAACGTCTTACGTAATATATGGACGATCCCATAGGACTGGCGGAATTCGGAACGAACTTGCGGGACGCAGGGTATAGTCCAATCATCTGAAACTGTTTCACCTTATTAATTAGATAATGCGCACAAAGTTACTGTGCACTAACCTATCTGTGCACGTCGACGTCTCGTGGTACAACTGTGCACGTTGTTGGCCACTGCTACAAATGTGCACGTGCGCAGGAGGGACACTCCGAACTGTGCACGTCGAACGCCAGTGGTACAATCGTGCACGTTATTATCTAGTTGCACAACTGCACCTGTGCACAGATAGTACCTAACTAACGTTTTACATTCACAGATGGGACACTCTCAACTGTAGGGTAGCTCGTTTTCGGGCATATCCTACTGCGAAACGGTAACAAAATAAATTATTGTGGGCGGAATTTCGCGTAAAATAAAATAAAAAAATCTTTCAGTTCCTATATGTCACCAGTTATGACAATGAAACTGCGACCCTTTTCATTGAGAAGGATCTTTATGTAGTGAAAAACTTACTACGACCGTATTTGATCATTTTGGTAGCATATATGCACTTGTAGTTTATTACAAATACACTTTTTTTTATCTTTTTTGTTAAAAAACAATAAATTGATCAATTATTTTTTAACTAATAATCTCCATACTATCAATTCTATGCATATTTTTCGTGTTTTCTTTGTGAACATTACTTCCAAAATATCTGTTGTCAAAAGTGACTGAAGTAAAAAATAGAAATTAACTGTTTTTACATTGTTTATATATTATTTATAAAAAATAATCTTCCCGCTTCGCGGGCACAATCTCTTCGCTCGCACGTTCGAGAGCTACCTGACACTTGAAGCTTGGTTCCTCTAGGTTTTCGCACTTCGTGTACTCGCTATTACGCGCTTCGCCGGCAAATACTCTCTTAAACAGAACAATTTTCAATATTAAACAATTCGAAACTGAATTGTCACAATTTCAGAGTGATAAATTTAAACTTTGAATGCTACAATTATAAAAGTATAAATTTGTAATTTATACTTTTGATGATTTCGACATGAAATTTTTACTTTTTATTTTGAAAAATTACATAATTTTGAGAGAAGGCATAAAAGTATGGGAAGACTGAAAAAATTTCGAAAGGGATGAGTGGATGACTGAAAAATCCCGAAAAATGAAATCTCCGATACTAGCTACCCGCAAAGATAAATATCTTTGCTACCCGTATTTGTAAGTATAGAAAGATTCACAATTGAAATACCGTCTTCACGAATTTACACGCATTGATACACTGGTCCAATATGTCATTATCACAAAGCGGGATTTGCGGGGTGTCTTAGTCGTTTCAATTCAATTCGTATGAATAGTTTTTTTTTGTGAAAACTCAAACATGCATTTCACCACGCGAAAGAGGAACATACGAGAAGAAAAGCATGACGACCTTGGTGGCCTTGAAAGCTTGAAACTAATAATCGGACTTTGGCCTCGTGACCACGTGTGTTCAACTCTTTCATTACCTTATAATAACTCTTTCATTACATTATAATTATATACATGTGAACTACATGTATCTCCAGCACGTTTTTGCATGTATGTAAAATCCGAGACCGCAAAACACGTGTGTATCCATATTATTCTCACCTCTTTTCATTCTTTACGTACTTCACTTCTTCTGTCTTCGGTTTCTCTGTACTTTCTTTTCTACTTTTTTAAATATAATTATTTAAGCTCTCTTCAGATATTTTCTTTTGTTCTTATTTACATCTACTTTTTTCTTTGTCTTGAAACTGTTTTCTATATGTTATTGTTATAATTTATCTGATAAAATTATTTTAGTACACCGACAGCTAAAGTCCAATGTGACAGCTGAGACGTAATAGACTAGAAGCCCATGACATAAATGATGTACTCATAGGAAAAAGGAAATTTTTTCACCTGACAGTTTCGACTTACTCTGACGAACGTAAAGTGGAAGAGGTGAGCTGTGGCGACCTGGCAAAGGTGCGAATTTTTATGGTTCATTGCAGTGACTCGGAAAAGCTTCAAAATTTGTATATATGTAGAAGGTGACATATAAAGAGCACCTGCAAAATTTAAAGCACTTATCTGTATTTAAAACTGCTTTAAGGCACCTGCACAGTTGCCGGAAATTCAGGTAAAATTGATTGATATTGATTCTACAGCAAAAAGTTTCAAACAAAAGTTGGTCTACTTCGAAAGATGCATATTTTCATTCTTATAACATTTTTTGATCAAATTGATGCATTCAGAGAAAACATCGATTAAAGAAATAGCAGAACAATCAAAAGGCTTTTTCTTGTGCAGCAAGTCATTTTTTCGAAAATTGTCAAGAGAGAAAAAATACTCCCCAGCAGGTTTACTCCAAATTAGTACATTAATAGTGTAAGTCTTGTGTAACAAATCGGCGTCACCTACTTTGAGGTAGAATCAAAACTTATTCTGCTATAAACAATAATAAACAGTCACGTTCTCAGCTTCTAATTATCGTAGAAGGTTGTAATAAAGCTGAATATTATTCTAAAAAATTAAATAACAAACGCTATACGTGTCTAATATTTTTCGACGTTCTATCGATTTATACTAGTCTCATCTCAAAGTCAATGTCGCAGAGCAGACCTTCCCCTTGTAAGATAGTTTAGTGTATTAGGACTGGAAACCTGGAAGCGGAGAAGGCCTTGGAACTTTCTCGAAGTGGTTAATAGTAAGTGAAAATTCCAAGGGCCAACTCGAACATAGGCAAAAGGCATAGTCAGAGTACAGAGTACCTCGTCCGGTCGTTGGAGGTGGTCGACATTGTAACCCGGGAAAATGCTTACCATCATTGTATATTAATTTGGAATATATTTCCATATTTTAAACGAACTGTGCTGTTTTATTGTGTTTTTAATCCAACAATAATTACTTTTTTGCCACAAAAGTACTCAAAAAGTACTCAAGAGTGGTTATGACAAGATTTTGTTGTAAACAATTATCAATAAAAATATTTCTTTAGGCATAAAAAAACATATTACACATTTTCAGTCAATAAACATCACTTTTTTCCCACAAAAATACTAAAAACTGGCCAAAAAGTAACCATAAGTGGTGATAGCAAGCTTTCGTTATGATTAATTATTTATTTATCAATGGCAAAAGGCGTATTATACATGATAGGTGAATTATATACACTTATTTGGGATACAAATTTCGAAATCTGAACGTAGTTCTACTTTACGGTACGCTCAGGTGCCCCTATGCAGGAAGAGTGCACTTTTCAAGGTCGTATCTCGTGACCTATTAGGGTTAGGTCATTTTTTTCAATTCACGCTAAATTGACTCCACTGCCATTTATTCTGTGAGAACTTTTGTCGTGGAATCCACAGAAAACGAGGTATTTTCCAAAAACACAAATTCTCCGTTTTTAGTCAAAAATGCAACAACAAAAAAATTGAACATTTGAAACCTTGCAATTCCAAAAATAATAGGACTGAAAGAATTATTATTTTTTTTTAGATGCACGCAGATTTTTGTAGACTCTATTTCATCCTGTGACATCATCAACGAAAACTAAGCTGGATACCATTTATTTTGAATAAACTAAACTCTAATTTTTGCCCGTAAAAACAGGCAAAAATTGCAATCGAGTGGGCACAAAATTTGGCGACGTCTTCACGACATCGTTCCGACATCTTTACGACAACTTTACGACATCCTATGTCCATGCCGTTAATGTGTCTTTGCGATATCGTGAAGACGTCGTACGATCTGACGATGTCTTTACGATATCGTAAAAACATCTTAATGGCATGGGCATAGGATGTCGTAAAGTTTTCGTAAAGATGTCGGAACGATGTCGTAAAGACGTCGTCAAATTTGATGCCCACTGGGAAACTTTGAGGGGTCATAACTCATGACATATTATAGGTAGGACATTTTTCTTTTTTGTAATTAAAGAAATTTGAGTCTACTTTCACCCGTTCGTGGAACACTTTTTCGTGCAGTAATTAGGTGCAAAATAACACAGTGTTTTTTTAAACTTACAAGGAGAGGACGCGAGATGGGCATCGCTGATTCGAATGGGACTTTGCAGGATGAAAGTACATTAAAATACATTAGGGGCGTATTTTTTCTTTCGATCTAATGGGTCTTAGTTTTCGAGATATCGAGGTTTGAGTATTTGCGCTCGATTTCTTAGATTCTTCCACGTGTAAAAATTGCATTTCACTTTTACAACACGTCCTTCAGTAACGTGCTGCGTAAAGTAGTTGTGCACACAGTGCTTGTGACGAACCATCTTTCAAATCTTACCCGGTAGTCCGGTACTCGGTAATCGCGCCTCTACTCGTATTTGTTCGTATTATCAAGCTTTCAAGTTTCAGCACGATTATTCCATTGAACAACGCCATTATATTATCCGACCTCAACCTGACATGAGTGCGCAAGCGCATACGTGTTTGTGAAACTCAGTATTCCCATGACGCCAATTCAAAGTACTCAATTCAAGGCTTCCCGCTGTTCGCGCCTCTTTTTTTTTTAATTGGTCACCCACTGACGCGGAGGAGAATATACCGTGACCGTGGTGGGAGTTCCCGGAACTGCGCAAATGGAAATAACCGTCTACAGCCAACGTGAAATAAAGGTGACAGGAAATAAGAGGTACAGAAATATGTGAGTTTGTACTGTATTTGTGAAATGTTATTTGAATATTTTTAAAATATTACAAGCAAGATTTAGAAATATTTCATAAAAACATTTTAAAAATATTTTGACAATATTTTGATTAATATTATCTGTATGGTTGCTGCAACTTTTATTAGACATTGGAATATAATATTTTCATACATTATTTCTAAAATCTTCAATCAATGTTTTAAGATGTGTTTCACGCAACATTTCCAAAATATGTCATAAATGATTTCATGCAGTATTCATGCAATCTTTTTACAATATTTCTTGGAAATATTTTTGAACAAGGCAAGTAATATTTTAGTGAAATGTTTCGGCAATATTTTTGCGAAGTTTCTTTAAATTATTTTTAAACATGACAAATAATATTTTACTGAAATGTTTTTGCAATATTTTATATTTACTTCAGGAAACCTTTCATAGAAATAATTTAAAAGCGTCTTCAAACCCATTGTGCAACATTATCAAAATGTTTCATTGTAAAATTTGCAAAATCTTTTGGAAATGATTTCGTGCAATATTTATCCAATTTTTTTACCATGTTTCTTGGAAATATTTTTGAACAAACCAAGTAATATTTTAGTGAAATGTTTCTGCAATATTTTTGCAAAGATTCTTTAAATTATTTTTAAGCATGACAAATAATATTTTAGTGTAATGTTTCTGCAATATTTTAGATTTACTTCAGGAAACATTTCATAGAAATAATTTTAAAACGTCTTTGAAACAGGTGTGCAACATTATCAAAAGGTTTCATTGTAATATTTCTACGAAATTTTCGCTGCAACATTTCATGCCATGTGGGTACTAATAATTTAAAAATGTGGTAGCCGTTGGAACGGGAAAAAAGCACGATTTTTTTAAACCCGAAAAACCGGGAAACGAACGAGAATTTAGTGATTAAACAAATGTAAACATCCGATTGAAACTTTATAAACTATTTTCAATTTTGAAATAATTTAAAATGAATAAACTGATTATTAAACTCTTTTATTCAATTTCAAATTACACGCGATCAAATATTGTTTCAGTTTTAAATATTCCGTTTTAGCTCATTGCGAATTAAAATTTTAATGCAAATGTCGGTAAGACCTAGTTTGCAGAGAAATTGTAGAAAAAGCAGAGCTTCCCCTGTAGAACAATTGAGAAGAGAACTGTAAATATGGAAGATGTAACAAGAGTCACACCTTCTGAGATCAAAAAAGCAGTTCTTAGAACAAAATCTAAAAAAGCACCGGGTCTAGATAATATACAAAACATTGTTTTAAAAAATCTACCTAAAAAAGCTTTTGTCTAACTAATGTACATTTTCAATGCTTGCTTCACTTTGTCGTATTTTCCCTCCTGCTAAAAAAAGGCAAACATTCTACCTATACACGAAACTGGTAAAGATGAACTTTTTCCGCAAAATTATAGACCCATAAGTCTCCTGCCTACTCTAAGTAAAATTTTTGAAAAAATTATCTTGACTAGAATTAAGAATTTGGAATCTATTAATAAATATTTAATTCCTGAATAATTTGGATTCGTTGACGGCAAAAGCACAGTTCAACAATTATTCAGAGTAACAAATTACATAATTACAAATGCTAACTTGAATAAATCCACAGCTCTAGTAATTTTAGACATAAAAAAAGCTTTTGATACGGTCTGGCATGAGGGACTCATTTACAAACTCTCAAACTATAACTTTCCACTATATACCTTAAAAATCTTAAATAGCTATTTGAAAAATATATCCTTTGCGGTTACTGCTAATTATTGTACAACCTCATCTGAAAATACAATAAATGCAGGAGGGCCCCAAGGTTCCATATTAGGCCCGGTGCTTTTTATTTACTATCTCAATGACATATCGAGAACTGAAGTAGATAAATTATCTATGTTTGCGGATGATACTGCTCTGTATGTAGCGTCGTGGCGAATTAGGCTAGCCGTTCAAAAGCTTCAAATTTATCTTGATATCCTCATTGACTATTTTAGTAGATGGAAGTTGAATATAAATGCGGAAGAGACTGAATTTATTATTATTAAACATAAGAATAGAAAAGAAGCTGCCTCATAAGAAGAAGAAGTAAACTAGCCGTCAAGACTAAACTGATACTGTATAAATCAATTATTAGGCCATTAATAACGTATGCAGCACCAATCTGGCCAGGAACTAATAATTCTAATTTAAATGTGCTACAGAGAATCCAAAACAAATGTCTACGAATGATTGTTAATGCTAATCCTGAAGATAAAAACGTAGAACTGCACAAAAAATATAACCTAGAACCTATTAGAAGTCATATTTATAGAATGTGAATATAATATTTATAGAATATGAATAAAATGTTTATGAAATGTCATTTAAATTGACACACAATATGCCTTAACAAATTCTGCTATGGGAGCCTCAACATCCGATCTAGCCTCAATATGTTACTCAACTATAGGCCTTTAAGACATATTAAAAACATTAACGTAACAATTTTCATGAGTGTGGGTGGTGGCTGGACTTTGGAGTCTCGTCCCTGCTTTATTTAGCCAGAGATTTTGATTCTGATTCTAGGCGTCATCCATTCACGCAGAAAGTATGATCTCTTCTTGTTATTGTTATACTTGTTATATTAGTTATAAGATCAACCGATAATTTATAAGTTTTTGCACACATTTTTAACTTTAAATCTAGGACGATAAAATGATTTTGCGATCAATTAACAATAAAACTTGAACAATAGACAAATCACATAATTAATAAGAGGTAAAGTTCCAGCGTGGTGTTCTATACATTTTAGGATTTTTTAGGGTGGATCCTGCCTCTACTTTATCTTCACTACTTCCTCTCTCCGCCATATCCCTCTTCCTATTTATGAATGGCTCTATTGAGCCAAAATTCTCCGCCCTCAATCTCTCCCATTCTACCGTTTTTCTGTACTGCCCTCTCTTTTTTGACTCAAGTTGCGGCGTACAGAATACTTCCTCGTCCGAATCCCTTTCTTCTTTGCCATCGCTGTCCCCGTTATCCATCAAGCCGATTCATAAGATTTATAAGAGAATCTGCATTATTTAGAACTGAGCAGGCTGTAGCCAGAACCGTTCTTCGATGAAGACACTCCAAACTTAGCAAGCCTTTACCCCCTTTATGTCGAGGTAGGTAAATTCGATGTACGGAAGATCTAGGATGATGACTTCGATGGATTGTCATAATCTTGCGTGTGCTTCAGTCAAGTTGCTTCAACTCATCGACGTTCTATTTTACTACACCAAACGTGTAGAGCAGTATAAGAACGACCGGCATATTGGTCGCCTGGATCTTGTTCTTTCCAGATAATTCGGAAGCCCAAATTTTTCTGAGAATTCGGCAATAACTTTTTTCAAGGGCCGTTTTAACACACGCACATTTTGGGTTTCCGCTTGCCGTATTCGAAGATATGTATATGTTTCACCATTGCCAAGATGTTGAATGGTATTTCCGCCTATGAGTTGAACATCCTCGATGTCCTCGATAGATGTTAATATCCTCTCTTTGAGGATGCCAGTGAATAGCTAATAATTTTAAATTTGAATGAGGCACAGATAACCTCTTTTCTTAGCATGTTATGCATATAATATATTAATTCATTTCATTTTTTTGTCTTCTATAATAAATTAATACTAATTCGTTTGTACAGACTGAGCAAAAGCTGCAGCAGCTTGATGAAATTGACCGGCCTATAGCCGGTTAGAGAGAGTTAGCAGTACGCAGGTAGGTTAAGTGAATTTTTTTTTTGAGTCCATTTAAATAAAGTAGAATTAGATGAAAAAAATGTGAACCTAAATTAATCTAAAATGTTTTAAACTAAACTAAATTAAATTTAGGTAGTAGTGTTTTATTCGTTTAAGAATCATCCGTTTCATACAAATAGGTTACAGTTCAATTCTAAAACTAACTGTTATTCTAATAAATAAAAACTAAAATTAAAGGTTGACCGTAAACATTACCGCAGAGGAGATAAACCGTAATTGCAACAAAAGCAAATAAAAAATAAATAAAAAAGATCAAGTTTTAGAGCAGATGACGAGTGGGCTCTCTATAAATCTTCTAGATATAATATTTTATCATAAGCTCTTAACCGTGCCGATGTATTCTTTTATAGAGAGGCAAGAGAAAGAAATTCCCAATCGCCCTCTATCCCACTTTTTTAAAATATACTTGTAACCTGGCGGGCCCAGTTGTATTTCTCTAGGGTTGACAAATCATCTTTTATTCTATCCAGTTCTCTTAATCTTAAATAACATTTCTACTGGTATCGATCGTCAGACATATTGAAAATTTTCTCTATCCACTTGAGAATTGACCCAAAAACTCTAACTGCAAGTTGCGATGCACCTATTTCTAATCTAACAGCATATCCAGCAGTATTGAACTTACCTCGATAGACTTTGCGATTGAAAATATTGGAACCATTTTCGTATACTTACCTAGAAAAACATTATTAACCATTTTTCATAACAAAAAATATCAATTTAAACTACTATACCGTTTAGAGTATACTTTGAAATACAATTTCTTCAAGTTTGAAGTAAAAATCTTTAATATGCTGTGAATTAGAGCGAGTTGAAGTGAGAAAAGACGTAATTTTTTCAGTTTTCAAAATTCCTGTTTTTTGCAATTATTTCAAGAATGAACAGAGCTACAACTTTTTTTAAAGGAAAAAAAGATGCGCATTTAAATTTCGAATAAGAATATATTTTTAAAAAATTAAAATTTGGAAACGTTTTTAATAATGCCAAGGGGCCCTCCCGCCACCAGCTATCAGACTTTATATGCCCTTCTGCGATCCGGCGGTTCAATTGTCCATGAAAATTTCTACTAAAATCGGAGGAATAACAAAAACAGAACGTATGGGAGTTTAAAATTTTTGCTTATTAAATGTTCCATTAAAATTATCGAACTATCACTACGGAGCTTAAAAAAATCCAATAATTTAATTACGTCAGAAATAAAGTTTTGAAACAAGTAAATAATAACAAATAAGTACATACATTTTTTTGTGACTTTTTTTTTCTTTGGAGACAAAAGAAGTGCTTACACCCTAGTATCAGTGACAGGCCCAGACTCCAAGGTCACTATGATATAATAATTGTTATTAGCGACTTATGTAATTACTTTAAACCCTCATTCCTTGCATGATTTAATTACTTGAATTTTTCGATATATCTCAAGCTTTAACAGAGCTTCGTATCACAATTAGGACCTGAGATTGCATCCTGATCTATAATTAATTCTGCAAGCTAAAGTTATAAAAATCTGAAAATTTTCGTATTACCTACGTTTAAAGAAAATGTCAAACTATCCGTCTGATGTCCGTGTTTTTCTACATTCTTCCGACTATAACTTTTTTCTTAATGTACCTATATTGATCCATGAATGGAGATTTTTCACGGAATAAAAAGACCTTTTAATAGTGCAATAACAATAAGAATAAAAAGGGAGTAAAGGTCAAAAGAGCAAGACGAGGGGATTGCTCAATGGTAGCAAAGGAACAGTTTAAGGAGAAGGTTAGAAATATCAAAATGGGAAAGGGAAAGGTAAACGACGAGGTGGAAATAATGATAAAAGAAACAAAATGAGTATTAGAGTGTACAAGTAAAGAAGAAGTTAGTAAAGATGGGTATAGAAGTGGAGTAGGTTATAAAGATTACAGGGGAGTGACGCTTATGCCAACATTGTATAAAGTATATGTAACTGTTTTGTCGAAGAGATTGATGAATAAAATTGAGAAAAAAGATAAAGCCACCAAATCATACAGGGCTTAGGAAGAGAATGAGAGTGATGGACAACATATATGTTAATCATAAAACATATGATTAAAGGGAGAATGGGACAAAGAAGCAATCATGTCAATAATCGCGGACTTAATTTCAGGGTTTAACTCATTGGACCGAGTCGATATAGAAAAAGTTTTGGTGGAAAAGGGGATAAGAGATCAAGTAGGAGATGCGAGTTAGATACGATAGTAGTTTCTGGATAGTTAGAGGAGTAACACAAGTCGTCGGTTTGAGCCTTCGATTTGAATCAGCCAAAGCCCTCGCAGCACCATAAACTGAGCAATTGATGGTCCAGAGGGTCATTAGAATTTTATCATCACCAATAAATCTGATATTGGCTCACCCAAAGTAAATGACGTGTGTCTCGTAATATGTAAAAGAGGATGATTACTTACGCTTAGTGCGATTATCTACAGGCATTGTAGGAGATCTATTGACTACTTCAAAATCTTTCTTTTCATTCAATAAAACTCTTATTTGAAACTTCCATGGACCCCAGTTTTACACATTTTTCAGTACTACGATTTTACAAAGTTCGTTTTCCAATTTATATTGGTATTTTCATTATTGCACGTTCTTGAATCACAAAAATTTTCTCACATATGGGACTGAGCCCAAAACTTGTTGGCCTCAGATAATGTATATAAGAAAATACAAAGAACTAAACTATAAAAGAGAATTCGTCTATTATATGAACACTCATGAAGAAGTATACTAAACGTCGTCAAGCGAATATGAAAAAAATATAACCCTAGAAAAACCGTAGTGACCAAAGCAGAATATACATGGAACTACATGGAAACAGGTGCGAAATTCAAAATACAGAAAATGAGTCAAATGAAACTATTATCTAAATGAATACATTTTTATTATGATGAGAATGAAAAAAGTAGTTGACATAAAACACTTCTGATTGTCGAAAATGAAAGAGCAACTTGAAAAATATTAATCGGTGTAAAAAACTGAAAATCAATTTTTCGGATGTTAGGTCCCTTTCCTCGCGGACGGTCATATATATGAATTTAATCGACATAACCACTATTATCAAATTTGTCAATCATTTATCTTTATCATGGAAGACAATAAGCGTAGAATATTATTCCTCGATGGATAATGCGCGTTATTAGAAAAGAAATAAACTTCTGTATTTGTTTCCAGAAATATAATCACTCTTCAGATCTCTTAAGAATTTGAAAGAACATATGCTCCTTAAACGTTTTTCTATCTTCTATTTTGACATCACAACCACCACATATTATCGACCTTCAGATTCTTCATCAATTAAATAATTTTTTTTTTCCAAATTTAATAGACAAAGCATAACTTACGATTATATTTTTTTACTCACAGCTAGCCTACAGGAAGTAGAAATAGAAATAGATGTAAATAGTGGGATAGAAAGGATATCACTTCTCTATCTATTTCATGTAACCGATTAGCATTTTCAAAATGCTATCTATGTTTACCTCTGAGCATATCCACTGTGCCCCAAAAAAATGTCTCTGGGTCCGTTAATATCTATCTTTTCTTATCATTTAGTGCATCTCTCTTTATTGAAAATTTTTCATCTCTTTCTATTCTTTCTTCAGTTTATTTCAATAAACTATAAATAAACTTTCATCACTTAGAAAATATAAATTATATATATATATATATTAATATAGAAGATATTATCATCTAAATGATAGGATTGTTCGGACAATTGGACCTGTGTGGCGCGAGATGTACGAACAACGCGGCTCAAAGAAAGGCGTAGCAGGATGCCGGGAGAATCTGCTCATCGATAGATGTGTCTGTAAAGACGCAGCATTCTATCAGCGTTACCTATCGATGGCCTGGATTGATTACCGGTCATAAAAAGAGAGCCTCTCCGACTATGTCAAAAAAATTCTGGATGGTTCTTTAGACCATCTAAAAGAACGGACTGACTCTAAATTTTGACCTCTAACTTTGAACATCTATTTTTCTCCGTGTACATTATTGCATCCTCTCCGTCTTCCCAATTTTCAGAAGAAAGTTTTATCGGCAGAACCCTACAAAATACAAAAGTCCATAATAAAACAACTTTATTTTATTTTTGTTAGCATTGACGTATAAGAAAGAAATATTTCATTCTAACGCAAAGAATCATGATAATCTTCCCTGTAGAGAACTGTACACAAACATTTTTGTACTAATGCGTTGAATGTGTTTCAAATTAAATTAAATTGCAATCATTATTCTCATTTTTATTTTGTATGAACAATGAATTGAACATACATACGTTCAACGAATTTCCTTTTTTTACATTTTCCGTTTCGGAAGATGATGCTGCAGATTCTAGGTACTTTGAGTTGACATTACGAGTCCGAACACTGTCAATTTTTTGTTGAAGTTCAGCCACAGTTTCTAAAGATAAATATAATACATAAAATGAGTGTCTTTCTTCGTGAGATATGAGCCAAAAGAAATAACAGAAAATTACCAAATATAAAATTGTTACAATTTTGAACAGAATTCACGAAAGATTATCAACTGATTCTTCCGAAAATAAATTAATTGCCACATTGTTAAATAATGTTTATTCTTTATTAGCTAAGTAAGAACGATATTTCTTTCTGATTTTGAAAATAATATTGAACATTTTTAAAAGTTTATACTATAACTTTGGGACAAGATGAAGAGAATCTCTTCCGTTTTATAAACAAAGTACAAGAATAGGCACGAAATAATTCAATATCTCTGTGCTTAACCCTATTCATAATCAAACATGTATTTCATTAAAAATTTGTATCAATGAAAAAATTAATTACCGGCGCAGCTGTTAAGCCGTAATAAGTTCTTCGCTATAGAAATAAATCATATGCGTATGACACGTACCTGCTGCAGCATGCAATATTGCTGCACTATAAAATTTCTTGTAATTTCCTAAAATATGGTGCTTTACATTTTTGTTGACTTCCTCGGATCTTGAAATATTCGGAAATTTTTTTAAGTCTGCGTTGCTAAAGGTCTTCCATGTACCTCTCAAGCTTCCACTTAGGTATTGCACAAAAAAAACATGTTTTTATACGAATCAACAGTTCTCACAAATACACTCAATTGCAATCGCGTCGCACTGCTAACCGCACTGAATATACGATGGTATTTATACTTATAGAAATAAACAGTAAACACTGCACACACGGCGCACGTTTTCAATCGATTTCGAGGTTAGGCAGTTTCCGGAATTACGAAAATTTAAAAGTACAACTTTCGTTCAAATGTACAGGCGTGCTTACCCTATTTCGAACGATTCTAACGCTTGTCCCGATTGAAAACTATTAAGAACGATACACAAGTTTTGTCCTGATTAACACCGATTGGAATCGATTAAACTGTCAATCGATCCCAATCGGGTCCAATCATTTTTTTCTAGAAGGGACGTTTTCATTTGCAGTCAAAGAACACAACTGTCAAAGCAGACACCATGAAAAATGCGAAGTTGCCGCGTCTACGTTATCCATCCATCCATCCATCCATCCATCCATCCATCCATCCATCCATCCATCCATCCATCCATCCATCCATCCATCCAGCCATCCATCCATCCATCCATCCATCGATCCATCCGTTCCCACTATCTCTGTAGAAGTCAAGCAGATAGTGTATGGAATCCCAAGAAGGTCAACCTAGAAGTGAAACGGCGAGCTTTAGAAGGAATAGCAATAAATCCCACCACAACATCGGCTGAGGGATTTTCGAATGTGCTGAGGGGCGCGCGCAATGCCTGCATGCCAAAACTCAAATCATTCAAGTGGTGTCGGCCTATGTACTGGTGGAACCATGAAATTGCACAGCTGCGGCAAAACTGCATCCACAAAAGAAGGATGTACACGAGAGCCGCAAAAAAGAACATCCCTCCTCTGAGGCGCCTTATTTGGGATAATTTAACCGAGAGTCAAGAAGAGCTACAGAAAACTATTAAGGTTGCAAAGAAAGGCAGTTGGTCTACTATTTGTGACGAAGTTGATAACGACATATGGGGAAAAGGGTACCAAATAGTTGAAAAAAGACTTTAGGGATACCCAAACAAACCTCAACTAACTGTAGAAGCCACAGAAGAGGTAGTGAAGCACCTCTCTGAATTTTCAACTTTTTACGGAGGAAGAGCTGAGGTCGGCGAGCACCAAAATTAAATGCAATAAAACACCAGGTCCGGGATGCATCCCACCAGAAATGGTTAAGCACATTGCGGAAGTTTGACGAGAATATGTCCTTTCTACTTATAATACGTTGGCTCCAATAGGTGAATTTCCCGAAATATGGAAAAGGTCAAAACTCGTTCTCCTAAGGAAAGGAAACAAGTCAATTGGAAACCCCAGCTCGTTTAGACCGATTTGCCTGCTGGATGCTGAAGGGAAGCTATATGAGCACTTGATACTCGGGAGGCTTGAAAAATAACTTGAGCGTACTGGTGGCTTCGTAAGAAACCAATGTGGGTTTAGAGAAGGTTGACAAACCATAGATGCTATCAGGGAGGTAGTAGGGATACCAGAAAAGGCGATCGCCTATTCAAGAACATGCAGACGTATATGTGCCTTGATCACGTTAGACGTGAAAAATGCCTTCAACAGTGCCTCGTGGCAAGTCATCCTCGATAGCCTGACAAGAAGGAACATAGACGAAACGCTGATAAGTCTAATAGCATCATATCTCTCCGAGCGGACAGTAATGTTTGAGGCTGAAGGCCCGACAAGGACGAGTGATGTAAACAGCGGGGCTCCGCAAGGCTCTGTTCTGGGCCCAACCCTTTGGAATATTCAATACGACGACGTCCTGAAACTGGAGTTAATAGAAGGTGTTCATCCAGTCGGCTTTGCTGATGATATAGCCACGGTGGTAATAGCAAAGACCGAGAAACTACTAATGGCAGCTGCTAACACGGCGATACTTACAAGGAAGGTTACCCAAGTGTCCGCCTCCGATTTGATTCTTTCTGAAGTATGTTTTAGAGCACTAAAAAATGAGGTACACGTATTTTCTTATGCGTGCCAGAATTCATATTTAGGGGGTGAAGTCACCCTTCAAAGTTTTCGAATAATTACTTTAGAAATATACTTTCCAGAGAAATTAATCATTAGGAGGCAAGCTCTCGTGTTCCTATGGCTTCTTATGTCTCTTTGAATTAATGTCTCATTCACAGATTCTAACCATTCTTTCGGCGCTCTACCTCTGGGCATTCTGCCATTTACTTTACCTTTATACACCTGTTTGGTCAGTCGTTCATCTTTCATTCTGTCAAGATGTCCGAACCACCTCAACTGATTTCTTTCCCATATATCAACTAGTGTCTCCCCTGTGCCACATTCTTTGAGGATTATCTCGTTTCGGACATTGTCCATCAGTGTTTTTCCGCATATTGTGCGCAGAGGTTTCATGCCAATCGCATTAATCTTACTCTTGTCCTTTTCTTGACATGTCCATGTCTCGCTACCGTTTAGTACAGCCGGTACAATTAGAGATTTATATACGGTCGTTTTAGTTTTTTCAAATTTGTTTTTATTTCTGAGAACGGACCCTGCTCTACCGATAGCCTTCTTACCCTCATTAATGCGCGAAGAAAGGGACCTAATGCGTCAAAGCTGAATTTTACAGGACGGGCGATCGTAGCAGAGCTCGCAAGCCAGTATTTGAGTAGTGGGGATGCGTCTACGAAAAGCATTCCCTCCACTTGCCACTACACTTTTAAACACGAGCCAGTGGAGCTCACGCACACGTCACGTACAGTTGTGTGGTAAGTGGTGGGGCTGGCTTTCGTAGGCCTCTCGTTCGGTCTTCGCATACGCTTATCATGCCTATGTTTGTAGCTTAATAACAAGAAAGGTAATTAACTTTAAAAATTTCTGATTATTGGAAATGAAAGAGTAACTCAGAAACTATTGATTGACGTAAGAAAATGAAAATCGATTTTTTCTGCAAGAGGTCCCTTTCTTCGCGGACGGTCACATATGTATTTCTCAACTTGCTCTAATCTCTCGCCATTCAGGACAATGTTGCACATTGTTTTCTCACTTTTTCCTTCAAACACAATTACCTTTGTTTCATTTACGTTAATTTTGAGGCCAATGTTCTTCATGCTTGTATTAAGTTTATTCAACATTCTTTTCAAGTCCTCGATTGATTCTGCCATGACAACCTTGTCATCTGCGAAAGTCAAACCACGTACCTTCACTGTTTCGAGATCTACACCTTCTTCATCGAAGAGAGCCATCAGGGTTGCCAGATGGGGCGTTGAGCAAATCACCCAAATTGCCAACTTAAGTCGCCCAAAATCGCCCAACCCCAAATCTCCGTGTTATAAATTTAACCAACGTTGTAACTTAAAAATACCTAGAGGGTTCACTGCTGTGTGGATTGATTTATGTAATAATAGTTTAATACTATTAATAAATATAAATAAAAAAACCTTAAGTATGAAAATAAGTCAAAATATAATGAATAAGCTTTTATTTGAATCTTTAAATACAATTAAGCAATTGCTTAAGAATATTAGCCCATAGTTATCAGGCTAATCTTGAGTCTAAGTATAATATTTTGCAGACTTATGAGGCCAAGCCTCGACTTTGGAGCAATTCTCTCACAAATTTTGGTAAAACTATGAAACATCGTCGTCAACAATCTATTTAAACAATCTATTTAGTTTGGTCTTTTTCACCAGTCTTTCTGCACAACTCTATATTACTCCTTTTTAGAATATGTTCCATTGCGCCATACACATCACTACTTTACCACCGAGCAATTCACGCCTACCCCGAAAGGGAAACGGCTTAATGATATAATAATAATAATAAGAGAAACGGAATTTTGAGTTCACAAATATATGAAAGGAAAAAAGTTTGTATATAGAAATATTATTGACGACAACAGTAGTGGATCGTTATCAAGGTTTCTAAAAAAAGTTTAAAAATTAGATCTTAAAAGTTGCTTACGTTGAAAACCTCAATTTTTCCCTTTAGAAATATCACAAAAATGCAGTTGCTAATAAGTTTGTTTGAACAATTATTAATAGTTATTGATTGGTACCACAGAGCCATTACTAAATAACAGGCTGCCAATCCCTCAAACGCAATTGTGTTCTTCACAAGTATGTAGATTGTAGGACGAGAAAAATTTGTTTAAACAATTGTTTTGTACAATGCAAATGGTTGATTGTCATGTAAGCTCCGTGAAGGTCTAGAAGTTAGTTATTTACACTTTATTAGGTTGAAAAAATCAAGTTTTTACCTCTAAAAATAGCTATACAGTGCATTTGTTTATTAAATTTGTTTAAACAATCATTAATTGTTACTACATGACTAAATATCATAAATAAGTGACATTTACGTATAATTTTTGGCCGATTAAATAGAAAAAAAGCTTGATTTATTTCATCATAAATACCTACTGTGGATAATTGTTTATAAAATAACAAATTATTTATCATCTTTCATGAATTCACTTAAAACACGTCTATTGGCTATAAATTGTTCAATTTTAGTGTGAATCAATTGATGAATCGCTTTCAATAACCATGAATCCATTTTCATTCAGTGATTTGTTTATAACAAATTCAATACATTTTTAAACAATTGCAAACCTATTAGACGACTTCTCTATATCGTTGTTTTATTGATTCTAGGTATTTCTGATTGAATCCAGATATTTCTCGTAAACCGGTACCCGTATAAAAAAACATTATTATTTTTTTCATTTTTCTTATTAAATAAAAATAATATAAAAAACTTTTTTCAAAATCGGCCACGATAGATTTATGTGGATTTTATTAGCTTTAATTAAAAAAAGACAAGGAAATAAAGTTTCTTATTCATAGCAACAAACATATAAAAAAAAAAATCTGCCCGCTTGGCGGGCACATTCTCATCGCGCGCTTCGCTCGCAAGTATGAGCGCGCCTAGGGCGCGCACCTGTTGGATCTCGCGCTTCGCGCTCGATTTTGTATTCATTTCGCGCTTCGCGCTCGATAATGTATTCATCTCGCACTACGCGCTCGGGCACATTTGCCTGACGCTTTAAGCTCGGTTCCTCTGGGTTTTCGCACTTCGTGTACTCGCTATTGCGCGCTTAGCCAGCGAATACTCTCTTAGTAAGCTTTATCGTTATGACCTGCTTTTGTTTTAATTATGGCAATTTCACATAAAAAGAAGAACTAATTTACTTAAGGTTTTATCGACCTTAAGGAACACATTCTCATCAAGACACTCGCGCTCGATATTTGGTTTAAGAATCATGTAAACCTCGCGCCCCACGCTCGTTTCTGTTCATCGTATGATAGAAATCCAAAAGTTTGAGCGCGCTTACGCAACGAACATATGTTATGTTCTATGTACTTCAGATAAAAATGACTATTCAATTGCGTAATATTTCAAAGTTTGTTTTTAAATAAAAAATTAACAAAATTTATTATAAAAAATTCAAACACAAATTTTCCAAAATGTCAAAAGCTTTAATTAAAAAATATAAACGTTACTCAAAATTTGGAAGTTTTCATACGTCTTCAAATGTAAATGAACTATGACTAAAACGTTAAATCGAAAAAGAATTTTTCAAAACACGAGTGCGCCCGGTTCGTTGACTCACCGCTGTTAGTAATTTTTCATGTCACAATTTGAATGTTTAAAAAGTTCTCCTAGAATACGTTCTAAACTACATGGTGCACGACTAGGTGCACCCGGATAGTCAAATGATCATTGGTACTTATTTTGACTGTTAGAACAATTTAAATTTTTAAAAAGTTCTTGTAGAATACGAGCTAAACTACCTTATGCATGACCCGGTGCACACGGATCGTCGACTCACTACTCTTAGTTATTTTCAATGTTGGCAGAATTTAAATTTTAAAAAAGGCCTTGTAGAATACGTGCTAAACTACCTGGTGCACGACCCGGCGATCCCGGATTGTCGACTCACCACTCTTGGTTATTTTGAATGTTAGCAGAATCTAAATTTCAAAAAAGTTCTCGTAGAATACGTACTAAATTACCTGGTGCACCACCCAGCGCACCCGGATCGTCGACTCACCACTCTTAGTTATTTTGAATGTTGGCAGAATTTAAATTTCAAAAAAGTTCTCGCACAATACGCGCTAAACTACCTGGCGCATGACCCGGCGTACCCGGATCGTTGACTCACCACTCTTAGTTATTTTGAATGTTGGAAGAATTTAAATTTTTTAAAAGTTTTTGTAGAATACGTGCTAACCTACCTGGTGTACGACCCGGTGCACCCGGATCGTCGACTGATCATTATAACTTATTTATGTTGTTGGAAGAAATCAAATTGTAAAAAAGTTCTTGTAGAATACGTGCTAAACTACCCGGTGCACGACCACGTGCTACCGGATCGTCGAATTATCATTAGAACTTATTTTGACTGTTGGAAGAATTCAAATTTTAACCAAGTTGTCGTAGAACACGTGCTAAACTACCTGGTGCATGACCACGTGCACCCGGATCCTCGACTGATCATTAGAGCTCATTTTGGCTGTTGGAAGAATTTAAATTTTAAAAAAGTTCTTGTAGAATACGTGCTAAACTACCTGGTGCAGCACCCTGTGCACCCGGATCGTCGACTCACCACACTTAGTTCTTTTGAATGTTAGCAGAATTTAAATTTCAAAAAAGTTCTCGTAGAATACGTGCTAAACTACCTGGTGCAGCACCCGGTGCACAGGGATCGTCGACTCACCACTCTTAGTTCTTTTGAATGTTAGCAGAATGTAAATTTTAAAAAAGGTCTTGTAGAATACGTCCTAAATTACCTGGTGCACGACCCGGCGCACCCGGATCGTCGACTCACCACTCTTAGTTATTTTGAATGTTGGCAGAATTTAAATTTTTAAAAAGCTCTCGTAGAATACGTGCTAAACTACCTGGTGCACGACCAGGTGCACCCGGATCATCGACTGATCATTAGAACTTATTTTGGCTGTTGGAAGAATTTAAATTTTAAAAAAGCTCTCGTGGAATACGTGCTAATAACACTTCAAATCCTACCCTTGAAATTACACATTGGTAACACTTAAATCCTTGAGTTTAAAACATATATAAGCTTGTACATGAATGTATTTACTCTTAAGCATGTATATTTGCATATGTACACTTACAGTATTATTGGTAACAAACCACATCTAATTACGTGTATTTCAGTTTATTTCTTTACTTCTGTTAAATACCCATTTTTTATTTTAATCGTTATATCGATCACCGTCAGTTTTCAATTGTCACATGTATCACCTGTTCCTTATAGGGCTATCTAGCCCTAGGAACTTTTCCTGAATAAAAACAAATACAAATACATCTTTACCATAAAAGATGAATTTTATATTAAAGAAAATGAATTTTTAAGGAATATACAGGACCACACGAAGTCCTAGAAATTTCAGGTAAAGAAAACGTGAGGATTAAGATAAAAAAGTCCTCTAAAGTGTTTCATATAAATCAACTTAGGCTCCCTCACATTGAGCCAATCGAATAAATAGTCAATATCTACTCAAACAAATAATTATGCAAATAGTAAATAAATAATATAAATTTCTAACCGGATACCCTCCTGTTCGCAGGGATGGGGACCGGAATCGCACATTTAACCTTGTTTATAATTCTGATGATACCGATGACAGTATTAGCCATCGTGGGATATGATTGTGGTTCTAACAGATCAAACATAACCACAATATCCTTACTGGAAGTAGGAGATTGCAAATCAACTCAACCCAAGGTAGATACATTTGATACCTACATCCAATTATTACAATTTAGTGGTACCACAACAACACAAGTATGACAATGTAAAATCGAAATCAAACAAACAATTCATTATTGTGGAGCATACTTCCATATTTCAGTAGTAACAAATAGTGGAGCAGAATTCCTAAAAGAAATTTCACACGAAACTTGTAAGTCAATTCATCCTACAGGTACATATAAGGCGGGCGTATACGGTAGTAGTACCAGGTACCATTAAAATCATACTATTTAGTCAACAAGCAACCGTTGATCTTGAAGCGAATAAAATACGTTTGGAATCCAGCTTAACTTGTGCATTATCACAAACTCCATACATTGATGAACAAGGCGGATATACCTTTTGGGATCCTTTGCCAAGGGACATTTGCCATTTCAATAAATACGAAATGTTGTACGAAGTTCCAGCTACTAAGTTACAGGCAATTGTACAAATGAAATCCTATTTTCGCTAACTTCACAAGACATCACTCTCATTTTAGCTAAAAAGGGACACTTTGGAATTTTTCAATATACTCTAGTAATAACAGAACACCCTGAACTATTCATATTAGAGACAAAACCCGGAAAAACGTTTCTTCACAATAATAACCCGACGATTCTAAATATGGACATGTTTACATACGTAAATTCTAAATTAATTTATGTAGAAAGGCATATTAGAACCGAGGAAAAACGACTCTACGGTGATCTTTTATGTCACCATTGTACTCTTGAAAGAAAACTGCAAAAATGCCCTGGGTTTAGACACTCAAGCACCAGCCGAATTTGCTTTTAATCTCAAGAAGGGCCCAGGCTACATGTCAGTGATTGCAGGTGAAGTAGTTCATATTGTCAAATGCGTACCCGTAGAAGTGATTCTCTCCCTCCAGCTGTTCAAGGCCCACCAAATGGGTTTGTCTTTTATAAGGGGCAACGAATCGAGTTATTGCTAGATTATACTGGAAAAAAAGTACTGAGAGCTGACTTTGATGGCAACATTTTTCCTACTGGCAACTATTATAGATATCACAATTTTCTATGCCGTCTTTCTGTAATAGGAGGCCTAAAAATAGTGGAATACATCAAACCAGATGGATCACTCCTTGGAGTCCGAGCACCGATACAAACTAGTAAGTGACCATCCATAAAATAAGTAACAGATTTTTTGCCAATTTTTTACCATTCCCCTCCTCCATGTGAAAAATATTTAAATTATATGAAAAATGCAACAAAGAAGCTATACACGCCTCGAAAATAAACACGCATAAAAAACTAAGATAACCTAATCATTTCAAAGAACGATTGTCATCATAATAAACGGTAATAAAATATGTCGTCAAATCTAGAAAGGTAGATCATTAAATCTAAGGGTGTATTCAGAAAATAGTGAAAAGCTCGATAAACTTGAAAAATTTTCTATGATTTTGAGGGTAGTAGTCATTAAAAACTTTTTAAATAAACCGTTTTATGGCATTTTTTTTAAATACCTAAAAATCTTTGAAATTGTTTAAAATTTTTGGAAAGACCTTAAAATATTTGTAAATCTCTTCAAATATTTCAAATCCTTAGAAATTCCTTAGTTCTTGCGAGTAAAATTTTTTTGAAATTCAATTACAACTAAAACAGAGTACTTGAGGATCTCCGAATTTTGTTGAATGTTTTTGGATTCCCTTGAATTGCTCCAAATTCAGTCCAATTTCACTGTAGTCTGTGGAATATTTTGGATTTTTTTCAAATGACTTCAATTTTGTATACATTTAGCTAGAAAAAGTCACGATTTTTATGGTTACTGCTACTGAAAAAATGTAGCTACTTACCAATTCGTTGCTTATTTACAAATGTATCTTCCTTACCACCCCTGGCAGCAATTTCTGATACAAAGTTCTTGCCGAAGCTATTTAATCGTTTCCATTTTTTTCCGAACCTTTCCGAGATATGCATCCAATTCTTACAGAAAATTTCTAATAAAAGATCTATTCAGCATTTTATTTGACAAATCAACTGTCATCGCAAAAACGAACAATATTTTTCCAAGAAAACATAGAGAAGCAATCGAAATCTTAAAACACCCGGATAACATCAATAGGGACAATGAATATAATACCAATCCGATTTGACTTTCCGTCCTCCCGGGTTTTTTAAAAAAGACTTGATTGGCCCATCAAGTTCGAGCAGTCCCCACCATTGAAACCCGAAAAAGCTTCAAATTTTTAATTTGAATATATAATAATCAATCATTGTGAAAGCATTGAATCTATTAATTTATACTAACTTGAATTTTTCGGTCAAAATTAGTCAAAACTTCTAATAGAAACAGAAATCTTCGGATGAACATCTTGGAATCCGAAATTTCCTTTCTAAAGTTTTTACCAGGGACTATTATTACCATGAAAGTAACTGGTTACATGAAATAAGTTACATCCCATCGCTGTTATTTGATGCTTTAAAGAGCTTTCAACTCTAAAAAGAACGTTTACTTTGATGTTGATTTTCAATCTTCTTAAATTATTTCTAATCAAAAAGACGAATTTTCCACAAAACAGATCAATTTTCTACCAAACGGATGAATCTTAAGAACAACAAATTAATTTTTAACAAAGTAGTTCAAATTTCAACCAATTAGTTTAATTTTCAACAAACGAAATAAATTTTCTAATCAAAAAGATAAATTTTCTAATCAAAAAGACGAATTTTCCACAAAACAGATCAATTTTCTACCAAACGGATGAATCTTAAGAACAACAAATCAATTTTTAACAAAGTAGTTCAAATTTCAACCAAGTAGTTGAATTTTCAACCAAAGAAGATGAATTTTTAACAAAATAGTTGAATCCTCAACCAAAAAGATGAATTTTCAATAGATGATGCTTATAAGATGAAAATTCAACTATTTAATGGAAAATTCCTTTTCTTAATGAAAATTCGTCTCTTTGGTTAAAAAATTGATCTTGTAAGTATAAAATTCATCTTTTTGGTTTATCATTTAACAATTTGTTTGCATTTTTTTTAATTAATTTTTTCAACTAAGAATAAAATTATTCTAGTTTTGGTTTAAAATATATATATATATATATTTTTTAATTAAAAATTCAAGATCTCCCAACTAGCTATGAATTCCTCTCACAAATAATTCTTTTGATTTTTTAAAGTCCTCAAAATATTAATTTCAATTTTTTTTTCAAAGTCGAAAAAGCCCGATTCCAAGATCTCAATTCTACTCTCAAATAATTAATTTTTAATTTTTAAAGTCCTCAAAATATTAATTATTTTTTTTTTTTAATTTTCGAAAGAAAAATATATTTTTTTAAAGTCAAAAAAGCTGAAAATTGGAAACGTAGTTTTGCGGATGGCCCCTTACCTTCGAAGATCTCAATTCTACTCTAAAATAATTTCTATTTTTTAAAGTCCTCGAAATATTAATTTTTTTTTTTAATTTTCCATTCTGAAAAGGAAACTATTTTCGGATCGAGTTGAGATTTTGAAGGATTTGAAGTCAGAACAAAGTATAGAATAACAGAATGAGTGGTCCCAAGGAGGCTGTAAAAGAAATAACAGATGTGGCTCTAAATGGGCCACATGGCTCGCAGTAAGAACCTTTTTAATACCTACACATGTGCAGTCCTCGACTTTCTGAATTTTAATAGGTTCAGGTGTTGAGCTTCTGGCATCTACAAAGAAGTCATTATTTCTAGATATTTTTGACCTCAGTTCCGGATTTTTATAAAAAAATCGAGATTTTCTATAAAAAGAGGGCCAAGGACCTTTTGGCACAGAGGAATCTTGTTTTCATTCTTTCGACTTTAATAGTGATAATAAAAATTCAATGACAAGCAGACAATGTCATAAAAAGGAGCAATTAGATACTTTAATCAGGGGAGACCTGCCTACAGTGGATAGTGGAGCCCACAGTGGATAATCATTAATTAAAAATAATGGCGTTTGTAAAATAAATTATTTTATTTTATTATTAGTTAAGAGAATATACGTATTGATAAATTTAAATTTAAATTAATTATTTTTCTTTTATTTGTAATTAAATTTTATTCAGAAAAAAGATCTTCTTTCACTCCGCTGGGATTCAAACACCAGGTCAACTGATTTCCGGTCAGGTGCTCTAACCACTGAGCTACTAGAGAGAGTGTAACTCTTTATTTTCATAAAGAAAAGGTCATTTTCGTGATAGTGTGGAGTGAAGACTTATTTCAAAATCACCCAGATATTTGTTTCTGGATCATGCGAATCTAAACTATGAACAACTGAAGGTTTGGCTAGACTAATTAATAGTATTTTAATTTTTTGTATTGCGTATTTTTCTGAGCAACCCAGTCTTTCCAACATCCTAGTAAATAATTTTTTAAGGTCAAAGAACAAATTTTGCTCAAGTGTGTTATTGAACAAATTTTAATGAATTCAGAGTATAGCATATTATATGAAAAGATTTCTTTTATTCGATTAATTTGAAAAACTAATGTTTAACTATGTTTAAAAATTTTTAAATAATAAGGAAAATATTTCAAATTCCGAACTTTTAAATTTAAGTAATATTCAATTTCAAATGTTGTAAACATAAAATTGTTCGAAAGTTATACAAACTTTTAAGGTCATTGTTATCAAAAAAAAGAAGAGAATATAAAATTTTAAAAATAATTCAAAAATAACAAAATGGGAGATACAGGAAAGATGGAAAGACCCAGAAACCTTCAGCAAAATGTAGATGAAGGTAATGAATCTCTACACACTATTCACGAATTACTGGACTCGCGTAGTGGAGTAGGACGTAATAATGAATTCCGTACATTAAACCCGTTAGATTATAGAGTAGGGTCCCAAGGTCTGATTAGGCAAAGAAACACAATGTTTGATAATGACGGAGGTGACTTGACTCAATTTATTCGTCGTCAAATTGAAATCTATGAGGCTGAAAGACGGTATGACACATGCACGCCCGTGAATGAACGCGGTATTCACAATAACTCGGCTGAACAATCTAATAATCCCTGCTATTCTGCCCATACGGCATCATCAAGCGGCGTGAAGGGGAGTGATATCAGCATTAAAAATCGTGGTTGAACTCATCCCTGCGTTTAACGGAAGCAATATCTCGTTCCAGACTTTTGCGCGCGAGTGCAGATTCGCAGAGGTACAGATAGCTCCTAACCTTCGACCCTTTCTTTTAAAACTACTAAAACCCAAAATTCAAGGGGAGGCGGGACTTTACATTCGAAATGTAATTGTTGACACCCTTGAGGGACTTTTAAGCATGTTAGAGAGAGCTTTCGGTGTCCCAAAAACCCTGTTTCAAATACAATCCGAGAGAGCGCATACAAAACAAAATTTAGGTGAATCTTTACTCTCTTATGCCGCGAGAACTATGGACCTGTTTTCGAAAATGGTCGAAATAACAGAAGCGCAATCCTCTGCTTCCATAGCAGCCCTGAAAGTCCGCGAGTATGACCTTGAGGTGGCTACGTGCTTTTGCCTGGGCCTGCAAGGAGAACTTGAATTCAGAGTCCGACAGAAAAATCCCTTAACTTTACAACAAGCAATTAATTTTGCTGTAGAGTGTGAGCGGGACCTTATGCGTCGGAAAAGGTTATACGGCGAAACTGAGGATCCCGTACCCTCAACATCTACAGAGAGACAAAGTAATTTTTCAATAAATGAAACGTCTCGTAAAATTACAAAGACTGTCAATAACATAGATAACTCAAGTAGGCACAGGGAAAACACGAAAGGCAAATTTGAATGTTATACTTGCGGGCAGGATTATACTCTCGATAATGTAAAAATATGTGGAATACTGTGCAATTATTGATTTATCGTAATAAATTTTTTTAAAGTGTGTACAAATATTATTATGAAATCCAGTGAAAAATCATTATAAATAATTCCATGGTTCAAGAATTTTTCGGATACACTTTCGATAATGTAAAAATCTGTAGAAAACCGTGCAATTCTTGAACCATTGTAATCAAATTCTTTGAAAAAGTGTTCAAATATAAGTATGAAATTCAGTGAAAAATCATTATAATTAATTCCATGATTTAAGAATATTTTGATTGAACTCTCGATAATGTAAAAACCTGAGGAATACTGCGCAATTCTTGATTTATCGTAATCAAATTCTTTGAAAAAGTGTGAAAATACCATTATAAAATTCACTAAAAAATCATCATAATTAATTCCATGGCTTAAGAATTTTTCTGATATACTCTCGATAATGTAAAAATCTGTGAAATACTGTGCAATTCTCGATTTAGTGTAATCTGATTCCCTGAAAAAGTGTTAAAGTATTATTATAGAATTTATTGAAAAATCATTATAATTAATTCCATGGTTTAAGAATTTTTCGGATATACTCGCGATCATGTAAAAATCTCTGGAATGCTGTGCAATTCTCGATTTAGTGTAATCTAATTCCCAGAAAAAGTGTTAAAATATTATTATAGAATTTATTGAAAAATCATTATAATTAATTCGATGATTTAAGAATTTCTCGGATATACAGTCGACAATGTAAAAGTTTGTGGAATACTGTGCAATTATTGATTTATTGTGATCAAATTCTTTGAAACAGTGTTTAAATATTATTATAGAATTCAGTGAAAAATCATTATAGTTAATTCCATGGTTTAAGAATTTTTCGGATATATTCTCGATAATGTAAAAATCTGTGGAATACTGTGCAATTCTTGATTTATTGTGATCAAATTCTTTGAAAAAGTGTTAAAATATTCTTATAAAATGCAGTTGAAAATCATTATAACTAATCCCAAGATTTAACAATTTTTCGGATATACTCTCGATAATGTAAAAATCTGAGGAATACTGTGCAATTCTTGATTTATCGTCATCAAATTCTTTGAAAAAGAGTAAAAATATTATAAAATTCAGTGAAAAATCATTATAGTTAATCCCATGATTGAAGAATATTTCGATTATACACTCAATAATGTAACAATATGTTGAATACTGTTCAATTCTTGATTTATCGTAATCAAATTCTGTGAAATGTGTAAAAATATTAATATAAAATTCAGTGAGAAATCATTATAATTAATACCATGATTTAGGAATTTTTCGGATATACTCTCGATAATGTAAAAATCCGTGGAATGCTGTGCAATTCTTGATTATTGTTATCAAACTCTTCAGAAAAGTGTAAAAATATTATTATAAAATTCAGTAAAAGATCATTTTAATCAATCCCATGATTTAAGAATGTTTCGGATGTACTCTCGATAATGTAAAAATCTGTGGAATACTGTGCAATTCTTGATTTATCGTAATCAAATTCTTTGAAAGAGTGTAAGAATATTATTATAAAATTCAGTGAAAAATCATTATAGTTAATCCCATGATTGAAGAATATTTCGATTATACACTCAATAATGTAGAGTATATACTTTACAACTTCACAACAACTTCGAGCTGTCGCGATACTATAGAAAATAGCTCTAAAATGAACCTAACAACATTACAAAATCTTTTATTTCTGACATCACCTAAAATTTAAGAAAACATTGAATTTTACACTATTTTTGCAATATATACTTGAAAAATATACCAATTGGGTTCATCCTGGGCTTATTTTATACAGAATTTTGAGAGCGTGGTAGAAAAAATTACGTCAACTGCCGACCACTGTAGTAACTCAATGTGCAAAAGAATTTTTCAAGAATTTCAAGCAGTTAAATCCAGTTTTGCTAAAACATCTCAAGAAATCCCTCCTCCTTAAACAAATTTTATAACAGGTAGCGCAAATGAAACCAAAATTGGTCGCTTGCCTTGTCCTTATCTTAGGCAATAGTGTATACATTATACAGAGAGAGGGAAGTGAGTGAGGGAGTATCGGTCCTTTAAATAGAGCCACAAATAAACCACGGTGTTCAGGCTTTATTGTTACGTAGCGTCTTGTTGTGCTGGGACAATAATCTCACCTATCGGAACTTCATTGATTACCGTGTCTCGCGGACATTGTGCTACGATCTGGCCGATATAATTCGATATCCTTTGACAACTCCGAATTGCGTTAAACCAAATGAAATAGTGTCACTGATTTTCAATTATCAGACTTTTCTTCTGAACTAGTGCTTTTATAATTCCATCAGAAACTTGTTCCCGGGAGTCGGATTTGAGTGCGGTGGTGTTTGCTGTGTCAAAAATTCACGTTCCCAGTTATTCCGCGGACAGCGTTTATTGTTTTAGTTTCACAACTACAGGATTTCCCACCTCCGATTAGCTCTATGATCACGTCACAGTCGCAGAAGTTGTACAACGAGTCTGGCAGCCCCGGCACCATGACAAGCGCTGCTATGTTAAATATGAGTAGCATGGGGTCGACCTACAGCTCCATCCATTCCTCGAGCTGCGTCTCCATGGGAATGCCTATGGGAGTCGGATCCAATTGCAGCTCCCAGAATCCTGGAGCCTTGAACATTAGCACGATGTGCCCAGCAATCGGAATGGCAACCATGGGTGGTTACGGTGGTGCTGGGATAAATACTTTTAGCTACGAATCTCATGCCCCAAGTAGCAGCGGTAGTGCCACAAGAGACTTTTTCTCCTTAGCTGAAACAGATTCACCCAATTCAGCTCTTCAACGAGCAAGAACCGACAATTCTTACCGAAGTAGTTACACCCATACGAAACCACCATATTCCTACATCAGCCTAATTACAATGGCTGTTCAGCATTCACCCAATAAGATGCTAACCCTATCTGAAATCTACCATTTCATCATGGACCTCTTTCCCTTCTACAGGCAGAACCAAAAACGCTGGCAGAATTCCATCAGGCATTCATTGAGTTTTAACGACTGTTTCGTTAAAGTACCAAGGACTTCTAACAAGCCCGGTAAGGGATCTTTCTGGACTCTACGCCCTGAAAGTGGAAACATGTTCGAGAACGGGTGCTACCTCAGACGCCAGAAAAGGTTCAGAGACGGGAAGAAGGAGCTAATCAGGCAAGCTGCCAAACATCATCACCACAACTCTGGTCGGAACGGACACGGTAGTCCTCCATAAATATATCCATTTGGTAAGATTAAAAAATAAATAAATAAATCGAGTAAATTCAAGAAATATTTAGAATTTTTGAAGATATTGAAAAAGAATTTTAAAATGTATAAGATTTGAAAAAATGCAGATTTTTTTTTAAAGATTTCAAACCCAAACTTTACAAGTTTTAAAAGAATTTTGAAAGGTTTCAAGTGAGTAAACAAATTTTCTTCAAAACCGCACGAAAATTTGGACGATTTTAAGGCCATTTTTTACATTTCGAATGATTTTTCAAAATTTCAAGAAAAATTCGAGTACATTACAAAAGATTTTCTTAAATTTCGAAAAAGAGTAGAAGATTTTAAAGCAAAACGTTTTAATTGGGTAAGATTAAAAACTAAATAAATAAATCGAGTAAATTAAAAAAATATTTAGAAGATTTAAAGAGATTGAAAAAGAATTTTAAACTGTAAAAGATTTTAAGAAATGCAGATTTTGTTTCAAGATTTGAAACCAAAACTTTACAAGCTTTAAAAGAATTTTGAAAGGTTCCAAGTAAATGGATTTAAAATATTTAAAAACTTGGACGCATTTTAGAAAATTTATCTAATATTTTTTGTTTCTTCCAAATTTCTAAAAGTCCTAAACAATACCTTTTAGAAAGGCTCGAATTTTTCCTAATATATTGTAAAATACTGTGAAATAATTTTTTTTTTATCTTCTACATTGTTTTTTGACACATCTGAAATATTCAAAAATCTTTTCTAATTTTCTCAAGAATCTTATAAAATTTACATTTATTAAATTAAAAAAAAATATATTTCAAACCAAAACTTTACAAGCTTTAAAAGAAGTTTGTAAGGTTTCAAGTGA
>JAABKJ010075445.1:162316667-162326908 GCA_011634705.1 Andricus grossulariae | reverse complement strand
ATTTGGAAAGGATTAAAACCAGAAATGTCCTAAGAATCATGGGACAATTTTTTATGATTATTTATTTTGAGAAATGAACTTTGAGACGAAACTGTAAAAGATTTCAAAACATAACAAAAGATTTTCTTAAATTTCGAAAAAGAGTAGAAGATTTTAAAGCAGAATGTTTCAATTTAGTAAGATTAAAAAAAAATCGAGTAAATTGAAGAAATATTACGTACATTTCAAGAGATTGAAAAAGAATTTTAAACTGTATAAGATTTTTAAATCTGCAGATTTTTTAAAAAGATTTCAAACCAAAACTTTACAAGCTTTAAAAGAAGTTTGTAAGGTTTCAAGTGAATAAACAAATTTTCTTAAAATTCCTAGGAAAAAATGGAAGATTTTAAGACAATTTTTTTACATTTTAAATTATTTTTCAAAATTTCAAGAAAAATTCGAGTCTGCTAAAAATATTTTGAGAAATTTAAAAGGTTTTGAATAGATTAGAAATATTTTAAAACTTGGAAGCATGTCGGAAAATTTATCAAATATTTTGTATTGCTTCCAAATCTCTAAAAGTCCTGAATATCTTTTAAAAATCCAAGAATTTTTACTTATATTTTGTAAAATCATGTAAAATAAATTTATTTTTTAATCTTCTATATTCTTTTTGGAAACAACTGAAATATTTTAAAAAAAAATTGATAATTTTCTCTAGAATATTATTAAATTTAAATTTATATAAGTTTAAAAACAAACTGATAATACTTCTTTTCTTGTAATTTCAATATAATTATCCACCAATTAGAAATAAATTTTTTCCAACGAAGTAGTTAAATTTTTAACCAAAGAATTTAATTTTCAATAAAATACATGAATTTTCAACCAATTAAAAATAATTTTTAGTAAAAAATTAATTATAAAGCAATTAGAAATGAACTTTCAACGAAATAGTTCAATTTTTAACCAAAGAATTTAATTTTCAATAAAATACATGAATTTTCAACCAATTAAAAAGCAATTTTTAGTTAAAAAATTAATTACAAATCAATTAGAAATGAATTTTTAACGAAATAGTTAATTGGTTAACCAAAGAAATGATCTTTCAATAAAGTACATGAATTTTCAACTGAAAGATACATTTTCATCCAAAAATGGAATAGTTAAATTTTTGGTTAAATTAATTTTCAACCAATTCAAAACGAATCTTTAACCAAATAGCTATATTTTTAACCAACGAAGTTAATTGCGAAGAAAAAACATTACTTTTCAACTACAACAAATATAAATTTTCATCCAAAAATGAAATAGTCAAATTTTTAATTAAAAAATTAATTTTCAACTAATTAAAAACGAATTCCCAGTAAAATATTTAAATTTTTACCCAAAGAAAATTAAGTTGTACAAAATACATCAATTTTGAACAAAATACACGAATTTTTAACTAAAAAAGATACCTTTTCCACCAAAAATGGAATTTTTAAATTTTTGGTTGAAAAATTAATTTTCAACTAATTAAAAGCGAATTTTCAAGTAAAAAAGATCAATTTTCAACCAAAAATCGTATATGTAGTTAAATTTTTAGTTAAAAAAATAATTGTCAACCAATTAGAAATAAATTTAAAATACATGAATTTTCTACAAAAAAGATCAATTTTCAACCAGAAATGGAATAATTAAATTTTGGGTCGAAAAATTAATTTTCAACCAATTAAAAACAAATTTTTAGATAAAAAATGAATTATCAACCACTTAGAAATACATTTTTTGCAACGAAATAGTTAAATTTTTAAGCAAAGAATTTAATTTTCAATAAAATACATGAATTTTCAACCAATTAAAAAAGAATTTTTAGTTAAAAAATTAATTAGCAACCAATTAGAAGTAAATTTCCAACGAAATAGTTAAATTTATAACTAAAGAATTTAATTTTCAATAAAATACATGAATTTTCAACAAAAAAATATAAATTTTCAACCAGAAATGGAATAGTTAAATTTTGGGTCGAAAAATTAATTTTCAACCAATTAAAAACAAATTTTTAGATAAAAAAATTAATTATCAACCACTTAGAAATACATTTTTTGCAACGAAATAGTTAAATTATTAACCAAAGAATTTAATTTTCAAAAAAATACATGAATTTTCAACCAATTAAAAAAGAATTTTCAGTTAAAAAAATAATTATCAACCAATTAGAAATAAATTTCCAACGAAATAGTTAAATTTATAACTAAAGAATTTAATTGTCAATAAAATACATGAATTTTCAACTAAAAAAGATACATTTTCAACCAGAAATGGAATAGTTAAATTTTGTGTCGAAAAATTAATTTTCAACCAATTAAAAACGAATTTTTAGATAAAAAATTAATTATCAGCCACTGAGAAATACATTTTTTCCAACGAAATAGTTAAATAAATTATTAAGTACATCCGCACGTTATGTGACGCTATTTTGAGTGATTTTTGGAATATTTTATCACCTTCAATCGATTTTTTTTTATTTGAGGTCAGTGATATTATTCACAGATTCATTTAGATGGCAGATTAACTTGACAAATTAGGGGTTGTCCATAAAATCTTTTCGCCTTTTTTAAAGAATTCTTATTTTTTACTATTTTTTAAGAAAAAACTTCCACTTTTTCTCATTGTCGCGGATTTGTGGGCTGACATCCGAAAATAGTTAAAAAAAATTAGAAATCGGTTAAGATCTTCCGTTCTATTTTTTTATTTGAAAATTCAGATTTTGGAAAATTCTAAAAAATTTCCCTATTGCTTCGAAAATTATGGCGAATTTTTTCTATCTTTAGAATAAGGTTAATCTTCAGTTAAATCTTCAGCTTAAATCAAAGAAACATGCTATTATTTTGTTTTTTGAACAAAATATTTTTACTAATGTTTCAAGCGTTCAAAAATTTCCAATTATACGTTTTTTTTCAGTGATTTTGACGACTTGCTGAGTCTAAAAAATTTTTTTTGGAGAAAACAAAATAATATCATGTTTCTTCGATTCAAGCTGGAGAAATTTCAGATTCGACATATTCAACTTTTTCAAAAATGTGTGCATAGGACTCAATCCAAAAAACATGGTTTTTGCACATTTTCAACAAATTTTTAATTGAGTAAAACAATTTTTCTTCAATTTATATTTTTCATTATTATTCACTACCAAAAACTGTACATAGAAAAAATTTACCATAATTTTAGAAGCATCAGGGAGATTTTCAAAAATTTGAATTTTCAAATCAAAAAAGAGAACAGACGGTAACTGATTTCAAAATTTTTAAATATTTTTTTCGGTTGTCAACCTACAAATTTTTTTCACTCAGCTCGAATGATTCGACTAATTTAATCATTTTCACTCCGCCCTATTAGCCATACATATAGATTTGAAAATTTTGGAAATTTATTTGAACAAAAGTGATTTTCCTATACAAATCTGAACATTTTTTTGGTTGCAAAGTCTACCATTATATTTTTGTTTCTGAATTCGTCTTTTTTCCTTAAAAATTATACGTGTTGGTTAAAAATGTAATTATTTAGTTGAAAATGCAAATATTTTGTTAAAAACTCATCTTTTCTGGTTTTAAATTCAACGCTTTGGTTAAATGTTGAACTGTTTTATCAACATTTTTTATTTAATATGTATCATTTTAGTTGAAAATTTATCTCTTTGGTTGAAAATTGAACTATTTTTCTAAAAATTACAAAATTACAAAATTAGCTTTTTTTTAGTTGAGAACTAATTTTCTCCACTTAAAATGTAACTTTTCTATTTTTGGTTGAAAATTGATCCTTTCTCTTTGAAAATTCATCTCTTTTGTCGAAAATTGAACAATTTTTTTAAAAATTACAAAATTACAAAATCAGTTTTTTTTCTAGTTGCGAATTAATTTTCTCCACTTTAAATGTAAGTTTTCTATTTTTGGTTGAAAATTGATCCTTTCTGTTTGAACATTCATCTCTTTTGTTGAAAATTAAACTATTTTTCTGAAAATTACAAAATTAATTTTTTTTCTAGTTGAGAATTAATTTTCTTATTTTAAATTGGAATCTTCTTTAAAATTTCCTAAAATATTTCACATCCCATTAAATTACTTAAATCCCTTGAAATCCTTTGAAAAATCTTTTTAAGTTTTTAAAATACCCTAAAATCTTTAAAATTCCCTATAACATTCCAAATTCTTTGAAATCCCATAAAACTACTGAAATCAATTGAAAATTCCAAGGAATTTTTTAAATACATTGAAATATTTCAAATCTTTTAAAATCCCTTGAAATCTTTCTAAGTTTTTGAAAATTCCTTGTAATTTTTTTAAATACCCTACAAAATTTTAAATCCCCTGGAATACCTTCAAATTATTGAAATCTTTTTAAATATCCAAAAATATTTTTAATCCTTTAAAATCTTTCGAAATCCATTGTAAAATTATTTAAAGCTCTTGAAAATTCCTTGTAATTTTTTCAAATACCCTAAACATTTTTAAATCATTTGGAATAACCTTCAAATTACTTAATCTTTTTAAATACCCAAAAATATTTTTTAAATCCTTTGAAATCTTTCGAAATCCCTTGAAACCTTTTAAAGTTCTTGAGAATTCATTCGAATTTTTAAAAACACCCTAAAACTTTTAATTTCCCATCAAATAATTGAAATATTTTAAAACTTCTTTTGAATCTTTTAAAATACCCTAAAATATTTAAAATATTTTGGAATTCCTTTGGAATACCTTCAAATTATTTAAATCTTTTAAAATCCCTCAAACTATTTAAAATCCTTTGAAACTTTTTAAAGCACTTGAAAATTCCTTGTAATTTTTAAAAACACCCAAAAATCTTCAACTTCCCTTCAAATTACTCAAATATTTTGAAAATTCCTTGAATTTTTTTTAAATACCCTAAAATATTACAAATATTTTGTAATTACTTGAAACTTTTTAAAGCTCTTGAAAATTCCTTAGAATGTTTTAAAAATACCCTAAAATATATCAAATCTTTTGGAATCCCTTCAAATTACTGAAATATTTTTTAAAACCTTGTAATTTTTTAAAATACCATGAAATAATTTTAAATCTTTTAAAAATCTTTCATTTCCCTTCAAATTACTGAAATATTTTGAAAATTCCTTGTATTTTTTTTTAAATACCCTAAAATATTTAAAATCTTTTGAAATTCCTCGAAACTTTTTAAAGCTCTTGAAAATTCCTTAGAACTTTTTAAAAATACCCTGAAATATTTAAAATCTTTTGGAGTCCCTTAAAATTACTGAAATATTTTTAAAAATCCTTGTAATTTTTTTAAATACCCTAAAACATTTAAAATCTTTTGAAATTCCTTGAAACTTTTTAAAGCTCTCTAAAGTTCTTTTGGAATACCTTCAAATTATTTCAATTTTTTTAAATATCCCCAAATCTTTCAAAAATCCATTGAATCTTTTCAAGTCCCTTGAAAATTCCTTGGAATTTTTAAAAACACCCTAAAATCTTTCATTTCCCTTCAAATTACTGAAATATTTTGCAAATTCCTTGGAATTTATTTAAAATACCCTAAAATATTTTGAAATTCCTTGAAACTTTTTAAAGCTCATGAAAATTCCTTATAACTTTTTAAAAATACCCTAAAATATTTCAAATCTTTTGGAATCCCTTCAAATTAATGAAATATTTTAAAAAATTCTTTCAGCCAAAAAGATGAATTTTTAACTAAAATGATGAATTTTCAACAACAAAAAAATGATTTTTTAATAAATTGGTTCAACCTTTGCTGGTTGAATTCAGGTGTTTTTTATTTTAAATTAAAATATTTTTTCTTATAATATCAACTATTGAATTTTTGGTTGAAAATTCATCTTTCTAGATTAAAAATTCTTGTTTAAAGCTTCATTTTTTGGTTGAAAATTTTTTATTTCACTTGAAACTTGCATTTTTTTTTTGTTTTCTTAAAACTTTTTTTTTCAACTGGAAAGAAATATTTTGTTAAATATTCATATTATCAGATTTAAAGTTCAACTATTTTATAAAAAAATCGTCTTTTTGACTTGAAAATCTCACAATTTGGTATAAAATTCAACTACTTGGTACAAAATTAAACAGTTTTGTAGAAAATTCGTTTTTTCTATTGAAACTTAATTCTCCTCAATACAAATTACACTACAACATTTTTGGTTAAAAAAATATATATATATTTTTTGTCTTAAAAATTCAACAATGTAGTTTAAATTTTCAGGAACGAAAAAAAATAAAGACTAAAAATTAATAAAATAAAATTTGAACCCACATCACATGCATTGTTAAAAATATTTAGTCGAAAATTAGTTGAAATTTTTTAACAATGTCGTTGCATTTTTAACAAAAAAAAATATTTCTGCCAAGAAGATTAATTTTTTACCAAAAAATATTAAATGTTTACCAAAAAAGATGAATTTTTTAACAAAAGAGATGAATTTTCAAACACAGAGTTTAATTTTTAATCAAATAGTGAAATTTTTAACCAAATAGTTGAATTTTCAACCCAAAAATGGAATTTTCAACAAAAAAAATGAACTTTCAACCAAATAGTTAAATTTTCAACAAAATAATTAAATTTTCAACAAAATAGTTAACTTTTCATCCAAAGAAGTTATTCTTTAAAAAAATAATTTTTAACACATTATTTCAACTTTAAACAAAGTAGTTGAATTTTCAAAAAAATAATATTTTTACCAAGAAGATTATTTTTTTTACCAAAAAAACTAATTTTCAATGAAATACACAAATTTTCAACCAAATTTTTTAATTTTGAACCAAAAAGACGAATTTTTTATAAAACAGTGCAATTTTTACCCAAAAAGATGAATTTTTAATTGAAAAGAATAACTTTCTACCAAAAAGACGAAATTTCAACCAAATACAAGAAACAAAACAGTTGAATATTTTAAGAAAAAAGATTATATTTTTAATAAAAAAGATTAAATATTTAACAAAACAGATCAAATTTTAACAAAAAAGTTGAATTTTCAACTAAACATTTTTATTTTTAAACAAAAAAGATCAAATTTCTACCTAAAGAGATGAATTTTCAACAACGACACAAAATATGTAATAGTTGATATTTCATAAAAAAAATTTAATTTGAAATAAAAAAACAGTTGAATTCAACAACAAAAATGAAGTTTTAACACAATAGTTGAAACATGAACAAAAAAAGATTAATTTCCAACAAAACATTTGCATTTGAAATTAAAAAGGATACATTTTCAACTATGAAAATTAATTTTCTACCAGAAAAAACTAATTTTCAACAAAATTTATGAATTTTCGAATAGAAGAATTTTTAACAAAGGAATTCAAGATTCAATCAAGTAATTGAATTTTCTACAAAAAAAAGACGAATTTTCGACAAAAAACTTGAATTTTTTATTAAAAGAGATAAATTTTTAACCAACTAGGTACATTTTTAAATAAAAAAATAAATTTTCAACAAAAAATGAAATAATTAAATAGCCAGTTTGAAAAATTAATTTTTCAACAAAAAACGAATTTTCATCAAAGTAGTTAAATTTTTAACTAAAAAGATTAATTTTAAACTAAAATAGTGAATCTTCATCAGGAATAGTTGAATTTTCAACCGCGGAAGAGATAAATAAATTTTTTAATAAAATTGTGAAATATTCAACTAGATTGCTAAAATTATTCGTTTAGAAAAATTAATTTGTAACCAAAAAAAAAAGGAATTTTCAACAAAGTACTTAAATCTTTAGTTAAAAAAAAATTAATTAAAAAAATTCGAATTTTCAACAACAAAAATGAATTTTTAACAAAGGAGTTCAAGTTTCAATCAGGTAATTGAATTTTCAACCAAAATCATTAATTTTCTACCAAAAAAGACGAATTTTTGACAAAACTCTTGAATTTTTAAATAAAAAAGATAAATTTTCAACCAACTAGGTACATTTTTAAATAAAAAAATTAATTTTCAACCAAAAATTGAATAGTTAAATCTCCAGTTTAAAAAAAAAACGAATTTTCAACAAAATAGTTCAATTCAACTGGATTGCTTAAACAGTTAAAAAAAATTAATTTGTAACCAAAAAAAAAACGAATTTTCAACAAAGTACTTAAACTTTTCGCTAAAAAAAAAATTATTTTAAATAATCAAATTTTTAACAAAATAGGTAAATTTATAATCGAAGAGATGATTTTTCAATTAATATTATAAATCTTAAATTAATGAATTTTTAACAAAGGAGATTAATTTTCAATCAAGTAATTGAATTTTCTACCAAAATAATTAATTTTCTACCAAAAAGAAGAATTTTCAACGAAAAACTTGAATTTTTAAATTATATGGAATATTTAAATATCCAGTTTAACAAAATTTATTTTACAACAAAAAAAAACGAATTTTCATCAAAATAGTATATAAAATAGTTCAATTTTCAACAGCGGAAGAGATAAATAAATTTTTAACTAAAATTGTGGAATATTCAACTGGATTGCTTAAATTATCAGTTAAAAAAAAAAAAATTTGTAACAAAAAAAAACCGAATTTTCAACAAAGTTTAGTAAAAAAAAAATTATTTTAAAAAATCAAATTTTTAAACAAAATAGGTAAATTTACAATCAAAGTGATGATTTTTCAATTAAAATTATGAATTTTTAACAAAGGAGTTTAATTTTCAATCAAGTGATTGAATTTTCAACCAAAATCATTAATTTTCTACCAAAAAAGTCGAATTTTCAACAAAATACTTGAATTTTTAACCAAATAATTGAATTTCCAAATAAAAAAGATAAAATTTCGACCATATAGTTGAATTTCAAAATAAAAAAGAGCAATTTCCAAACCAGAAATGGAAAAGTAAAATTTCTAGTTAGAAAAATTAATTGAATTTGTTTAATTTTTAACAAAATAATGAATTATATCAATCCACAATGTCCAATTTCCTGTCCAAATAGATTTGGTTGAAAGTTCAACTACTTTGTCAAGAATTAAATTTTTTGTTTGAAGATTTATTATTTTACTAAAAATATCATGTATTTGGTTGAAAATTGAATTATTTGGATGCAAATTAATTTTTTTTTTTAAATTCGTATTTTTGTGTGAAAAATTGAACTATTTTGTAGAACATTCGTCTTTTTGGCATGAAAATCCAATATTTCGGTAAAGAATTCAACTATTTGGGCGTAGTTTGCACTCTTTTGTAAAGATTTTTTTCTTTTTTGGTTCAACATTCATTATTTTAGTGGAAAAGTCATATATTTGGTTGAAAATTTAACTATTTGGTTGGAAGTGATTTTTTTTGTCGAAAATTCATATTTTGTTCTTAAAAATTCAGCTGTTTTTTTAGAAAATTCGACTTTTTGACTTAAAAATTCAATAATTTGGTAGATATTTTTTTCTTTCTTGACTGAAAAATCTTTCTTGGTTCAAATATTAATTATTTTGTTTGAAAATTCAAATGTTTTGTTGAATATTCGTCCTTTTGGATTGAAAAATCATCCGTTAAGTATAAAGAATCATCTTTCTTGGTTGAAAATTAACTTTTTGGATTGAAAATTCAACAATTTTGTAGAGAATTAAACTATTTGGGCGAAAGTTGAACTACTTTGTTCAAAATTCATTTTTTTAAGATTCATTATTTTAGTAAAAAGTTCGTATATTTGGTTCAATATTTGATTATTTGATTGAAAATTAATTTGTTTGATGAAAATTCATATTTTCGTGTTGAAAATTGAACTGTTTTTTTAAATTCATCTTCCTGGCTTGAAAATTCTACACTTTGGTACAAAATTCAACCTTTTAGTTGAAAGTTTAACTTTTTTGTTAAAAATTAATTTGTTTGGTTAAATAATTATTATTTTAGTGGAAAATTCTTGTATTTGGTTAAAAATTATCTTCTTTGTCAAAAATTCATATTTTGTTCTTAAAAATTCAACTGTTTTGTAGAAAATTCGACTTTTTGCCTTAAAAATTCAATAATTTGGTAGAGATTTTTTTCTTTCTTGATTAAAAATCATTCTTGGTTGAAATGTTAATTATTTTGTTTGGAAATTTAACTGTTTTGTTGAATATTCGTCCTTTTGGATTGAAAACTCTTTCGTTAAGTTAAAAGAATCGCCTTTCTTGGTTAAAAATGAACTTTTTGGATTTAAAATTCAACAATTTTGTAGAGAATTAAACAATTTGGCCAAAAGTTGAACTACTTTGTTCAAAATTCATTTTTTTAAGATTCATTATTTTATTAAAAAGTTCGTATATTTGGTTCAATATTTGAT